>JARFJB010001281.1:0-33451 GCA_036346205.1 Vesta saturnalis
ATGCCACTTATGTTAACATAGAGCGTAGCAAAATTTTCAGACCCTCAGGCAGTCCTATTCAGTTCACAAACATTGCCATCTTGTTAAGCCAGTGCTAGTTGTTGCCCCAGATGGATATATTTTGGATGTTCATGGTCCATACTTTTCCGACCCAAGAAATAATGATGCGAGTATATTAAGATACCAATATAATCAGGATCAAGAACTAAGACACTGGCTGCAACCTGGCGATGTTGTGATTGTGGATAGAGGCTACCGAGGTGCTCGGGAATTTTAAATAATATTGGCATATCTGTGCAAATTCCACCAGCGCTAGAAGTTAGACGTCAATTGCCAACTGTAGAAGCCAACGCTAGCAGAATTATTACTAGCAAAGGTGGGTAGTAGAAGCTCGAAACGGACACGTTCAGTCAATATTTAAAATTTTTCGTAACTGCTTTTCAATTGCCCAAATACCAATTTTCGGACATTTTCCGCGTTGCGTGTGCCCTAATAAACCGCTACCATCCACCATTACATATGGAAGAAGCAAATGAAGAACTAGCACAAGAAATGCTTCAAATGGTAAACGAACCTAATCATGTACAAGCTAGAGCGGAAAATGAAGGCTTGTTGAGGCGGCACGGCAGATGGGCACCTTTAGAACAAAACCAATTAGAAAATTTTCCAGTTTAAATATAGCTCAATTAAGACGCATAACTTACGGTGCTTTCTAACTTAAACTAGCACCTTCTTACATACAGGATAACAATCACCAACTGGGCAACCACTTTTCGAAATTGATACGGCGTTCAACGAATTAAATCTCGTTCGGCTTAGAATTAGATTTAGACATAGAAATCAAATTAAATAATTAGCTATAACCCTGTTCCTAATAATGATGCTGAACAAAAAGATGGTCCTATATTTGGCTACTATTGCCAATGCAAAACAGGAGCGCGAACTATAGGAATGTGTGCACATATAGCAGCAGTTATTTGGTTTTGGGCTATGCAAGGCACGAAGAAGTTATTAGGCTACCGCAAACCAAGGTGCTAGACGCTACTCAAGATGTTTTAAACAGACATGCTGCCGTCTAAATGGTCCGTTTCTTGTATATAAATCATGTAAATATTAGGTTGTTTATTTTATGTATAAGTTCCACTTTTTATCATGAAAATAATCATATTTAATACTAATTTTTGTTGAAACACCCTGTATAAAATGTTAGAAAGTACAGAATAACAAAAATTACAAAAAAGTAAATATGTAATGGTAACATTTGCGCATATCAATGTTAAAACCCACTGAACAGCCATTATTCTTATTAGGCAATATTACTTTAACGCCCTGTATATCAAAAACTAGCCATTAGGTTAAGTTGGTCCAATGACAAATATTGTTCAGATAGTTTTAGTCTATAACATATTAAAATTTCATTAAATTTGACTGTGGTCTAAAAACCCATAAGAGGTGTGCAGGGTCCTTTTGTAAAGCAATAAAACGAGATGGAAAAATTAAAAATTTGTTATAACATTTATACAAAAAGAGTCACTAACTTAAATTTAGAATTAGTGTGATATTAATAATTAATAACTTGACATAGCTCCATTACTATTAATAACTTCTTGTAATCTTGTAGGCATGGAGTCAATTAAATTGAATGTTAAATTTTCATCTTCTGCCAAGCTTTCCTAGGTTTCTTCTATTAGGGTCCATAGGCGTTCTGTGTTTTGTGGAATAACATTTAAATTTTTTAATTGTTTTACCATAAGCCCCCAAACATTCTCTACTGGATTAAGATCTGGGCTTTTGGTAACGACTGGAAGCGTTTCAATGTTATCTTCAGTAATATAATTGCGTACGCAGCGAGCAGTTTGCACTGAGCAATTGTCATGCTGGAAAATAAAATTATTGTTGGGGAAGATTTCCTTAACCGAATCTAAACCCAATCTAAAATATTTTTATAGTTCATCGCATTTAATCTTCCTTCGATTCTCCAACACATTCCTAAACCTCCTCTATACATCCAAGCCCAAACATTTACAAAGAATCGTCCAGACTTATCATTCGAAGAAATATAATTTTCATTATACCTACTTCGAGGCGGTCTATAAACTCTAATATGGCCGTCATGATGTGATTGGAATACTTTTTCATCAGAAAAAATTACCCTGCCCCAAAAATTTACTGTATTGTTTAAAACATAATTTAAGGCAAATATGAACCTACCTTGTTTATGTTCTTCATTAAGTTTGTATTTTCGGGCGGCTGCACAATTCTTTAAATCAGTTTTCCTAATTGTTCTTAATGCGGTTGTTACTGGAGCATTAAAGTTTACTGCAACTTTTGCATGTCTTGCCGTATTAAAGGGATTTTCCTGTAGTTATAACTGGTCTTCCAGTTCCTCTTTTTCTGATAACAGTTTGGTCGTTATCCCACCTTTTTTAATGCTTTGAATCGTGGTTTTGCTTCTATTAAACCCTTGGGCCAGTCGTCTAATAACCAACCATCCTCTATTTTGGAAATTATTCGCATTTTATCAAACTCACTTAAATGGTCTGACATCGTGGATTGTCATTTTGATTAGTTAAGTTAGATTTACATTGAGAAAAAAAGTGTACCCGTTTTATATGAAGCGCAGTGTACAATGACCGCGCTCTTCCAATCCCTCGGCACTTTTCCATACATAAGGCATACATTGAAAAAAAAACACTATTAATAGATAATATAAAGCCAGACGTTCACAAATTATTAGATTTTGGTTAGTATCTCAGGTATCGATTACCAGTTAACTTCAATGTGATGCATCCAAAAGTTACTCACTGAAAGATTGAATTATAAAAGAGCCGAAAACTAAACAGCTTTGAGTTTTAACACCCAAGCTCACCTCTATTATTGAATCAATTACCTGACACCAAAATTATTAAAAGATGTAACATACTAGTGAGCTATTCCCTACAGAAATAAATTGTGACTGTAATTACGTTAGATAACATTTCTTAAACTGCCAAACGTATAGCTTTTACCAAGATAAATATCTGGTGTGGAAGAACACACAACCTTCCAACCTACAAATTGGAAGTAAAACATTACTAATTGGAAATAAACCATTAATTTAGGGTCACTATGTAACCTCCTTTGCAATACGTTCATAATGAGAAATAAGCAACCTCATCAAAATAACGATAATGATTTAAGTCAGAGAAGTGTTTAAATCTTCACGTTGGACTGATGGTTTAAACACCTATCTGATATAAATCATTATCGTTATTTTACGACGTTGCCTATTTTTAAACCTTCACGTTTGACTGATTCCCTAATATACCTTTGTTCCCCTAAAAACCTTATGATGTTGCCTATTTTACGAGGCTGGTTAACCGATGTTTAAGGCGAGTTTTACGTAGATTAAATATGATTCATGTGTAGCATTTGCAACGTGTCTAACCTACCACGTAACATAAAAAGGAGGAAGTTAGTGACAAATTAGACCCAGAGCACTTGGATTGTGTGGGTAGCTTTTAGCGCCGATAAATATTAGATATGTTTAGGTTAGTGTGAAATGGCCGTTATAGTACTTGTAAATACTATAGTAACCAAGGTTTGAGCGCCACATGCTTTGAAAGATTGTAAAATTAAGTTTGATTCAGGAGGCTTCGTAAAGCTTGAAACCGGAGAAAAAAGAGAGAAATAATAAGCACACAATTCCCTAGTAACCTTATTTTATTTGCACTCACCAAACAAATGAATATATATATATATATATATATATATATATATATATATATATATATATATATATATATATATATATATATATATATATATATATATATATATATATATATATATATATATATATATATATATATATATATATATATTAATTAATCACGAATAATTATCACAGTCCAATAATAAGACTTGAGTTGTATAGAACATTTTCTTCAGTACGAATACATTAATTTAGCATGTTTATATAGTCATAAATTATGTACAGATCCATACGAAGGCAAGTTAAGAAAGTATTTTAAAAATTTCTTTTTGAAACAAAACGGAGAGATCCAAATGTTCAATATTTAATAAACTTTTCGGGTTCGTTGAAACATCTTTCTAGGATTGACGTGAAAAGGAAAATTATTCCCAGCCAAAAATGTCTATATATCGATCATAACCCCGATAACTTGACTTGTTGCCGTTGTTTGACAAAACACACAAACTTTCACAAACCCCATATAAATACTGAATATATATCTGGAAACAATAGTTCAGTGTACACTAGACATTAGCAACGCTTAACGACTACACAATTAAATCTATGTCGTATGTAAACTGAACCCTTTACACCACAATTTTAAAACATACTTAAATCTAACGGATAAATAAAAACAATTTTAACTTCCCGCTCGAAAATCTAAAGTACGACACTGATTTATATTACGCACATAACCTGTATAACGAAACAGAACTAAGCTTCTACGCAACGATAGCAGCAACTGTTATTCAGTACACAATAAAATGGATGGCAACGATAATACTTTCCTAGGTGTGGTTCAAAAGATTATCGTGAAAAGTAAGTCCACATTATTTTATTATAACTAACCCATGAAGTAATTATCATTTACATCGTTTTACAGTAATTACACAATGGTGAATGATAATCGAGTGCTGCATATACTATTACCGTTATGCCAAACAAAGCAAACTATGAGCGACAAATTTTCTGCTAAAGTAAATATTATATTACGATGTTGGTGGTGTCATTTAGTAAAGCATACTTTCATTTTGTAGAAATCAAGTTGTCCATTTCAAAGCATGAATGTCTATCGTACCGATTTTAACATTTATATACTGGACGTAGTGTATAATATAATATTCTGACCTGGTTGACGAGAAGGTAACTTCTATATCCAGCTATCAACAGCTTCGTCGTTGTTACAGGTTAGAATGATTCCACGTCGCTAACCAGTTGACAACGTACACCCACAATCCAAAAGAACCTAAAGACGAAGAAATCGCAGGAACTAACAGACTAAAGAACGTAAGAATGAAGGAAACGAAAGAGCTAAAACAAAATTACACGAGTAAGTGCAAAGTCATACTCCACCAATTGTTTTGCCTCTTATGATGTCAGTTAAGCCCCAAATGTAGCAATTATTTGTTTTAAACTATCAGCTGTTTATTTGGTTTGAAGAGTTTAACAGAAAGTTAAACGTTACCAAAGATTGAAGGAATATTGGTGTCTTACCCATGATTGAAAAGTACTGTTATCCATTTAAATCCGCTAATTGCAGCATCCCAAGGTTAATATAGCCTTAAGTGAATGATTATTTTTAATTAAAATTTTCTATTTTAGAGACTGCCGATTGCCATGAAGAAGTAAGAACAGGAAATTTTCAAGACAATGCCTTTACTTCTTAGTCAAAGGCGGCTCAACAACCATGTCCTGGCACGTTTTTGCCGTAAAATTCCTGAAAATGTCATTGTTACCAAATAAATGTTTGATTTCTGCAAAATAAAACCACTCCTCAATAATTGTAAATTCAATTACGGTTCCGCCCTCTATCGGTAATTAACCGAGCTAACCCGTTAACATTACCTAGAGTAAAAACCGATATAAATGTTGTAAAAGACCGATAGGTGGCACTACCATGTCGATTTAAACGTTTATAACTACTTTCTTGTAATACAGTCAAAACAAAAAGGAAATCAATATTACTGAAGGAATTATCGAGTAAACAGTAAATGCAACTCCTTCATTTGCCAGAACAGAAATTAATACATTAAATGAGGAAATTGATCTAAATGAGTCAAATATTGCTTTCTGAACGTTACACATTGCAAGTAGTAATTAAATGGCAATAAAATAGAATTACTGTTGTTGGCAACTAAGGCTATAGGACGTATATTGAACATAGGTTTCAAGTGTTTATAAAAATAAACAGTTAAATAAATCTACTTACAAGTGTAAAAAAACATTGATTTCGTTGTACATATCAAAAGATATGTGCTACCTCGACCAACGAGCTTAAAGTGTGCTTATGTGCAATTACCGAAAATTTTCGTATCTGCATTATTGGTGAGTGAACCGTAATCGAATGTGAACACTTTTATTATTATTATTATCTATTACGTAACGTGTAACTTAAATAAATTAAACAAGCAACAACAATATAAAAACTAAACTATGTAAGGTAGCAGTGACGGGTTATATTATTATCAAATGCAACCAAATCCAAACCCAAGTCAAAATCAAAATCATTACACTAATAATTATAATTATGTCCTGTATGGCTAGTAAGCAACCTCAAGCGATAATGCAATCGATACATCTGCTTGTAACCTCAATCAAGTTACTATCCAGTAGGCCCGCAAATAATTCCTACATATCCGTCGTACAAATTTCATTATCAGCAGCCAGTAAAACAACCAACCGATCTCACTTATCAACGGCACGCTGGAATACCCATCAACTAATCTTAATGTACCAAATATAAACAATCAAAAACCACTATCCGCTATTGCTACTAATCTTGAATTGTCAAATAAAACACAAATGGACAAGGAACAAACGGAACAAACCCAGACGATGAAATTGAAATCATTAAAACAATAGACTTTCAAGAAGTAAGATCCTGCAAAAGAGAAGGATAGGTACAAATAATTCTCCAGAACAAAAAGAAGAGTGCTGCCAAAATGGTACCTATAATAATAGATTCAGGGACTAATTGAAACAGAATTAAATAGCGAAAGCCACAAAGTATCCATAAGAAATACTTCAAAAGCTAATACTAAATTTTTTTAGATAAACATCCACTCTTTATAATTCATCACATTATAAGCATAACCTCTATTAAATATTGTAGAAAAAGCTACTAAAGGACGAATATTGCTACCAGATCATGGATGGTAGTAAAATAAAACGACAGACAAATGAGACATGCGCCAAGAAACGTAACAGTGTGTAGAAAAACAGAACAGCAAAAGAATACAGTAATCTCTTCTTTGTTGTCTCGTGTCGAAGGAGAATAACAAAAAAATATTTAATGTGGAGTATCTATTTAATGCTATGTTCAAAAAGAAAACGTCCAATGTAAGAGATATCATTGCTATGGTCATATCCACAGATTTTGCACACGAGCATATGTATGTGTGAAATGTGGCAAAAACCATGACACTAAAACATGTAAACAAGAAAAACCTAGTGACGATAAATGCGTGTTATGCAAAGGAAACCACCCTCTAACTTTAAAGGTTGCCAGGTTTACCTAGAAGTATTAGGCAGACGCTTTTCAAGTAAACAACGGAATCATGCTGAGAGACAGCCAAGATAGAAAGTGGTACAACAATATGTAACACAGCTCTCAAAATTTCCATCCCTACAACAACAAATTATGCAAGATCGTGCAACTATATATGATCTAGATACTAACAGAAGATTAGAACGAACTTATGCACAATATACAATGTCAGAGAGGCCTGACCAGCATCACAACCATTCTATCAATACAATTCAAATCCTACATAAAACAATTGCAGCCCAAAATAAAGCAATCCAGGATTTGATGTCCGAAACACAAAGCGTGAGACACATTATCAATATGCTCATTAACAAAATTTCTTTAAGGCAATAAACCACCAACAATAATACTAATAATAGCTCAATTTAAAATAGTCACATAGAAAGTGAACGATTTGGCGCAACATCATCAAGAGATAGAAACATGTCTAAACATCAGTAAGTAAGTATTCGGAGTTCATTTACGGAACGTACCCATTATAAAATTCCAAGTTTTCAAATATGTAACACCAAACATCCAAATAGTAATGCTAGAAGCGGAACTGCCCTAATTATAAACAACAAAATCAAACAATATTCATTAAATGACAGCAACGACTTCATGCAAGCCACATCGGTGATGGTAGAAGACTGGTATGACCCTCTGTACTTTCAGCAGAATCTTGCCCCAGATATAGAGTAAACAAACATGGGTTCGTAGATTACAAAGACTTACATCGGGGAGATTACAATGCAAAAATTCTATATGGGGCACAAGGTTAACTAACCCCAGGGTAAAGTACTAAGCGAGGTTACACAAGAAAAACCAACGTATTGGCCCACGGACAGAACAAAAGTTCCAGATTTACTGGATTTCTTCATTACCAAAAGCATTGGATATGCCCATACGCTTGTTGAAGACAATTTCGATATATTCTCAGATCACCTCTGTCCTACTCACCTTGAGTACAAACATAATAGTTAAAACAGGTCTCCATAATTGCATAATGAACAGACTGACTGGGACTAATTCAGAGAACTCCCGCTGAAACTCTTTCCTTAAATGTTCCTTAAAACAGGCAAATACATCGATGTAGCTACTGAAAACTTAACCTGTCTGATCCAGGAAGCGGCCTGGAAAGTAACTCCACCAGTAAAAATTTTTCACGTAATTATCCTGCTGAAATTTTTACTAAAATATCTGAGAAGAAAATATTAAGCAGAGACTGGTAAAATTGACGATACCCGGCTGAAAAGAGAAGATGTAACAAAGTAGCTAGAGGTTTAAAAGGGATGCTAAGAACCTATAAAGATGTGACATTAAAAGACTACTTAGAAGGCCTAACAGCAACAGAAAGTAGTGATTACTCACTGTGGAACGCTACCAAGCAATTCAAGTAACCCGTAAAACCAATACCGTCTATTCGAAAATAAGATGGCAGATGGGCCAAAACAGACACAGAAAAAGCTGAAGTATTTGCCCAGCATCTTGAAAGCGTCTTTCAACCATTACCAAGAGATCAAGAAATCACCTCTGTTAACGAAATGGAAGATGACATCAGGTAATAAAGCAGCCGGTTATGATTTAATAACAAGCCTGAAGGAACTACCAAGAAGAGGAAACAAAATAATCACGTTTCTTTTAATGTAGTAATAACTAATTATGTACCTGCTCAATGAAAAATACTTATACAGAAACCTGGCAAACCTAACAGTGAAACTAGCTCCTACAGACCTATTAGTTTGTTACCAATCATCTCGAAGCTCTTCAAAAGGCGTGCCTCTTGTATTTCTACCAAAATATAATTTAACTCATTATTATGAACGTCCCTCGTTTGTTCTTTATTAATTGTTATAAGTTTTTCAACTATTCCAAATATTTTTAGTCTACAATTTTGTAGCGGTGTTTTAGGGCCATGAAGAAGCATCCTTAACCTAATGAAATACATTACCAAAACCATTAAATGTAAAAAGCACTTACCTAAGCTAACAGTGTTTCATATTCTTCTTTAAACAATATATTTAATCGCGAGATTGTTCTTTCCTTTAATTTTTAACTTCATCAATACATTTTAAATTTACATTATTAGCAGCTAGCGCAGTCCTTACTGTGAATATTATTATATGTAAATATAACCTATATTTTAACACGTGCAGTTAGTTACCAGAACTGTGCAGAAACTGAATGAATTGCTCTTGGCTATGCTTAATCACTAAGTGGTTATTAAATATTCATAATGACTACAGGCTTCAGTTTTAGGCATAATCCCTGTTACATTTTAGGTATTATCAATATTACCTGAATCTCTGTGAAAACCTGCCAAATTATCTGCCATAATGCTTTCTCATATTGTAAATAGATAACTGCAAAGCCCACAATACCTGAATTTGAGTCATATCGGTTTTAAACATGATAATTCCTATTTTTGATCTGCCATTTTGAATTTTTTAATTTTAACAAATGATTTATTCTTAGCGATCTTAAAACCCCAATACCCTACTTTCAAAAAATCGGTTGATAAATTATAAAAATGCACAATTTTGTACCCTAAAACGGGCGTCACTGGTTATTATATATATATATATATATATATATATATATATATATATATATATATATATATATATATATATATATATAAAACCGAATATTTTCCAAAATATTCGGTTTTCAGTTATAAAAGAAGCCAGAAGGTGCATTCGCGAAGGCGGTAGACACATCGAACATTTAATTCAATTATTTGCATCCAACTTCGTATTATAATTATTAGCACAATTGATTGTTTTAAGTTATTATTATGAATTTATTCTGATTAATAAAATAAAAAATTGTTAAAACAATCGCAACACCTAGTCGAATAACTAAAAGTATGTCATATAGGAAGCATCAAATCAAAAGTTTACAAGAGCCAAAAAGTTAGATAAATCATCAAACTACTACAAGAAAATGGATGCGACGTTCATAGGCGTTCGTCAGAAAAATGGTTAAAGGTTACACCCTCTCATTTTCTATTAGTTCTTTGAATTTTTACTTACAATCATACAGAAGGTGCACTTAGAAAAGAGTAAGATTTTAACCAAATTTGAAAACGATATCTTAAAACATACCAGAGATAATAAAAAATACACTTCTAAAAAGTCAAGTTTGAACCCTGTATATCGAAAAGGAA
The DNA here is from genome assembly GCA_036346205.1 of Vesta saturnalis. Lineage (NCBI taxonomy): Eukaryota > Metazoa > Arthropoda > Insecta > Coleoptera > Lampyridae > Vesta > Vesta saturnalis. The sequence continues at coordinate 10,429 of JARFJB010001281.1, forward strand.
GCGTTCAAATGAAAAGTGACATAAGAAAGGTCCCCTTATTTTGTCCCAAAGAATATGTGGTTAACGGATTGGCCTACTTTTTGTAACAAACACCTGTATATATATATATATATATATATATATATATATATATATATATATATATATATATATATATATATTGTACTGTATTTAAAACCCCTCTTATAATATAATCATATAATCGTCGTACTATATTTATATTTTTAATTAATATTATTTAATTATTATTTTAATTTTATTGTTATAATAATTTAACATCGGCTAAAGTAATATTGATTACATATTCGTCGGTAGAACTATGAGACTCATCAAAAGGGGATAGGGATCAAAATTTAGAAGAAACTTTACTTTTAACATTATAAAATAAATGATTATTACTTTGAATTATGTTGATTGTTTGAATACCATAATCATAGTTAATATGATTAAAGCACATTGAGTTAATGTCCTATTATTTCTATCGTATCTAAATTGATTAAGTAAATTGAATTATAATTTTTAATTCGCATTAATACCTGTGTTACACCCTGTACATAACAAAATTCTTTTAAAAGTATACGTGGGCATGCGCTGTGAATACGCAAACATATGATCTGACTACAACTAAAATGAAATTCGACATACAAGTAAGTATAACTACGTTTGAATAAACAACAATATTAATATAAAACATTTAAATTTTTAGAGAAATAACATTCCCTTTGGACATGCATACCTGTTGTTGCACATCATGATTATTACAAAGGATTGAAATTATGAACATAACAATAAAGTATCAATGTCAACAATAAGTACTCACATACAATGTCCTCCTTTTGTGGGTTACTGCTGCTGAAGTTGATTGAAGACAATAGCTCCTGCGAACTGCAACTCTGCTCCTCGAACATCCAAATTTTCTTTTAAATGAACAGCTTATTCATTTAGGTAAGTTTCACTATTGTTATTAGAATATTGACGAATCTTTATTTTTAGGCTCATCACTTCTTTTTAATTAACTTCAAAATAAATTTTGAAAAGCATGGATCGTTGAAGGTTGTTGTAAATTAAACACACTTTTGATAAACAAGGTGTATAATGATAAAAACACGAAGACAACACAATTAAATATCCATACCAACATTCACAATATAAATTTAAAAACAAAGTCGAAACTGCGGAAATATTTTTATAACTGAAATTTAAAAAGGTAAACTAACCTTAATTTAATTATTTCTCGACAAAAGACTATCACTTGTTTTGTTAACACTTCCGATACTAAATCGCACTTTGTTATTACCGAAGTGACGTTAATTTGTTTTAAAATTATTTTCAAAAATTTGGCAACAGCTTACTTTGGCAAGTTGTTGCAAAAGATGAAAATCAAGAGTTTGTGAAGCTAATGCACTTGTATTTATATGATTTTGCTCGACAACCAAATCATCGAATGTTTTCTATAGTTACGAAGAATATTCCTGAATTCTGATTGGCTACTGTAATTTTTACATTACGATTTTTCTTTAAAGCCCTATAACTTTCGCCCTTTAACATTTCTTAAATCTAAAAACATTTCCATAATCTGCATAATTTTATCTATAATTTAAAACCAAACATGGACTAATTCTTACACTTAATAACTACGTTAATTTTTACACTTATTTATTGAATTTACACTAATTCTATGAATTTTACAGGCCTGAAACTACCTCTACATGAATAGGGATACTACTACACCCAAATATTCATCTTAAACATGCCTACGGCCAATTTGAGAGGAAAATTATTTAAATTCTACCCATATACTTAAAAACTAAAATTAACAAAAATGGACATAAATATAACGAATTATAACATGAAATTGAGGCTACCTTACTATTTTTGCCTCTAGTAATTTTTTTATACAAATTGTCTCAATTTAAAATACTTTTTACAAAAATTTTATGCGAGGATAAAACATAACCTCATTTTGTTTATTTAATTTAATGTTAAATTTCACACTTTTAAACACAATAACTGTTAATGTAAGTGTTTAAACTTAATGTTCAAGTCACAAATTAATTTATTTTCCACTTTCGTAGGTTCATAAGTTCTTCTACGACTAGTGTCGGAATGTTGTCACTCACTAGTTTAAGGTCATAAATTGTTGATTACACAATAATCCCAGAGCTGCTGCATGATTTATGTTTTATAGTCACTCACTAATGTGCTTGTTCTGTTTTTCATAATTTTGCACTAATATGTGTTTAACGCACTAATACGAATGTTTTCACTAATCTTGGCTGCGTACATGAGAATTGCGACATTGATACCAGCCTAAATCTAGTTTTTACATTATTTCTGTCAACCACAACCTGTATTACATGTCGTTAGGGAATATTGTTTTAAATAAACTTACAAAACTAAATGAAAACTTGAATTAACCCAAAACGATAACAAACATACCCTATACTTCAATGTACTGTGCTGTCGATTACTTAAACTAACATTATTTAAATTATATTAAGAAATATTTAACTTTTTCAAACATCTCAATGTTTATCAATCATTCTTATCTAGAATTATTTAATGAAATGTACCATTTCGTACTAACTAAAGTAAAACTTCACTATGCAAATTACATAGCTACTTGCACGTAATTTGAATCATCTCAATATATATATATATATATATATATATATATATATATTATATGTTTGTTTTTAATTATGTAACTTTTAAAATTTGAAGCAATGCATTTTTAAATTTTCTAATCCCTAAAATGCCCGCCACTGGTTGGATATTGCTCATTAACGAACTTCACCTAGATTTTATGGCAAAGAATATTTCTACCTAATTTCATATCGATAGCTTTAATGGTTCAAAAGATATCACACAAACAGACACACAGACCTTTGATTAGGAAAGAGACGGACGCAATACCGGATATCAATCTGTTACTATTCGGCACCAAAATGTTGAAAGAAGAGAAAATACATCCCTCTATCTGTCATATTAGAGACGACGAACCACTCTAAAGTTTGTTTGGCACCAAACCAATGGCGACCGATTAATATTTGGTTTTAATTTTTTACGGAGGTCTGAAATGCATGTTACGAGTTCTCTCTCTAGTCAAAGACGCAGACAGACACGAAATGTTTGTTCTAAAAACTTGTTTTTATCGATAGCTTTAATGTTTCCAAAGATATTGCGCACACTCACACACAGACACAGAATCGGACACGACATTTTCTTTGCTAAAAATGTGTTTTCGTAATGTTTAGGCCACAAACGTCGAGAAATGTAAAAAGTGTTTGAAATTTTAAACCGATTACATAGCTTTCCTCTATACGTACGTACATGAGAAAGCAATTATCCGTAATACCTGATGAGTTTAGCATAATTCCTAATATGCTTAGTTATTATCATATTAACAGATTTCGGATATTAGCGGTAACAGACCGGGTGGGTCTTTGAAAACTTACAATGCAATATTTTTAAACAAAAGGGATGAAAAAAATTAAAAATATCGTTTCTATAACAACCGGAGGAATACAAACGACAAAAAAGAAAACCAAAAGAAAAACACAAAATACCTAGGTGATAAGGAATAATTGTTGTTAACAAAATGTCAATCTTTTAATCATTTACTTGTAAGTGACAGTTATTTATCTTTCGTCGAGTTTTCAAAATGGTTTAGAGCGTGGAAGAAAGAATTGAAATTATTTTTTCTTTATTGTACTCAAGAGATGTGCTTTTAAGAACAGCCTTTGATTTTAATGAAAGATATCCTGTCAGAAACGTAAGTCATGTTTATGTTAGAGATGTGGTACGAAAATTCCAAGAAATAATAATTCTTTGTCCGGTTGCTGTTAATCCAAATACATTCACACGACAGTTGGCATCAATAACGCGTATATCTCGAACATCTGTCAGAAGAGTATTAAAATGCTCAAATTTCACACGTACAAAATAAAAACTTGGTGACGATGATCCAGGGCGAAGAATTCAGTTTTGCGAAACAATGACAGACAAAATTCAAAGAGAACCCACTGACTAGAAACATCTGTTTTAGTGATGAATGTACATCTTTTTAAATGGTTATGTAAATAAACAAAACTATCACTACTGGAGTGATGAGAACTCATATAACATTACAGCAGGGCACACCCAGAATCCTGAGTAACTCAGTGTTTGGGCGAATACTGGGAGACCGAATAATAGACCCATTTTTATCGCGTGTAATTTAACCAGCGAGGTATACGTGCAGATGCTTAACAATTTAATAAAGCCATTAATTGTCCATTAAATTGAAAATCAAAGGAGTTAGAAGGATCTTAATTCTTAATGAAGACATTGTGGATTTTCAACAGGATGGAGCTCCTCCTCATTATGCTATTAATACTAGACAGTGGGTGGTATGCAATTGAGTATCACCGACCTTACTCCAATTAACTTCTTTCGGTGGGGTTACATTAAGTTTTTAGTGTATAAAACTCAACCAGCTTTCTTGGATGAATTGAGCCAAACGATAGTAGAAGCGTGTCAAAACATTCAAGCGATATTTTCCATAACGTTAGACAAGAATTTGAAAGTCGTCTGTACTTCTGTCAAGAACAAAATGGCCATCATTTCGAACAATTATTGTAATTATTTTCCATATTTTTTAAATAAAAGTTTTCTTAAATTTAAAGTAGTATTAGTTTCTACCAATTGTTTTAACACCATTAGCATTTTGAATAAGCTTTCCGTAGAGGTGCCCAAAGTGGGGTATTGTTATTTAAGATATTTAAGTCACTGCGGTGAAGCTTAAGGGGTATGAATAGTATTTTTATTTTTTCATACCTCTTTGTTTAAAAGTTTAAAAGTCTTTGTAACTTTTCCAATAATTATCCCCAAATATGAGGTTAGCTTTTCAGTTAACATTACTTTTTCATGATCAATGATTAGCGTGTTTAATAAGCTTTCCATAGAGGTGTCACAAGTGGGGTATTGTGATTTAACCCTTTCGCTTCTAAGGGGACATATATGTCCGACCTAATATTCAAAAAATTCTAGAGAGGAACATTTTGTGTCTGACATCCAATTGAGCGTGTCCCACTCGTAGTTTGTGATCCGGCCGACGATTTGCCGTGCGAATTTTTGCATATTTACCATCAGTTCGTTTAGGTTAGTCGAGCGGAACACGTGTTTAGCTAATTTAACGGTTTTTAAAACTCTAAACGAATTTTTGATGACAACTGGTTTTCTACGATGGACCGGTAAGTTTTATAACATTTTGATCTAAGGATAAAAGCTGTGTCACCTATAAAAAACTAAAATACGTCTACGGGACATATGTGTCCCACTAGTGGTTTTATATGGGACACATGTTTCCCTGTAGTGTTATTTTTTATATTGTAGAAAAAAGGCTAACCAATATCCCATTTATGGGATCAATCTGAGTCTGATGAAGAGCCATTTCAAGATAGTGGTTCAGAATACAACCCATCTTCAGGTTCTGCATCTGATGAGGAATTTATTCGTAATAATATCTTGGAAAGTAACTGTTTAAGTGATGAAGAGGAGGAAATAGAAAATGAAGAGGAGCCACCATCGGCGATTCCGCCAGTTTTAGATGTTCCGCCTGGCAATCAATTGTTAAATGACCAGCCCCATGTGGTAACCCGGGAAGTTCCCAATAAAATTTTGTGCCCTGTGAATCTCTACCTGATGATGGTAGTGCTTCATGCGTTCCTTTGATTGCACTATCATGCACTGATCATGCAAAGAATCAGACGTATTTTTGAAAATGTTTCCAAATAGTTTACTGATTTTAATTTCTCAAAACACAAATAAACGTCTAAATGTTTTGAAAGAACAGAAACGCATCAAATTAAACCCTACCGATCCGTTTGAAATTAGAATTGTTTTGGGTTGTTTACTCCTCATGAGTTATAACCGAGTTCCCAACATACAGCAATACTGGTCAACAAATAAATCGATGGGAAACGAAGCTTTGAAGACAGCAATTTCTAGAGACCGATTTTTATTGCTTCTTTCAAAGTCTTATTTTAATAATCCGGTCAAGCCAATGAATGCTAGTAAGACTTATTACATCGAGGAAGTTGTAAGTTGTCTCTTGTCTCAAGAAGACCTTTATGGCGGCACGATCTGAAAGTATTTATCAATCAATCGACGAGAGTATGACTAAATTCAAAGGGAGATCAGTTCTAAAGCAATATTTACCTCTAAAACCCATCAAAAGAGGTATAAAAATATGGCAGAGGTGTGATGCTGTGACCGGATATGTATACGACCTAAATATATATGGTAGTAAAGAAACTGACCGTTTAAAGGGAACTCTTGGAGAGAGGGTTGTTTCAAAGTTTTGTCAGACCGTCCGAAACCCCAATATTTCATTATACTTTGACAGGTATTTTACATCGGTAAATCTTATGAATAATCTACCGTACCCAGCTGTAGGTATATGTATGATGAACAGAAAAAACCTGCCAGTATTTAGTAAGAAGCTACAGAAGAAAGGTGACGTAGAAATGCATTGCAGTAATACTGGTTTATTGGCCCTCAAGTGGAAAGATACCAAAGAAGTGGTTGTACTTAGCATTTGTCACCAGCTCGTTGTTAGCGAGGTTCAGAGGAAAAATAAGGACGGAACTAAAAGTAACGTCCTATGCCCCGAAGCTGTATTGTTTTATAATCGGCACATGGGAGGGGTAGATTTGGCAGACCAACTTGCAGGCTTGTATGATATCGATAGAAAATCCACCAAGTGGAGGAAAAAAGTGTTTTACATACTTCTACTCACAAGCGTCGTCAATGCATGGATATTATTTCAAGAAATTCATCAGAAGAAAATCCCTCTCCTTCAGTTTATTGTCCCGCTGGTAGAACAACTAATAAATAGTGGAAAGGAAACTGCTTCGATAAAACGACGCCGCTTGTACGGAAGGCCATCTCAAAGTTCACATTCTTTACAAAACGTCTGTAAACATCTACCAATTGAAGGAAACACTCGGAGAAGAGGCCACAGTTGCCAAAAACAAAGAAGGAAAACGAACCAAAGTAATTTGTAATCAATGTAACGTAGCCTTATGTATGAACTGTTTCTCAAGTTTTCACAAGTAATTTACTCTTTTGTTTGTTACCTATCTTTAAATATAAAATTTTTTATAGAAGATCGAAAAAAAGTAATATTTAGCCCTTATATGTTAGAATTATTTTGCCCTATTGACCCTAGTGGGCAATAATTTAAAATAAACTTTGCTAAATTAAAGTTGAAAAAGTCATGTGAAAGGGTTAAAATTTTTAAGTCAGTATGAATGGGGCTTAAGAGGTGGAGGTAGTTTGAAAAATACGTCATTTATATTCCCCTGATTGTTATAGAAAAGCCATTTTTATTTTTTTCGTATTTCTTTTGTTTAAAAATATTGCCATTGTAAGTTTTCAAAGGCCCATCCGGTAACACCTGTAAAGGATTAGTTATAGAATTTCTTTTACTTGTGAAGAAAATATAATATAATAGTACTAACTAGTAACTACTATTACACAAGGTGAGTTACGACGGAGTTTTATGAGAAAACTAGATATATTTTTGATCTTTGCTGCAGGGACATTGTGTAGTCCATTAAGGCTACATTTTAAAATAAATTCAAATATATAGGATGCTTCAAAAAGAGTGGCGTATCAAAGTTATGTTTTTAAATGGAATGCACATTTTTGAATTAATTATGAAAATAAAATAGACTTTCGTCAGGGTTCCCTATACCTAAATACAGAGCGTTTTGCTTTTTTTGTTTTTCTTAAATCGTAAGGTTTTGTAAAAATTAATTGTTACCAAACGAAACTAATGTTGTCAAAACTGCTTCAGGATCTCGAAAATAGACTGTTTCGTTGATTTACTTGGCAATTTAATTGCGAAAAATACTATACTGGATGTTCAGATTCTTTTATTATTAATACATTCAAACTATAGTATCTTCTTTATCTCAAGCGGAACACCCTGTATACTGTAGATCTGTCATATGACTAATTCAATGATCATCCAAAAAGTACTAAGATATCCTACACCTAAACCTACACGTTTCAAAGTTATTAAGGTAATTTTCAAATTTAAAGTTTGTTTACAGGACGTAATGTTTTTACATAATGTTTTCAATCATATTTTGAATCGAGTAATTGGCATAGATATTTCTTGTATGTGTACCATATTTCAAGTTATATTATATATATATATATATATATATATATATACATTCTAATTATCACCATAAATTATGCTAAGTTTGAGTTATTTTATTTCTGAATCAATGAATGGATTTTGATGGTTCTTTCTTCACGGTGTAAGTTAATTTTAAGGAAGAAATTATTGATGGTTTCTGATAAATCAAGTTTTACCAATATGATGGAAAAGAAGTTGTGTTTTCTTCTAATTGTACACTGTGGAATTTATCAGAAACAATCACTACAGTCCATTTACATTACGTTATAACGGTATCCCTTCTCTACATTATGGTGTATCTTCTTTGATAACAAAGATATCGAGATTCTTAAACGAAAATGTAGAAGGGATACTTATAACGTAACGTAAATGGAATGTAGCATTTTTCTGATAAATTCCACAGGGTGTTTCAAAATTAGAAGAAAAACACAACTTTCTTTTCACACGTATATGGGTAAAACGTTGCCGTTTATCAGAATCCATCAATACATTTCTTCCTTAAAAATCAACCTACATCGTGAAGAAAGAATCATCAAAATCCATCCTTTGATTCAGAAATAATAACTTTAAAACTTGAGGCATAATTAGTGTGAATAATTTAATATATATATATATATATATATATATATATATATATATATATATATATATATATATATATATATATATATATACACTATATATATATATATATATATATATATATATATATATATATATATATTTTTTTTTTAATGACAAAAACGATGCTACCAAGCTGAATTCTGATCTAGTGTACTATTGTCAAAATGACAAATATTATTAATTAGCACTATGTCAATATAATTCGGTACTAATTATTTGCACTGTGGTGAATATCAAATAATTCTTTTAAGTTGAAATGGTTTATTTGAAGGAGGAAAAAATGATATGATTTTAACTATTGGTGAATGTTATGGAAATTGTATATTGGCTTCTAGAGTCTACGCAGTAAGTAAACCGCATTCATCCAAACAAAAAGTATTAGAGATATTGTTGCAAATGTTTCGTGGGACAGGAAGTGTCGGCTACCCAAAACAGAAAAAACAAATATGTTTACCATTAACGAAAATAACGAGTTTTCCGTATTAGGTGCCATAGTTTCATTTCAATTTCAACAAAGTTTATTAAAATTTTAGAAATATAACAATTCATTTTATAATAATACATATCACATTAATACTAAATATAATAGTAATAAATGTGTACATTGTTGTGTTGGTGGTGCGCTGCTCAGGAATCTTCTTCCACTTCAGCGCGTGGGTTGTAGAGTTGTTGGGTTGTGGTTCGTATGGATTGCCTGTTGACAGTGTTGTGCTTAGCATTGTTGGTCGTTCGTAAAAAAAGATGTGTTGTGGAGATGTGGTGTTGTTGGAGTATGTTGTGTGGACTGTCCTGTTGTCGCTCGGTTGCGGCTGGTTGCTGATGCCCTGCGTATCTGAAATAAATAGAAACATGTGTTAGTTGTGCGAAACATTGTCCGTTTTAACAGAACAGAATAAATTGAATTGTCGATACTTATACTTATCTGGGGCACCAGACTTCGCTCCGGACCTTTATATGATTACCCGAAAAGGGCAACCACTTCTAAACCGTGCGTGAGGATCACTCCCCACAGGTCCATCGCAGTTTGCGCCTGAACGAGCGCCGCTGCCACCTTACGGATGACAGGTAGGGCCTTCTCCATATCGAGACCTCCGAGGAGGCCCAATATGGCGTCGAACCCTAACGTGGGTTGGGTAGGCGAGATAACGACAGCGGCGGAGCCGTTCTCGGTACTTCCGCCTTCTCAACCTTGCCTGCTGTCGCTCGGGCGTAACTGACGCCGGTTCGGGTTGAAGAAGCGCCGCCGTCGGCGTGTCTCTTCGGTCTCTGATTTACTTCCGTCTTCTTCCGTTGCGGAGGTCGAGGGAACTTCGGGCATCCCCTGTAGCTGGCGGGTGTCCCCACCACAGTTACACACTTTGCCCGGTCTGTACGGGGTTTAGTGCATTCACTGCTGTGGTGATCGCCGGCGCACTTGACACAGCGTGCTGTCGCCCTGCAGCAACGCTGTGCGTGACGAAACCATGACACCGGTGACACTGCCCGATGCCGGATTTCCGCCGCAAATCCTCGACAGTGACTCGGAGGCGGGCGACGTACTGCACCTCCCGGATCTTCATCCTGTCGTCCTCGGACGGCAACTCCACCATCACGAGGGGATCGGGCATCCTCGCTGCTTCATCCTAAAACAGAGAGCATTAACACCATGCGTTTTTAGCTCGAGCTAACGTCGACCTCGGATAGCTCTACGAGCACGCCGCGTATCACCACCTTGGCAAATCGCTCGCTCTTTGCCTGGTAGGTGTGATACGGAGTACCACACCTATCCATATACCTAATCAGCCTGTCTCGGTCCTGGTGTGAGGCAGGTGGAATCCGGATTCCCTCGCTGAATCGTGAAGCCGATCCGCTGTCGGTCCATTTCTCGGGAGAACGCGATCCAGTTCTCCTTCTGACGAAGGATTACCGAGGCACCTTCTCCCTGGTGTCCTCTTGCGTCATCTGCTCCATTGCTGCAGGGCTGTCGCTGTAGGGTTCCAGGGCCTAGAATCCGTTGTCCGTGGGCGGCGTCGTAGACGGGCGAACCTTCGGGGTCTTCTTCGGCTTCTTCCTTTGTAGCACGAAGTCGGCGGGGCTGGCAGATCCGGGCGGGCCTCTTCTTCGGCGTTGTCGGCTGCGGCTGCGGAGGTGGACGGCGTGTCTTCTAGGGGATGATGCGTTCTAACGGTGGCGGTCGCGTCTTGTTTTGCCGCCTCCTCTTCTGTACAGTGGCGGCAGGTGGCACGTCGCTGCTCGCTCTCTCGAACGGTAGATCGGGCAGTGACGGTATCGCTGGTGGTGCCTGAGCTGCCGGAGCTCCTGGGCCGTCGTCGGTGATAGCGGCTCTCCCCGAGCTACCATCTCCTCCAGGTACTGCTGGTAGCGGCGCCTGTTGATGCTCGGCTCCATCGTCGTAAAAACGACGATATCTTTTTCAAATAGACTGGCTACTCTTGTCTAAAGTTGATCTTTTCGGTTCGAGACCTCAACCTCGAATGGTGCCATAGTTGATAATCCAGTACTAGAATAATTGCCAGAGAAATCAAAATTTATATGGAACTGATTTTGAAAGACAAATTGCTTTTGGTTAAGAATCCTGAAAAAATTGGCGAAGAAGATTATTTTGATCAATACGTGTTGTTTACCGACATTTCATAATAATGGCCATGTTAATCGTCATAACTACCATCATTATGATACCGAAAATAAGCACAGGACAGATCACCAAAATCGATGGGGTATTAATGTATAGTGGAACAATTGGCGATGAAGTTATTGGTCCATATTTCTTCGACAGAACTTTAAATGGTCAAAATTCTTAAACTTTTTAAAAAACTACTTTTGGCTAGTTTTAGAAAATATTCCATTAGACATCAGACAAAAAATTGGTTACAATTAGATGGTGCCCTTGCACATTTTTCACGGCGTGTAAGGGAATATTTAGACCGAAAATTTCATAACAAATGGATCGGAAGAGGTGGCCCAATGAACTGGCCTCCTAGATCTCTAGAGCGCACTCAATGGATTTCTTTTATGGGATATACTCCCCTACTACTGCAGAAGACATGATAGACCGAATTAAAAATGCATTTGGAACCGCCATTCTTGTTATGTTGCAAAACGTAAGATGTTCGTTTGAAAAGAGAACTCTGCATTGAAAAGATGGCAGCCATTTCGAGCATTTGTAATAGTAGTTTGTTTTAAGAATATTATTTAATATATTCGTCATATTGTTAAATATTGTTAAATAACGTTGAAAATTAGTACTTTTGGAAGATCATTGAATTGGTCATATGACAGATCTAAAATATACAGGGTGTTCCAATTGAGATAAGGAAGTATTATAGTTTGAATGTATTAATAATACAATAAAAATCTGAACACCCAGTATGATATTTATCGCAATTAAATTGCCAAATAAATCAAAGAAACAGTCTATTTTCGAGATCCTGAAGCAGTATTGACAAAATTAGTTTCGTTTGGTAACAATTAATTTTTTCCAAAACCTTTGGAATTTAAGAGAAATAAAATAAATCAAAACGCTCTGTATTTAGGTAATGGGAACCCCAACGAAAGTCTATCTTATTTTCATAATTAATTCAAAATGTGATAAAATATAAGACATTCCATTTAAAAAACGTAACTTTGATATGCCACTTTTTTGAAGCGCCCTGTATATTTTAAATTATTTTAAAAATGTAGCCTTAATGGACCTACACAATGTCCCTGCAACAAAATAAAAAATATGGCTAGTTTTCTCATAAAACTCCGTCGCGACTCACCCTGTATACTCTTTGCTATAAGTATTTACTGTACGTCGCCTGAAAACTTCCATAAATTATTGCCATTACTTTATTACAAAAAAGAAGCGCCAATCACTGTTTTTTATAGGGCCCATTTACTTTTCTGTACATGTTTATAGAACGCCGCATTGAATTTGAAAATCAGGGATCAAAAAGGAAATTGGCCTATGATTTCATTTTCTTGTTTATCTAATTATATATTTTCATGTCTTAATAAAACTGAATTCGCAATTCCTAAGTGAATATGTACAACCTCATAAAATTGCACTTTACAAATTTGTTAAGGAAGTCCACCAAAAATTACTTATAATGAATCAATAAAGTAAATTAAATTTCAAAATTCATTTCAGTGGCAAGGCATACGGGTAGACAAGGTAGACATTTACCCAAAATTTTCATTCATTTCTTTTAAATTTCTCCTTAAATTAAAACATTGAATGCTCATTCCTCATGCAATAAAAGTGCATATAAATTACATTCGGAACCTCGTTAATAACCTTAAAATTTGTTACGCCCAGTCTGAATCCATCAAAATCTATATTTTACAGCGGTAGACAAATCTGAATTCGTTTTGCTCGATACAAGGTTACACTGGCGGTACACCCCAAACGTAAGCCGATATGCAGCCGATTGATACAATCTTGCATTGCAGGCAGGCTTCGGTGTCGGCATAAAAGACAAATTTCAATTTGTCTATTTAACCGATCACTAAGTTATAAATCGCACCGTCCGGCGATCATGATGAACTCGGGGCTGGGTCACAATTTCGATAATTCTAGGAAGCAAATTTGAAATCAAGAAACAAGCTTACAATGGCTTTTGCTTGAGATCGCAAATTTATTCAGAGAAATAGTTAAGTTTAAATTAAAAATTAAAATTATGAGTGAGGTTGAAGATACGATTGTGTTCACAAAACACAGACTTTAGAAGATGAACTGTAATACCAGCAATTAAACATAAATTCTGCGACATCTATCAACTGTTATCTGTACTAAAATATTTTTTTTATTATAGTTACCTGTAATGATGGATATATATATATATATATATATATATATATATATATATATATATATATATATATATATATATATATATATATATATATATATATATATATATATATATATATATCTACACGCATCAAGATGGCATCCGGTCCACAAACATTGTTATTTGGCATCCACCGGTATACACCAGGTTATACACTGTTTATGTTTATAGTACAAGGTAGCTTCTGAGCCATGTGTAGGTTTAGTTGACGTCTAGTGAATACTTTTATACCTTACAGGACACGTGAGCTCTGTATATTTAGTTAATGGTATCAGTGGGCGTCCCTGCTGTGTTGCCACATATTTATCTAATTTTAGAACAAATAACCTTTAGTTATGGTGTTACCCATAATGTTACTTTTGCTTCTATGCATTTACTTCTGTATTAAAAGCGTTTATAACATGAAATTATAATGATCTTCTTTAGAATGTTTCTGTCTAAAATCAAATACGACTATAAAGTCTAGAAAAATGTTACTAATTGATAAATAGCTATTAAAATGTATTAATGTCCAGCTGTATTTGTAATTTGAACTGATAAATACATTACACGAATGTTTGTACACAATGGAAAAGTCGATGTGAAGTTTTCAACGAATTTACATGTCAGTATTCTAAAAATATCAAGACCATTTTCAAATTTTTATATTTACTGTGGGTGGATGTTTTGCATGTTGCACTGTAAACATCTTAGTCTTTGTCATTGTATAGCTTAACTTTCAATATTATCAGAGAGTAGAGCCAATTTATTATCATATCCTATTCAGTAGCATTGCCCTTCTGTTGCAATTCATGATCAAATACCTAATGATAAGAAGAAAAATAACATTTAAATTAAAGCCGAAATTAGCTGAGTGTATTTCTTACAGTGATAAATTAAAGCCTGTAATACAATGTATTTTGATTAGTTTCTAAATCTCGTAAGACTTCTTCAGCACAAAATTGATCAATTTATTGGATGTAAGGAATTAGAAAAGGAAAATTAGTAACATTAGGTAGGTATACAATTCCTTGCCTTAAATCAAGTAATAGTTTTTAATATACAGGGACGTACCAATACGTATTTTAAAATGTGTTTTAGGTCTTTATACTTCAGTACTGGTTTACTTATGTGACCTACCCAATGCTATAATATATAACGTACCTGCGGCAAATAAGGCCCATTTAAGAAAAAAATACTTCACCAAAAAAAGGCAAGATTATCTTAATTCGAACGACCGGAAATTAACTAGACGTACATTCGCAGTCTAAAATGTAGGGGAAACTTTGAATATGCTCCCAAAAAGAAAGTTACGAATGCACTTTATTACCCAATTAACACAACTCCGCATAGATAATTGTTCTGGTATTTTCACATAAAGCAATACCAAGAATCACTTTCTGGGAGGTTACCCTTCAGGCGTTTTCTCACTAACATATTCGATGACGATGCTATTGGTTGTTTCTTTATACCTTTTTTGGACACTATAGCTTCGGATTTAGAAGTTGTTGAAGAGAACAGGCATTGGGTTACCAACAGAGCATTGTAATTTAGAGATTTTTTTTGGAGTCTTGCTTCGTTTCAAATTAAACAGTTCAGGCGTAAGGAGCAATTCTTAAAAGATTTATCGAGACATGCAGTTTCTGCTTCTGTATGTGTCGTACCATTAATTTTATTCTGATCAATTTGCGTAGCGTGAGGTCATTCAGTTGGTAATCTGGAGGCGAAAACTGAATCAGGAATTACGGTAGGATCAAGTGGATATAAGCGTGTCGCTCGAGGGTGTCACGCAATTGGGCCAAACCTTAGAAAGAATTTAGCCAAAGCGACGGTCTGGATTTGCTTCCCAAAACCTGAGGACTTCTTGGTTCCAATGCTGTTCAAAGGGCCAATAAACCGCTTTGGCTAAGGGTTGGAGTTCGTGAATGGTGTTAGAAGGCAAGCAAAACAGATTTATATCCAACTCATCTGCAACCTCGCTGATGGAGATATCAACGTGACAAGCAGCTCCATCGAAAACTAGTAAGATAGTGTCTTTGCCCTTCTAACAATGTAGGTGCCTATGAAAAGCAATGAGGAGTTCACTGGTAATGTTACCTTTGTCGGCCATTTTAACCAGGGTATCTGGTGGTAAGTTTTCTTCCCATCCAGGTTTTAATCTCTTTCCTTAAATATCACCATAGATGGGATACTATTTCTTAGTGCATTACAGCACCCAGCAATGGTCACATTTTCTGCATGCTCAGGAGTAACTAAGTGGACAAGCTTGGTACCATTTTGACCAATAACTTGCTGTTGATACATCCCTTTTCGTTCATATTAAAAAGGTTTTGTGGATTTTGATGCAGATTTATTTCATGAAAAATTTTCGATAATTTCTTAAAAGTACATATCCACTATAAATTTATATAATTTTTGGACATGTGCTGCGTCTTGAGAAATTGGGATTGCGCTTTAAAAAACCATAGATCCACTCATTACCAGCGACCCTTTTGGCAGCATTAAATCTGCGTGGAAAGTTATTTTCAACACAGAATTTGTATGCAGAGCGATATACCAACAATGGTGTTAGGGGCATTCCGATTTCGCACAAACGAACCATTCTTTCAGAAAATTGTTTTATTTGATTGGGAGTTAATACACTGGATCGTCCAATTTTTTTATCTAGAGCGCGAGATCTTCGGTGGTTTACAACAGTTCTTCTATGTATATCATAACGTCGAGCAGCTTCTATTTTCGACAATTCATTACCTCCCACTGCGTTAATTGCAGCTTGAAGTTGTTCTGCATCAAATTTGCTCGCTTCATCACTTTTGGCTGCATTGTTGAGGAAACTAAAAAAAGTTTTACAACGTAGTTTAATAAGGCCCACCGTTTAATGGTCCTTATTAGGCGAAAGTTAGTGGGCTTTATTTGCCGAAATGCTTCCTAGTTATACAAAAATTAAAAACTTCGTGCATACAGTGTAGAACACCAGGCATCACGTACTGGAGTTTATTGTTTTGAAACAAACGAATTATTTACGTAAATATTCTAAGTAAATTTTAATAGTCGAACATCTATACGGCGCGCCGGTATTCAGATGTCGCACTATTGTCATGGACAAGTAGTTGGAAGCAACTTGATGTTGCCGGATTTTGAGAAAGAAGCGTATGTTTTCAATTATGGCTACTGGGCTGTATTAGCTACCGGGCCTTATTTGTCACAGGTACTGTTTTACAGTATTTTTACTCTCGATCTAGTTTCAAAAACATAATGTCGAAACTGGCTATAGTTTTTGTCTTACATTCTTGCCCAAATGCAGCTAACAAGCTTGTAAGATATCAAACTATATTTTCTTTCTTGTGTGCGAATGAACGTAAGTATTGTTTTTCTGAAAAAATTGATGGCCAGTTTTCAACGGATTTGAAGGTTTTCAGCAACCAGCGTAACCTTAATTCTGGATTCTTGGTTAGCAATAAACCCATCTATTACCATTGTCTGGTATATCACTGTTTTGGAGTAATAATGAAGATAAGTGAGTTCATGTTGTAGAGCAGTGAATGAGCCAAATAGAGTTCTACGAAACCTTTACGTACCTGACAATAAACAGAGAAGACAAAATTTTGCCAAACTTCGGCCATATTTTTTTAAATCCTAACTTAAAGTGTATTTAGTCTCACGCATTTTTCAGAATTTAGCAATCAATCAACAAATTGTACCATACTTTGGCCAATTATTAAACATCTATTAAAGGAAACCGGAAAGATTCGTATTTGTTATGGTGTATTCATCCACCAGATATTTGTATAAATTTGTTTCCTATGAAGCTGGACCACCAATTGTAAGACCTGATAAGCACCTAATTTTTCAACCATAGTTTACTCATGAGGTTCTGACGTTACAGTCCAACTTACTTGAAATGCTAAGAATACCTAATTCTGAAAAGATTGGTGGTAAATCGGAAAAGCACCTAATTTTTAACCACAGCTTCTTACTCATTGGAGGATGACCCTTCTGCTGACGACACAGACCAACTTTTTTGAAATACTAAGAGGTACTTAATTCAATAAAGGAACCGTTTTAGTAGCAAACCGAAAATTAATTATTTTTTTATTATAGTCTATGCGTGAGCGTGCAGGAGTGTACGTTCGCACGTGTGTTTCTGGCCACGATAACTTAAAAAAATCGGATTTTAATTAACAATTATAAATTGGTAAAAACGATTAAATTTATAGAAAAAAAGTGTCGACTCCTTCTTTTAAAGATAATTCAACACGCGGTACACAAATTTCTTATCGAAACACAAATTCTTGATTTTACTTATTACACATGTTCTAAATAATATATGATGAATAAACTTTAAAGCTTCTCAATATCTTCTCATTTTCTGTAATGACTATACATGTACATTTACATAAAATGCTTTTTAAAATGTATAAATATTTTGAATGAAACTATATAAAGCACATGCAAATATGTTAGTCATAACTCAATGGCTTACTTATATGTGTTAATACAATTTACGTTTATAAAAATAAGATTTAATGCTTTGCATTATGTGTAATTAGTATAGGTTTGTAAATTGAATAGGTAACTATAAGTAAAGAAATAAGATTTTTGTATATTTCATAAAGTGAGAATACGAATACGTTAAAATTGCCGTTTTTGACTGATTTATGCCATCACATAACGTTCTAGCATCATAATGTGTGTAAGTATCCGTTCTTTCCTTACGTTAATTTTACTTTCACCATTGTACACTGAACGAGGATAGCAGATTAAATAAATATTAAACAAATTTCAGTATTTTGGCATACTTTCTAAACGTGCTTAAATCATTGAATGGAGTGTAAAACTATTGAAAATAAAGGTAAATAATGGTTTTAAAATTTGTTTGACAAATGAGTTGCTGATGTAGCATGAAAACCATTTTGAGCAAAATCCCTATAAGCACGTTACAATTTTTTCTCCGTTTAAACCCACAATAAAGTATCATGTTTTAATTAAATCTAATGTAATCTGTTTAATGCTTTGGTTTGTCCGTAATGAGATTTTAGGAAACTATGTTTAATACCTATTGAGGTCTCAAACAATTTATCAGTTTGAACTTTCCGAAAGGTAACCGAAATTTGTGTTTCACGTAAAATGAAAGTGTTAAAAGATCCTTTTAAATTTAGATAATTCGAGAATTGATTATTTATAATATTTTATTACAATTCATCCAGTGCATGTTTATATAATATATGTGATTAAACTTGAATTGTTTTTACTTTCAATGTAACGAAGCGCAGCGCTGCCAGTTGTAGAGTACGCCAACTAATCCTACACATGAAAAAAAGTATACATAAGAGTATACACCGAGCGATTGTGCTGCCATCAATTCGCAATTCCGTGCACTAAAACAGGTAAGTAGAAGTTCGAGCAATTTTACTTTTTGGTTACTAGGTGGCATGTAGTAACTTGAAATAAAATGAAGAGGTAATTGAGCGTCCGTCTCGGACGCCCAATGACCAGTGGAAGTCATCTGAACCTAAACTTTTACACAGGGACGCTCACTTACTGCATATATATATATATATATATATATATATATATATATATATATATATATATATATATATATATATATATATATATATATATATAAGAGAGAGAGAGAGATGTTTAGAAAGGAGTAAGACAAGGATCGGACAGTTTAATTAGTAATTTCTTTAAAAAAGGGGTGATTTCAAGCATGATACATGTGCGAGACATTCATTTGATATAATTTAGTTCACGATGGGTTTAAAGTGGATTTGTTTTGGACAAAATAATCTGAATAACATTTATGCAATTTGATTTCATCATAAAAAGCATTGTGCTACCAACAAAAATGTCAGGAATGTCAAATAAACTTATTTCCGTAAATTCATTTTAGTACTTTAGTTTATTTCAATAAAATTCAATTTTTCGAAAATATTTTGGCATGTGAATATTTTACAGGTGTTTAAACACAAAGTGTAAAGATAGTTTTATATTAGGGATATTGTATAAGTAGTGTAGAAGGCAGGAAATTTGATAAAATTTAAGAAAGGGTTATAATTTGGACTTAATATGATTATTACTCACATATTTTTGGAAGCGATTGTGTGACAAACTTAGTGATACAATTTAAATAGTAAGAACAGTGCATAGAACATTTTCACACAAAGACATTTACATGTAGATACATTTTTATAGTGAAATTTCAAGAAAGTGTGTTAAACGATGTGACTTCTTAATGTAACATAAATTTAAACAATGCAGGTGAAATGAACATTAAATAAAATAAAGACAATTATTACAAGTCATTAGAATAACATTTTGAGTTACATAAACATTTTTAAGTGTAAGTTATTTGTAATTTTAGAATTAAGCTTGGTTATGTTGTAAATTTTAGGTTTTTTTCACAAATTTATAGTTTTTTTGATAATATTAGGCTTAAATTATATTATTAAAGTGATTAATAGAAGGTTTACCTCAATATTTCTTAGCAATAAAAAGTATACAATGCATTTCAGCGCAAAATTTCATGAAATAGGGGTTGAATTTATAATTTTTCTAGATAAACATAAAATTCCTTTAAATTTAAGATTTCGAACTTTAAATGTGTGTTTTCTTATGCTAAATTTTATCAGGATTACATATATGTAATTAAATTAAGTGTAGCTTGTAAGATTAGGTAGTTATAAGCAAATTTAAATTAGATTAGGTCATTTCGCATAATATTTAAAGGAACCATATCTTGTTGGATGTCTATCTATTCGCAATTTTATACAGTTTTCATTTCTGTCATTAGATTTTGAATCCGTAATTGTATAAGAAAGATATGGCTAAATTTCTATTTTAGTTAAAATTGTAAAATTTTTCAACCAATCAGAAACATGGATACATAGGTAGATTTGCTAGAAAAAAATTGAAGATTTAGTAACAACCAAAAGGGTATAAAAGGAATTGCCCAGGAAGTTGATCTCTATAATTTGTTCAGTTTTTTGAAAAGGTTAAAATAGTGTTGTGTATTTTTGTTACAAGTAAGTTTTCCTAACCTAAATTAATCATCGGGAAAAAAGGTTATAACTAACGGAGAGAAGAATATTCAGGCGCAATTGTTTTTATACCGACAGTACTTTAAATATTAGGTTCGGTTACCGATACCTGTACGTTTTCGTAAAATTCATTACGAATTATGTTGTGTGACGATTTATGTTGAACGTTTAAAGTTTTCGTTTTGTCGAAGTTGATTTGGTTACGTTATACCAAAATAAATTCGTAATCATTTTTATCATTTGTGTTTTATTTCTTGCTGCGAATTTCTTTTATAATTAATATTTGAGCCGAAACCTAAAAAAAGTGATATTAATTTAAACCTTGGACTACCACTAAATATTTTATAAACGATACCATCAGAAATCATTAATATAATTAAATAAAATTTTATCGAAATAAAATTTGTGGTTGGAGTGAAGCCGTATTCAAAGAGAAATATTACCAGTTACGGAAGCGAACCTGATCATCAACCCAAGCACCAGGTAGCAGTTAATGGGTATATGGTAGCAGTTAATGGGTATATGGTAGCAGTAAGACTATTGGAAAGTGCCTGCATCAAATTGGAACTACCTGTATGAAGACATCAATTGAATTTGGAACATTTATATGTGAGTCACTTTTGAATATAACCCTATCCATTGTGTTCATTGTTGTGTTTTATTTTCTGCAATTATTATTATTGGTTATATGTATAGGTGAATATTTTCAAATAATACTAGTGTAAACACCTGTAAAAGAAACAGAATTTTAAATTATTTCCAAATTTTAAATTCAATTAATAGCATAAACATAAAATCATCAAGTCATTATTTGACAGTTCTGTCATTTTATAATTTTATTCAGTAACGTTACAACGCATGCGTTAAAAGTATAGATTCTGTTCAGATATATTTTTTATATATGATATTTTTCATAAAGGGTAATTCATATAATTACATTCAAATCATAATTTAATTTCCACTAAATCCCTGAACTCTATCCCCATATTGAGATTTGAGCTAGTCCGGTGCATAATTATAATCATAAAAATAATTATTTTAATATTGATAATTTAAATTAATACAGAACTCTATCCCACATTTGATACAAATAAGTATTCAAATTTAATTTATATAATTATTAAATATAACAACTTTTTCATCCCAATTTATATATATATATATATATATATATATATATATATATATATATATATATATATATATATATATATATATATATATAAATTAAGGTTTATTAATGAAATATGAAAATGTAAACTTTCACCATTAACACTCATAATAAATAAAATCTTTTGGGATTTTTAATGGTGTACTTTAAATTATACAATCTAAACGTTTCGATAACACTTACAGTTATCTTCGTCAGTAGTAATGTTTGTTAAAAATTGTTAAAGATGTAGTAACATCGATGAATTTTGTCTTTATGTATTAGAATTGATGTAAATTCTAAATATAATGAGATTATATTTAGAATTTACACCAGTTCACATACATAAAGACAAAATTTGCATGAAGTTGAACCTTGGTGGCGCAGTTGGTAGCGCGGTACTCTAGCAAAGTACAGGTCGTAGGTTCGAATCCTACTTGAGGTAAACTTTTATTTATGTATTTAATAAAATTAATAATAATTTTAATAAACAGTTTATGTTTTAATTTTTCAAATTTGACAAAATTGTTTACTACATCTTTAACAATTTTTAACAAACATTACTAGTGACAAAGATAACTGTAAGTGTTATCAAACGTTTAGATTGAATAATTTAAAGTACACCATTAAAAATTCCAACAAGATAGTATTTTATTAATGAAAATCTACTGTGACAAATAAATCAATCATTCTTGACAAAGGAAGCAAAGAAGACCTCCAAACGTAGAATTTCATTAATAAACGTTAATTACATGAGTGCAATTCAGAAAATGTATTTCAAATCATAAATCATCAATTGCTATATTGTAGGTACTATTGTAGAATAATTAATCAGTTGTCAAACATTTGCTTTATTTTATTGCCATGAATTAACTTACTACAGTATGTACATACATAAACATAAAAATGAATATAATTAATTTATTTTAACCTTAATTTGTGGAACTCCATAAGTAATTGTTATAATAAGAACACATTCCTCTACATTGTCATATAAAATTTTTGATAGCAAGGTAGAGGGTGAAAGTAGTCATATGAGTTTGATGAGACCTCACCGAAAGAAGTGCCTTCGCAAACAAGGGGCTGTTCCAAAAGTTTGTCAAACCATACGCCTTGAAAGCAGCTATTTGTGAAAATCGACATCTCAGTTGAGTGCCTTATTGCTTTATTTCATCTGTTACTATTGATAATGACA
>JARFJB010001282.1:0-34373 GCA_036346205.1 Vesta saturnalis
ATAACTGAAAACGCCATTAATGCACGAACAGATTTTGAAGGAATTTGTAACACATATAAGTTCATATTACAAAATTAACTCATCTTGACAATATATTAACAACTTCATAGATCACAACTGACAAACAAAATAAAAATTATTAATCGATCTCCTTATTTTTAAATTTGTTTTATAATAACCGTAATAACTATAATAATAATAACAAAAATTATAAAAAAAAAACTCTATTTAGAAAAATTATATTAATTGTATTAATTGAAATTTTATAATTGACAGTTATTAATCTAATAACGAAACGTTTTTACATTTATTAATAAAAGGTTTAAATAAAAAGAAATCTGTATTGAAAGAAATCATATATAATTATATAATTAAGATTTCAGAAATAAATTGTCTAAGTAGAAAGAAGGATATTATGTTGTAAATATTATATAGGAAGTTCGGCGCTCTACAGAGTGGAGAGTATGAAAAATCTTGGTGTAATTTTCACCGAACAAAAGTTCGGTATATGAATTCGTTACATCTGTGTGTCTGTGTGTGCGTGTCTACCTTTTTTGGGTAAAGGACTTTTGAAAATCTGACTTCAGATACTGAAAAAAAATAATAGGGGGTCACCATTTGTACGACCTTTGTATCTCACCAGAAACATGGTCAAATCGGGGGTCTAAATATAAAAAATATTAATATAGATATGATATATAATTTAAAGTTTCACTGCAATTTTGTTCGGTCTGGAAATGCTAGAAGAGCATTTTCAACTTCTTAATAGTAAATTTAACTTTAACGATCATACAGGGTGTGGCGCGAAGAGTTTTGATTAAAAGTAATGGCGGATACAGTTATGTTAAAAATCTGAAATTACGAAGCTGTAGGTTTTGGATGACGCTGAGTTCAAATTTAATATTGTCCTGAATGTGGCACTTCCGGTTATACCGGAAGTAGACGTCAACTTTGTTATTTTAAATGGAACCTAATATTTTTTATTTTATTTTCGAATTCTACATGAAATTCTAGATAAAATTTGTGCACAATTTCCTATACCAAAAATATTTTCGAGATATTTTGATTTTTTTAAAATTTTGAAAAAATCCTAGTCCACATTGAATAACGATATCTCCATTAATAACGAAGCTAGTGACGTGAAATTGTAACCAATAAACAACAAGCGCTTGCCGGTTAACTCCATATATCCATCTCATTGATATTTCATACAGGGTATTTTAAACTTAGCCGCCAACATGCACGATTTAAATCATTTATAAGTTGCTTACTTTAAATAGAACACCCTGTATTTTATTACATTTTCCGCTGTATTTTTTAAGCCAATTCGTTTGGTATCAGTATTCCCTATACCTAAATCCAACCACTTTTGAGATATTTCATTATCTTAGTTAAAACATAACAACACTTAATTATTTCAATATTAGTAAAGGGTAGGCCATGGCTGTCAAAGATTTGATAGTTAGAACGTTAATTGTTTATGTTGTTTTGACAGTTTTCTTTACCAGTTTGTATTTCATGGTAAATAATGGCAAATGTAGGATTTACTAATGATGATTTTTTAAATCTTATTATTATTTACGGCGAGTGTAATAGAATTGTTGAACGGACTTGCCGTATTTTTGCAGAAAGGTATCCAAATCGACCAAATGCAACTGGTGATATTGTAAGAAAATAGCTTAAAAATTGCCGTCAGTTTGGTCAATTTAAGACAAAAATTAATAAAAATAAACCACTAGTGGACAGTGACATAAACGAAATTAATGTTTTGGGTTATTTTATGGCCTCTCCAAATACCTCCATTAGAGATTGCGTGAGAGATCTTACTTTGTCGACGAGAACAATTCATCGCATTTTAAAAAAACACAAATGGAAACCATTTTCATATCATTTGGTGCAACACTCACAATTAGGTGATCTTCCTCGAAGGGTATTGTGTGAATGGTTTTTAATGAAGACCCAAGAGGATGAAAACTTCATAAAAAAAGTTATATGGTGTGATGAAGGAAAGTTTAGCAAAAATGGATTATTTAATCGACATAATTCGCATTTTTGGTCTAATGAAAATCCACATGTTAGTAGAGAACGTTATTTCCAAGATAGTTGGAGTTTTAATGTTTTTTGTGCAATAAAAGACGATAACATTTTAGCATTAAAATTTTATGATGAAAATTTAAATGGTACAAGATATTGCCACATTTTAGAAGAAGCCATACGACCGGCGTTACATACTTTAAGAAATGGAGAGGCGGCTTCAGCTTGGTATCAGCAAGATGGAGCACCTCCTCATAACTTTGGTACTGCTGCTCAGCATCTTTACGACATGTTTGATGATAGATGGATTGCCAATCAGGGCCCGTTTCGTTGGCCAGCTCGCTCTCCTGATTTGGCTCCTATAGATTTTGGTATTTGGGGTTACATTAAAAATCAGGTATATTCCAAACCTGTTACGACAAAGGAAGATATGATGCAGAGAGTCTTACTTGCTTTTAATTCTCTGACACCCGACCATATTTCCAGAATTACAAGACATAACTTAATGAAAAGGATTCATAAATGTTTAGAAGTAGATGGTGCTAATTTTGAACACTTATTATAAAACTTTATTTGTTTAATATTAGTTATTTTTGTTTGTAAGTTATCTAATTAAATTAATACAAAATACCTAGTCAACGTTTTTAATGATATCCACAATTAATAATCCTTTCAGGCTATTGGTTACTTTTCAGAATTAATAACTTATGAAAAATAACAAAGTATCACCTTAAAGAAATCATGGCCTACCCTTCACTAATGTTGAAATAATTAAGTGTTGTTATGTTTTAATTAAGATAATGAAATATCTCAAAAGTGGTTGGATTTAGGTATAGGGAATACTGATACCAAACGAATTGGCTTAAAAAAATACAGCGGAAAATGTAATAAAATACAGGGTGTTCTATTTAAAGTAAGCAACTTATAAATGATTTAAATTGTGCATGTTGGCGGCTAAGTTTCAAACACCCTGTATGAAATATCAATGAGATGGATATATGGAGTTAACGGGCAAGCGCTTGTTTATTGGTTACAATTTCACGTTTCAATTTTTTCAAAATTTAAAAAAAAATCGAAATATCTCGAAAACACTTCATTTTTGGTATAGGATATTGTGCACAAATTTTATCTAGAATTTCATGTAGAATTCGAAAATAAAATAAAAAATATTAGGTTCCATTTAAAATAACAAAGTTGACATCTACTTCCGGTATAACCGGAAGTTCCACATTCAGGACAATATTATATTTGAACTCAGCGTCATCCAAAACCTACAGCTTCGTAATTTCAGATTTTTAACATAACTGTATCCGCCATTACTTTTATCCGTCATTACTTTTACTCAAAACTCTTCGCGCCACACCCTGTATAATATGTTCTTATAAATCAGGTGAATACGGTAAATGTTTCATTGCTTTTATAGTTTTCCAGCCATGGTGCAGCATAATTCTCTTCTCTGGATCTCTACTGAACACTTTCGGCAAACATTTTTCAGTGAGCCATTTAGTTATAACTGTATTTTGTCCATCTAGGCTTAGTTGCCTACAATAACCGGATCCTTCTAAAGGTTACCGCATACATAGCTTTTTCACACCTCGCTTCTTCTTGGTCATTGTTGAAGTTTCCGTATCTTCGTGACGACGCTCTTAGCCGAAAAAAATGGCGTCCGCGATTATTTAAAAAATTTAAAATTTCGTTCTCTTTGCACTCTTTAAGCTTTAAACTTTAAGGGCTTAAACCTTTTTAAAAACTATAATAAATCAAGATCCCAATATGATCTCTGTTTTTTTTTACTTGTAAGTCACGTTAAAAGTTTCAGAATCACTCACACGACGCTTTAAACTAGTTAAGCCATTAAAATTTAAGTATTTTTATTATGCGTAATAATCGTGAAAACTTTCATTTTCTAATCTTATTTTAGTTTTAACCGGCATAATACTAAATCTAAAGGTAATAATAATACTAAATCAAATAATGAGTAATGATAAATTAGCGAGTAAAAACTCTGCTTGACGAAAGTTTGGTTTACGGTTTGGCACGTGAGTATGGTTTAAATCGTTATAATTATAAATACCCAATCTTAATATGTGTAGATATGTTAAGATAGGTTGCAATCAATAAATAATAAGGCTACACGAGTAAAGTTACACCTAAAAAATCCACATAGCCTACTTGTAATATATCTGCTTATGTAAACAAAATGTACGATATCCATTAACCTACCACTCACGCCACTAAAAATTAAATGGGTGTATATCCCAATATAAAGTATTAATTAGATGCTAATTTATTACCCTGGTCCGAAATCGATTACTTCAATACATTCGCAAAGACAAGGTGGGATGCTTAAGATTAAGACAACCCCCAACTAATACAAAATACGCTATTTTTTCATAATTAATTACTATATACCATATTTATTTAGTCATACGCCCGGGAAATATGCAAATGCGGTTTGGGGGTGCTGATTCTTCTTAAGAGTTCATTTATTGCGCGCAAAATTTTTATGCTAAATTTCTTTCCGTATTAATTAATTCTAAAGAACATAGTTTGAAATTTATTGCGCGATTATTAAGAACGTAAGTAAAAATATTGGCGCGGGGGCTAGTCCGTCACAAAAGTAGAGGTACCGTCTGTTTTCAGCGAGTAGTCGAGGCGTTTAAACGCGGCGTTTAATCGTGTCAATAGGTTATATCATATAGCATAGGGATGGTCTGGTTTAAGCGACAAGTCGACACAAGAAGCGTCGTCTCGTGGCAAAATCGGTCGACAGGCAATTTAAACGTGCGCGTTTACTAATCGCTCGCGAGTATTCATGCAGAATGGGCTCCAAAGGTAATAGACTTATATTTTCTAAAGCGGAAGACGAAAAATTGATTCACGAGGTGTCGACGCATCCAGTGTTGTACAATTTAAATCATGAATTGTATAAGGACCAAAATGTACGGGATAATGTTTGGAAAATAATAGCAAAGAACATAGACAAAAGTGGTAAGTTTCTGTAATAAACGTGTTTTTCACGATACATTGTTTGGAGAAAAAGTGGTTAACAAATGATTTGTAAATGTTTACCTACACCACTAACATTTTAAATGGTGTATTGTAGGGTAAAAATAATAATGTCTTCATAAGGTTTTATAACTATATATTCAAATGATTGAGAAGGTCGTCTGTGTGCGATGTTGTCAAATAAAAACACCCACAGTATTTTTTATTTTATCGTTATCCGTCCTTTTTCCAGTCACTGAATGCAAAACTCGTTGGAAAAGTTTGAAAGACATCTATTGGAAAAAGAAAAAAGATGTGAAGCAGGGCACTGGTTCTTCGGCGAAGGTTACAATTACATGGGTGCATATGCATGCTCTTAACTTTTTAGAGCAAACTAGGTCTAATAGAATGTAATGTATTTTTATACACATATTTCATTTTAATTACGTGACATAATATGCTTTTTTAGAACGTTAAGCAATGTATCGGTAGAAGAAGAAACAGACGCAGGCAATTCAGATATCCCAAATGACGCAGCGGAAGGTACCTTAAGCAACCATTAACCGAACCTGAGCTTTTCGCAGGTAAAGAAACGGAAGATGACGATACAAATACGGAAAGAAATTATCCACAAACACAAAATTTGGATAAAAATATAAATGAAGGCCCATCAAAAGAGAATAGAAGTATTTCACAGGAAAAATTGGATACAAATATACATCAAGGACCTTCAAGGAAGAGGAAACTTATTGGTAATGAGCAACTTTTGGAAACAATTAATAATAGAGAAACCGAAAGACAGCGTATATTTAAGAAAATGGAACAATCACTTGCCACTTCAGACAGAACCCATCCAATCAAAACATTTTTTGCCAGCATGGCTGACACAGTTATGACCTTTCCGCCTGATTTAGTAGTCACGGCGAAGAAAGAAGTACGGGACGTGGTTACCTGAATGGAGTTGGAAATGTGGCAAACAGAATCGCGTCCCACTACATCCACCTCACGTGCCTCCCTCAGTTCAATTGATACATATAAAGATTACGATGGAACGACACAATATTCATGCAATATCAAGGAACCTCAAGCGTTTATCGATTGTGCAGATCTCTTCAGTCATTATAATTTATAATGGTGATTTTAAATAAAAAAAAAACATGTTTCTAGATAGCTAATAGTTTTACTTTTCTATTTTTTTAATAAAACAGGGCCAAGCATTTCACTCGAGATTGCAGAGTATACTAAATCCTAATTATCTATTGCTGTTACGTGTTTCAGCTGCCAGGTCATCGAGCTTTGCTGACTGTTGAAAAATTCTGTATACTGATTTCTAATTTGAAATGCTGCAACAGTGGAATTTCCGCCAGAGGGCCTTAACCTAATCATGTTGTCCTTAGGCATGTTACAGTCAATATCTTCTGTAGAACTTTGACTAGAGGTTCTTATCATATTGTGTAAGCAACATGCTACGGTTATTATGAGATCTACTGTAGAAGGCTGTACAGCAATTGGCAAGTAAAAGATCCTGAATGTTTGACACAGTAATCCAAATGCATTTTCTGAAGTTCTTCGTGCTCGACACAGGCGGTAATTGAACACACGCTTTTGTATATCAGTGTTTGCCTGATCTCGTGGATATGGACGGAGAAGATGTTTTGAAAGTTGAAACGCCTCGTCGCCAACAATAACATAGGGTAATCGCATGTCTGAACCTGGTAGAGGTTTATTCTCTGGCATATATTTATGATTATTGAAAAGATGAAACATTGACGACTTAGTGAAGATGCCACTGTCCCCTTCCTTTCCATATGCACCGACATCAATACATACAAATTTACATTCAGCGTCAACAATTGCCAGCAACACAATAGAAAAGAATGACTTGTAGTTGAAAAACAAGCTTCCTGAATTCTGTGGAGAAACAATACGGATGTGTTTTCCGTCAATAGCTCCGCAGCAATTTGGGAAGTTCCATTTTTCGTTAAACTTCACAGCTATTCTAATATAATCTTCTTTCGACGGTTGTTTCAAGAAAACAGGCACTAACTTGTTATACAGCACTTTTAAAACATCTCGTACCAATACACTAATATAATTATGGGAAATTCTAAAATTAAATGCCATGGAACGATAGGATTCTCCTGTAGCCAAGTACCTAAAAAGAAAATTCGGTTTTGCATATTTCTACAGGCATTATTCTTAACATGAAATACCTTAGCACCAAAGCAAGCTTTTCCCTGGCTGTAATTGGTCTTTGAACGCATTTACTAGAAGTTTTTTTTAAGTCAGCGGATACAAGATTTAACAGTTCGTTAAACTGACATCTGGTGAGCCTGAAGTATTCTCTGAATTTAGTTTCGTCATCAATTAAATGTCTCATTATCAGCGTGCTAAAACACCCTTCTTTTCTTCTTTGAACAAACATGTTACGAATCTTTCTACGTATTTTATGCATTAATGATAATAGCAAAATGTCATCATCTTCTGCTTCTTCCATAAGCAACTGTGCTGCAATCACAAGTTCACTAGGTGTCATTTTTATCAAACGGAATACACTGATTGGCGACTAGTCGATCACTGAAACTGACGACGTAGACAGACCACTAGGTGCGATTGGCCGTCAGCGATTAAACGCCACGTTTAAACGCCTCGACTACTCGCTGAAAGCAGACCGTACCTTAAAGTATATTAAATTAAGTGATTATCCGAAAAATTTATATACTAAATTTCTTTTGGTATTAGTCTGAAAGTTCATAGTTTGCGATTTATTGCTAAACTTTTAATACCATAGGGATACAATACTCGCGTGGGGGTGTTAGCTCGTTCGTTGCCAGAGTAAAGTATATTACATTAATTTATTAGCGGAAAGATGTTTAGGCTAAATTGTTGATTCTGTTATATTAATGTACTAGAACATACTGTGACTTTCGTGAGCTTTGAAAAAAATAACTATTGCCAAATAGGTAAAATGATCATAGCTTAGGTTATGTTTAGTTCAAATGTATGTTTAAATCAGAAAATAGCGCTAAATCTATACCAAAGTCATACTTATTCAACAAAGCAAATAAAATAATTCAAGGAAATGAACACTAAAAACAAATAAATTCTAAATGATAATATAATAGCTAAAAATAATGTTTAAAAATGCTAAAGCCTGGCTGTGGTAAATTTGGAAACAGCACTTTGCAAATTTATTTAGAGTCTCTCCTCTTTTCTCGTTTTTTTGTGTTCGAACAAAGCAGACATCTTCTTGAAGGATTCTTGTTCTTTTCTGTCCCGGAACGCATATCGGAAAGAGTCTTTCGGTTAATCGTGCAGAATTAAGGTTCAAATAAGGCGTTTTTAGAGGATGATTTGTAGAAAACCCATACATACACGATTGTTAATTATACCTACCTTTAACATAAAAACGAAATTTTTCTAGGATCTGTGCTCAAACGCATGGCGTGGGAATTAAGTAAACAAACATCAATAATGTGGAAATACAGCTTCTTGTACCATTTTTTGCTTTTATGCATGCATTCAACACTAGAAATCATGTCTGTACGGCCGACTGCTCCCATTTGCTATTATATTCTACTACACATCTGGGCTTACGTACATTTTCTTTAGTGATCCTGTCTACTTTCATTTGCATGCATAGTGGTTATCATATAGACATCTCGACAATCTTTCCATTTTAATACCAATAGATGATCACTAGAATTCCAAGAAACATCTCCTTTATTTAGTTTGCGTGTGAACTTTGGCATATGTTTTCTATGTGGCCGGACAGTTCCACAAGAATTTGTTTTATTTTTGAATAGGAAGGTTGACAAGGCAGGACTGCTGTAGTAGTTGTCTGTAAAAATCGAGTATCCTTTGTTAAGATATTTATCCATCAGCTTGGTTACAACAGCTCCCGATATACCCAAATCTTGATTCAGTCCCAAATTTTCACTTGTGTCTTTTCCCAAATATACTATAAGTCCAATACTATTCTTGCTTCGCAGTCGCACAAAACAAAAAGCTTAATCCCAAAAGCCTTCATCAGTGACAAGGTCCTGAAACGAGCGAAATTGTGTTTGAAACCTCTCCTTTATTTGTGACAGAATATGGTCTACTCTACAAAGGCGATTATTTGGGGGATCTTTCTCATTGTCGCAAAAATACAAATATTTATAATTTGCAGGTATCTGTCCCTTGTCACTTTTTCCCCGAAAACAGGGGAATGAAGCAGCTTGTGCCTGGACAAAAACTCCTTTAAAGGATTTTTTTTATTTCTTGTCATCAGCACAGTTATACCAATAAATACGAAAAATTCGATCCAAGTCAATAGCTGTCCATTGTGGTCCCTTCTGCTGAATTGCATACCTGTCTGTTTCCTCAATAATGGCAGTAGCAATATCTTCGGTAAAAAGATTTAAGGGTGAAATTTATTTCCCTTTTACCACGTAAAGTCTGGTCGGTTATTCCGCTATTGCTATCGTCGAATTCATGGACTACTGGAATAAAATCCTGTTTTGTCCACAAAATTCGTAATTCTTCGTGACCGACTACAGCCTCGTGTGTTGGAAACCCATCTTGGGGTGCTTCGGGTTCCACAGTTTCTTCTGTGACTTCTTGTTCGGAGTCTGAGCCCTCTTCAAAACTCACTTTCATCCGAAGAGCTTGGTATATAGTCACTTTCACTACCAGGAAACGGCTCTTCCTCACTATCAGACAAATTTAGACTGTACGTCGCCTTCGGATAAACCACAATACCTCGCAACTTTGGCTTTGAGGCGAATGCCAGAAGGTCCGGCATCCTCCTTTGTCGACATTGTGCACACTACTAAACATAAAATAACGTCAGCAGCTACGGAATTGGGAAACGCCGACTGTCGGCTTTTTCCGGCGGTGCCTGACTCGTCCACCTGGAAAGATTTTTGTGACTACTAAAGAAGTTAGTCGTCTGTACGCAAGCATTAATTTTCATTAGCGACGGATTTAACCAAGGGTAGTCTGGTGAACAATTTGAACCGGTGACGAATATATGCATCATTCATCTGTGACGCACTTTCATTTATGCCTGATATAAAAATTCCTAAGGTAGAATTCAGTGGCGGTTTGTCCATTAGGTCATTTGGTCAATGACCTCCCAAAAGTAAGACATGACTATGACAATTGAACATATATTGAGTAAGATTAATTTAATATTGTTAGTATTATTATCCATCTCACCAAATATCTAAAATATAGGTAGGTTTATTTTAAATCAATACGCGACTGTATAGTGTATACTATGAATTTTATTATACTTGAATTCACCGCGGTCACAGTTTCAAATTGTCCTCGATGCTTAGACTGCCTTCCCCGAGAAAAGGACGGATAGAATGGCAACTTCGTATGTATTAAACAAGAGCCAAAGCTCGGCCGCATCTCGCCTTACGGTCACAAGCCGTGATTTCGAATGTCGACCAGTCAGTACCGTTTCACTTGTTCTGCGATGCGTGCACCCACACAGTGAACAGTTTACAGTACTTACGTTATTATATATAATATTCGCTGCCTATTTTATCATGTCGGTGGTTCAAATATTAAAAGAACTAAAAAACAATAACGGTTTAAATTCCGATAAACGTCTAGAGTTTAAAGCAAAAGGTCGCCCTCAACCAAAGCTACAAATTAAACAGTCAAGTAGAGATAAAAGCAGAGAAGTGAATCGTTACTTCCGTGAAAATATGTATGATTTGTGCGAGTGGATTTGCGGATGTGAAATTACAAATGCGTTCTATTGTTACGTATGTTTATTATTTTCAAATTCTAGTGACTCTTGGTGTAGTAATGGTATAACAGATTTGAAACATCTGAAAGATAAAATTAAAAAACATTCTCTGTCGGCAGATCACATGAAAAGTTCACAATTCGATAGTGCATACAGAAAATCTATAAAAGACTATAATGAAAATGTAGCAAAAAATCGATATTTCTTAGGTAAACTTATCGATTGCGTTAAATTTTGTGGTGCATTTGAGTTGGCATTGCGAGGGCACGATGAGACACAGTCATCTGAGAATCCAGGTGTGTTTCGAGGACTGATCAACTTCGTATCAGAGTTGGACTCTACATTTAAAGAATATATGGAGAGAAATACCATTTTTAAGGGCACCTCTAACATCGTGCAAAATGATTTGCTAGAGTCAATGTTATCAGTTGCTCAAAACAAAATTAAATCAGAAATTAAACTAGCTAACTTTGTTGCAGTACAAGTAGATGAAACTACCGATAGTTCTAATAAAACGCAAATGGTCTTTATCATACGTTACGTTTTAAATGGAATTATTCACGAAAGGTTTCTGAAATTCATTAAACCGACAGGCACCACTGCAGGGATACTAACAAATGTAATACTTGAAGAATTAGAAAATTTGGATATTAGTAAATCCCCCGAAAAATTAATTGCTCAAAGCTACGATGGAGCCTCTACTATGAGTGGAAAATTAGGTGGTGTTCAAACCAAAATTAGAGAAAAATATACGACGGCGATTTTCATTCATTGTTACGCCCATCAGTTGAATTTAATTTTACAAAAAGCAGCGAGTCAGGATAAAAGTGTAAAAATTTTTTTTGCTAATTTGCAAGGGTTTTCAACGTTTTTCAGCAGATCACCGAAACGCACATCAGTTCTAGATGAATTTGTGAAAGTTCGTCTACCTAGAGCTGCACCTACAAGATGGAATTTCACCACCCGTTGTGTAGAGACTGTATTTTTACATCAAGCCGACATTCTAGCTTGTTTAGAGAAAATTATCGACTCTGAGGAAGATTCTAAAACCCTAAATCAAGCTATTGGGCTAAAAACATTTCTAAAAAGCGAAGATTTTTTTATACTGGTTGCATTTTTTTCATCTGATAATGCCAAATAGTGAAATTTTGTTTAGCCAGCTTCAAAAACGTTCTACTGATGTCATAACGGTTAAAAACAACGTAGCATCTTTCAAGGCGTCTATAAAAAAAGTGAGAAATGATATTGCAAACAATTCAAACAGCTTGTTTTCGCAAATTCCTTCATTCTCCTGTGCCAAAAGATCCAGAAATGAAGACTCCAAACGTCGTATATCTCTAGAGGTCTGTGACATAATAATTTCTGAAATTGACGAACGATTCAGTTTTAGTGACCACTTAATAATTGCACAATTATTCTACAGCGATATGTTTGAAGAGTATCAGAAGAGTTTTCCGAACCATATTTTAAAATTAGTTAAAAAAGACTTTCCCGTCATCAATCATTTAAAATTGAAAACTGAATTAGAAGTCATTTATGAGCGAAATGATTTTCATATTTCTGACGGAAATGCAGGAGCCATAGCAATTCTCCAGTTATTCATAAATAATAACCTTTGTGACACATTCTCGGAAAGTGTAAAATTGTTAAATATGTTGTGTACATTACCTATGACTACTGTTGAGAGCGAGCGTTGTTTCTCTACGTTGAAGAGAATAAAAACTTTTCTACGTAATACTATGGGACAGGATAGGTTGTCAGCTTTGGCTATGCTCAGTATAGAGAAGTCTCTCATAAAAAATATGCCAAATTTTAACGAACTTGTGATTGACCTTTTTGCCAATAGTAAAGTGCGGAGGATAGACTTAAAGTTCAAAACTATTTAAACAAATTGAAGACAGTACCCGTGCACCGGGGCAAATTTCTTCAAAACAATCTTAGTGTTAGTTATATTAATATTCATCTGTATAGGTGTATCAAAACCCTCACGTGTGTTAAGAAGAGTTCTTACATTGTCTTACATAGAAAATGATTATGGATTTAGACTTAGGGCAGATCAGAATTATAACCTGTGCAATGTACAATGCTGTCGCGCCTATTTCAGTAACTACTGCGGAAAGTGAAATGTGTTTCGTATATCTCTACTTTGGAACTAGTAGATACGTTTTGGGCATTACAATGAGTCGAGATAGGCTTACTGTCTTACTTTATTGGCAATGTCATCTACTGAGAGGAAAGTGATTGTGCAAATTCTTGACTTTAATAACACGGTGATCGACATTTTTCCAAATACCAAGACTAGAAGAGCTGATTTCCTCTACAAGTATCAGAGTAAGGCATTCTAATTTATTCCGCAATTGTATACATATATTGTGTCCAAATTCTAAACACATACATTATTTTCATTATCAAAAAACTGTTCCCCAGTGGCGCGTTTTCGAGAGGTTTCTACCTCCGGGCTACTCACAGCGAATCCGTTGCCATACTTTGACTATCCTCCTCCAGTGGCGGCATATATTCATTGGAAGCGTAGATAATAATTAGAGATGGAAAGTTTCCATATACTCGTATAAATGCTATAAAGTAGTTCCTTTTGGTTTGACGTTGCGCATATCGACTTTCAATCAGTTTCAAAGTTAAAAAAAACTACATTCGGTTTATGAACATTTTTCGTCATAAATATCTTGAGGTTCAAGAAAGTTCAATGACTTGGAATTTCAAAAAAATATCTGCAGTGCTTACACGAATACCCCACAGCCACGTTAACTTACAGTCAAGACAAGTGCCCTCCCGATACAAATAGTCACGAACCGCCACTGGTAGAATTTAACGAAAACACCTACGTACTTAAAATTTTGTATTTAAGGCCTCTCTAGATAGCTTGACGAAATATAGATCGATCGCAGCGCTCCGTAGTGTAGCGAAGTGAAAGTTTTTCAAAGTTTTACTTGAATACTATCTGCCACAGGCAAGATGAGGGATTAAATAAATATTCATGTCTCTTTTATTTTATTATATAGGTACCTCAACCCCATCCTTTTCTTTAATTACACGTAATCAAAATAAAGTGTATTTAAATAAGTTGTATAACAACAAATTCCTATTATTTGCTAATTAGTTCATTACACAATGTTAAATTTAAAGAGATATAGGTAATATAATTAGGTGTAAAAAATGGCTAAATAACTTTCCCTTTAATTAACCCAAAGTATATTGTGTAATTACATATTGATTATTGTTACTCCTCAAATATTTTAATAAAATGTACACAATTACGGGATTGCTATGAGTGTTCTGACATTTTGCAAACGATACTCATCGATCAGTTGTGAATTTGTGATTGTGTCTAAAAACGCCTAAAGCAAGAAAAAGTGTGAGTGTTCCAAGAAGAGGTAGGGGTGTGATATTAAAAAGGGCGAGAGAAGTGTAAGTAAGTACCTACATACAATCTTATTTTATTGAAATAATGTCTTTGTTATAATTTATTAAAATGTCCTGTAATTATGATAAATAAAAAAATTATGTACGATTCACTATTAGCAAATCCATGCAAGTGGCCCGAAATTCTTTTTTTGTTAGTTTTCAAATGACAATATGTCAAAAAAATTATAAGGTAGATTTTTTAAAAATTTATTATCGCTTTTGCATGAGCACCTCGGTGACAGACCACCGGGGCACTACATGACGCATTTTTAAACTCCCAAATTAATCGTGGTAGGAAGAAGGTAACAAAATGTATGTATTATTTTAATAACGTTTTCTTCTATGGAAACTTCTTCATTACAGTAGTTGCCTATTGTTTTGATTTCAGATCACTCTAAAAACAGGACATTTGCACCCGCGGATAATGATTATGGATTGGCAAATCAATCCCTCACACCCGATCTTTCAAAAGATGAATACGAATTGCGCGTCAATTTTTGACTTGTTTCGAAAATGTC
This sequence comes from Vesta saturnalis, assembly GCA_036346205.1. Classification (NCBI taxonomy): domain Eukaryota; kingdom Metazoa; phylum Arthropoda; class Insecta; order Coleoptera; family Lampyridae; genus Vesta; species Vesta saturnalis. The sequence goes on from JARFJB010001282.1 coordinate 14,710, forward strand.
GACAAAAAAAAAGATTGAAGCGGGTACCTTGACCCAATCAATAAGTGATTTGTGGAGAGTAGAACGTAAAAAACGTTTAACGACATGCAATTTTGGGAAAATATGCAAACTGCGTAAAACAACGTGCACTTCCAAAACTGTTTCCTCCTTACTCTACAACGTTCTTAAAGGGAATACGTACACCGCCTTTAGCCTCAACAGTGAGTCAGATGCAATTAAAGCATTTCAACAATTATTCAAGTTAAAAGTCACTACATGCGGGCTCCTTATAGACGAAGAAAAACCATTTTTAGCATGTTCGCCTGACGGACTAGTAGAAAAAGATGCAGTGGTGGAAATAAAAAGCGGCGAAATTGATCCTGTGCAGGCATGTAAGGTAAATTTAATTAATTATTGTGTTGTAGATTCCGAAAACAACAAAATTAAATTAAAGAGGAACCATAATTATTATTATTAATTATTATTCCAAGGAATTTTACATATTACCAAACGAGTCAAATTCTACTTTATTGTCTACACGCCAACAGGAATCCCCGTTGATGAAATTGAAAGGTACGTAGTAACAATAAATGTTTTGAACATTAAATGTTTTTTTATAGGAATGATACATTTTGGGAGGATCATATGGTAAAAAAATTAGATGAATTTTACTACAAATCTTTATTACCGGAATTAGTGGACCCACGCAGATGTCGTAATTTAAATCTTCTAACTGTACATATGACCAATCAAATCTTAAATTGTTTTGTTTGTTCACCTCTATAATTTGTTTACAATATTTTATTTTTCTTTGATACAAAATAAATAAATAGAATAATTAATTGTTTTATTTTAATTTTTACTGATACGAATACATTATAATTTCATAAGGTGCATATATAAAATACATACAATTTTCCTTATTTTAATTTAAATAATAGTTTGAAGCATTTAAAGTTAATCCGATTACTTTGTGTTTCAATAAAAATAGGTACTTGCTATGGTATACCTGAAGATCTTTGTGCCCCCGGGTCATTTAATGAGCAGACCATGCTGCTATATTTTGTAATGGAATTTCTACCTTATTGACATCAGAACATTTATTGTTTTTATAATGTTTTAAATAGTAAATTATAAATCTACAATTTTTTTTTAATTTTAACAGTTCGTATTTCGAAAAACCTATGTCTGAATATATGGCTTTTCTTAAAAATATTATCAGTTATAAAAATATTCCAATTTAATCACTACTGGAAAAAAATTCAATAAAAAATTATAGAAATTAAAAATTAAAAAAAAACCCTATATTCAAACATTTAGGAAGCTTTCGGGCTATTTTGAAGTCTTACGCGTTTCTCTACAGTTTCAGATAACTTCATAATAATATAAAAAGTTAGAACGTTTTTAACATTGCTCTTATGGGGGTTTGATGTGTTGCCTAAGTATCTATCGAGACCCCCTTTTTAAGCTTGTTTTCATTACTTCTGGAGCTGATTAGATTTTGGGAAAAACTCAGCGGCAGAGAGTAGGGTTTATTAGGCGTTGTTTTTGATTTTTATCAAATATTTCTGAAATAGTTGTATATTTCAAAAATATCAATATATAGACCTTAATCATATAGATTAATTATGTTCTATGAAATTTTTTGATACGACGCGTAATTTAGCGGTAAAAAATTCCTAAGGTAGAATTTAAGTATTTGTTCAAATTTTTTAAATATCTGAATAACGATTATTTTTATAAGAAAATGTGTAGACATCTTTTCTAAAGAAAATTTAATTTTACATAACTCCTCGTTATAAAGTTTTTATATAATGCGAAATAAGTGTAAAAACGAATTAAGTAAGATTTAAAATGCTTAAATTGTATTATCAATATTTTATAGAAGCGGACGGCTTTAGAATTTTTGTAAATTAGCATCTATATTTCTATTAACGTCTATCTGACAGATTATTATGTTTGTTTTCACAATGTTGCCTATTTTCGTTATGAACGTATTACAATAGGTTGCATAATTATCCTAAACAATTTTATTTATTATTAACATTATTTCATTCCTTTTAATTGCCAGTTTGTAGGTTGGAAAGTCGTGTGTTGTCCACACTAGATATTTTTTATGAAACATTTTTAATCACAAAGAAATAATATACTCCAGTTGAGAAGTGAGTTTATTAATGGTTATTATTTATCGAGTACTATTAAATGCCAAGGCGCGGAGCGCCGAATCATATGATGTGCGACTTCTAAGCCGAAGTATATACAACATTTTTTTACCACTATAACTGATATTACATTATAGGGAAGAAATGATGTATTATCATATTTGATTTGATTATATTTTGATATTAGTCATTTCTCATTTACTTTACAAATATTTGGAAATGTACAGTAGCCTGGCGGTTCAAATGTCAAACTGATACAATGAAATTAATTTTCTAGAAAATAGATGCTATCTAAAAGTTAGTGCCATGATGTGAAGAGAATATGAGAACTGAAATACAGAAGTAAATATACCTCCTATAAATGTTAATTCTATTATAGTACAGGAAACACATGATTTGCCATAACTGTACAATTAACTATAATTTAATAGTTATTTTCGTAACTAGTGCGCTGTTTACAAATTTCTTGGTGCGAGGCCGTTCTTTTTTACGCCGAGGGATAAATTTGGTGCGAGGCCGTTCTTTTTTACGCCGAGGGATAAAATACAAGTCCCAGCACCAAAAATATGACAGCGCATGTGTTGCGAACAAAATCGTTTACATAAAATTAGAAAAAAATTAAGTTTTGAAATATTTGATGACAAATGTCAAATTAAATAATAATTTTCATTATACAACTACCAGTGTTTCTGTTCATTTCATTAAAAATATATAAATTTTTTTATTATTTACCTAGATTTTTTTATCATTATTTATCTAGGGAAAAAAGTATTATTTCCCATTAAAGGAATGGAGTAAATAATAGTGATTACTCAGGTTAATAGTAAAAAAATAAGCGTATTTAGATTTAGATAACTACTTCTAGAAAATTTAATAAATTAACGATTTACGAAGTCCGTTTTTGAGGAAAGAATGTTTTTTAAGTGCATTTTTAATTCAAGGATATTTTTTAAGTTATAACAGGCTTACATAAATGTTTAAAATATAGTTAATGAGGTTAGTTGGGTAGTTTTATCAATTCTTTTAACTTTGTGTCGACCGCCATGAACAACAGGGTAATGAATAAGTTTAAAAATTATGAATAACAAAAAAAGATACTATGTAAATAGTTAAGTACATAGTGTTTTTTCAAGAGAGCGGAAAATGGAATAAATAAAGGAAAAACTAAAATAACTTACTTCTTTGTCTACGGCCACAATGCGATAACTGTTGTCCTTGAGCTTTCACGTAGTGGTAACGTGTTTACTTTAATCCCAGTATTAAGAATAATGCACATCAGTAGGTACCTAACAGAATTTTGGATATTTTCTGTAATCTTCTATCTCTCTCGCACTCCCACAATATTTTCCACGTTTTAAATTTTAATTTGTTTTTAAACAATACGTTTATTTTATTCGACACAAATTGCGCGTTTTACTCTCCTTGGGGTAACACATTTTTTTTAATGAAACGTGATTAATATCAACAGCCTTTCTTTTTGAACAGATACATTTTGAGTATACACATTGAAGTGGCAAAATGACCGAAGGAAAATGTTAGGGTGTGTAAAACTGGTTTCCTACAACCCCCACAATTAAAGAAATATCTTCAACACAAGTAACCATTTTATTGTTTTGGCCAAAAAAATGTCTTTCATTACTAATCGCCTTTGTTTGATCCATAATGTAGTGTTCTCTACCAATTATTTAGATTGTCCTGGATTTTCTTGTTTCCAGAAACTTATTGTTGTACGTAGCAAAAGGTCTTATCCTTGTTCATGTTTTCTAAACTGCCTTTAACCCACGCGATTAAATTTTTAATTAGTGTTTAGTGTTCAGCTGCATTAACTTAATGTAAAAGAAAATTTCGACAGACGTAATTTTCTGCCTATAAACAGGCGTTACACCACGAAAGTTTTTTGAGTTATAGTACGTCCTAGGATATCAGAGAGTAATAAATCATCTTGACAGCGGCAGATCAGTGGCGTACTTATTAAAGGCATATACTATCAGGTCTGTAACATATACAGGGCTTTTCACGATGAGCGTTAATTAGACGTTTTTGGCAAACCAGATAACGGATCAACCTGAAAATTTGACAGCATGCATAAATTAATATGATCTACACGCTTAAAATATTTTAGATGATGCGGTGTTGCCACTTCTACTATAAAGTAGCGACTACTTTGATTTTTCAAATGGAACACCCTGTATATAATATATTATGATTTCCTATTACTTTGTTAACAACATCATATACTATTTCCCTATACCTATCTATTACCGTTTAAGAGATATAAATTAATTTCGATTTTTTTTTTACAAAACATGAACTTTTATAAACGCTGGTAATCTTGAACTCTCTGGTACTAAGACGATCAAATTAGAAACGGGATGGAGTGATACCATGAGGATCTTCACTTCGAGTCATATTTTTATTTGCCTCATACAGGGTCTTTAAAAAATGCAGATACTTTGTTCACATGAAAAAAGGAGTGGAAGACAATTTTTTCAAATGGAACACCCTGCATATTTACACATTTTTGAGCTCTACATCCAATTTTAGATTGACTTTAATCAGATAATGCTATTTCGATTTCGAACCGTTTTCGAGATAAACTGTTTCAAACAGAAACTGACGTGGTTTCCTTGTATTCATCACTTATTTTTGAAATTTAACAGATTCCGTTCGATGTCCCTTCATTAGTCACAGATAATACAATGAATAAATAATTATTAAAATACATTTCAACCATCAAATGAAACTTCTCTTCAAACAATAGTTTTATTAACGCTGACACACGAACTGAAAATAATTTCATGAATTAGTAAGTTATTTCAATTATCAGTGTATTTCAGAATATGTTCGAACACATCTCCACCTCTACTTAAACAAACATATAATCTCTTCAAAAGATTTTCATGTGTAGCGCTTCTGATTAAGTCTGGAGTTAAACTATTGAAAGCAGTTCTAGCTCTCGATTTCATATCTTCCATTATTGTTACTGGGTTGGAGTAAACCATATTTTTAATGAAACGCCACACAAAATCTACTGGATTGCCATCTGGTGTTCTAGGAGGCCAACGAAAAGGTCCATTATTACTAATCCATCTGTCTTCGAAGATTTCAGTTAAAGCTTCGCCTACTGAACGAGAATTATCGGGTGGAGTACCATCCATTTGGCACCATACACGTTCTCTTCCTGACCTATTATTTAAAATCATTTGAATTCCATTTCTCAGTAAATCTTCATATTTTGTTGCATTCAAATTATCATCATAAAACTCGATATAAAAATTTGACGCATTCTTTATGGCACAAAATACATTAAATTTCCATCTTTCTTGAAAACCCCTTTGGCGAACGACATGAGGATTTTCTGGCGCCCAATAATGACTGTTGTGTCTGTTGAAAATTCTCATCTGTTCATATGATATTGTCAAGGAAATATTCATCCTCTTGAGCCTTGACAAGTAACCATTCAAAGAATTCCACTCTACGAGGCAAATCAGTCTCTTTCAAATGTTGGACACAGTAGAATTTATAGGAATGCCATTTGTGCTTATTAGGAATTCGATAAATTGTGACGTAGGGTATACCTATCTCCCTTACGGCCTCGTGTAGGGAAGCATTTGGAAATGCATTAAAAAATCCCAAAACTGTTATGCCATTGTCATCGTCATCCACTTCAGGCTTTGTACGAATGATTTTTGGACGAAAGGTTCCATTCAACCTACAGTTTTGTAGTAGTCGACTTATCACATTATTATTCGACTTCGGAAGTTGTGGATATCTTTCATGAAATACTCAGCATGTTCTACTTGCAATTCTATTGCACTCATCATGAATAATTAATAAATTCAAGAAATCTTCATTACTGTAACCTAATCTTGACATTTTTCTATTATAATTAGTATCACAATCAGTCAAAACCACCAACTAAAGTTTGACGTTTCAAAATTGGATCATTTATTTTTCCAAAGCACACTATTAAAAAATATTAATTTGCAATGTTGTACGGTAGATACTCAATACCTCAATGCATACAAATTGTAACTTTTTCTAAGGTACATATCAATTTCGAATTGACTGATTTGAGACTGTTGCAAAACTAAATCGAAAAGAAATTGTATTACGTAGTATAAAATAGATGTTAAATCTCAAAAATAAGTGATGAATGCAAGGAAACCACGTCAGTTTCTGTTTGAAACAGTTTATCTCGAAAACGGTTCCAAATCGAAATAGCATTATCTGATTAAAGTCAATCTAAAATTGGATGTAGAGCTCAAAAATGTGTAAATATACAGGGTGTTCCATTTGAAAAATTTTACTTCCACTACTTTTTTCATGTGAACAAAGTATCTGCATTTTTTAAAGACCCTGTATGAGGCAAATAAAAATATGACTCAAAGTGAAGATCCTCATGGTATCACTCCACTCCATTTCGAATTTGATTGTCTTAGTACCAGAGAGTTCAAGATTATCAGCGTTTACAAAAGTTCATATTTTGTAAAAAACAATCGAAATTAATTTATATCTCTTAAACGGTAATAGATAGGTATAGGGAAATAGTACATGCAGTTGTTGACAAAGTAATAGGAAATCATAATATAATATTATATACAGGGTATTCCATTTGAAAAATCAAAGTAGTCGCTACTTTATAGAAGCGGCATCTAAAATATTTTAGGCGTGTAGATCATATTAATTTATGCATACTGTCAAATTTTCAGGTTGATCCGTTGTCTGGTTTGCCAGAAACGTCTAATTAACGCTCATCGTGAAAAGCCCCGTATTGACTTTTCATTTTCTTATGTTTGTATAAAATATTTAAAAAAATATACTTGTAATTGAAATTATGACCTATTAATACACACAAAAAGAAAAAAAATTAAAGGATTTAATATCTAAGTTTTTGTCTAAGTAATATGCAAGTTTTTTTTATCAAACCAAATAATATTTGTTAACGTGCACTTAATCTGTTTCAAGTTTCAACAGAGAAACCGTTTGTGACGTCATTATCATGCGTCTGTTTTAAATTTAGGTAAATCAATTTAGAATTTAGCACTTCATTTAATAAGAAATGAAGCGACAGCTCTATCTTTGCTAGTTACGTACAAATGGTTTGAGATTGAATTATTACAAACGTCATCTTTACTGAACCAGATAGTACATTATTGTCCAGGATAGCGAGGATCGTCCGAAATTCCAAAAACATTCGTATAAGTTTTGAAATTACTACTATTATCTAATTATACAGGTATGGAAAATATTATCGCGGGTCTGACTTATAATAAGTAAAACAAAGACAGTACAATCAGTTCATGTGCTAAATTTAATTAAAGGTGGTAGGCATTTATACTCCATGCCAGCCGGGGAGGTACCACCACCCTTACCATGGGCTCCTTAATATTGGGTCTCCGATTTTCTGAGCTCGGTAAGGGCTGCCGGTTACCTTTTCCTTCATCCTTAATCTATTCTCACCCTTATTCTTCCTTCTCGCCCTCACTGTCTTCCTATCCAATTAAAAGTCCCAAATTAAAAAATAAGATGGCTGTGGTTTCTAGGGTAATAAATTCCGGACGTAAAATCCTGCCCCATTCGGATGTCCGGGAGGGCAGGGCACAAGCGACCTCGGTCATCGAAAGTATCAATTCACTATTGCAACATCCGCGGTATCAGGTCTAATCTTAATGCTATTCACCAACATCTTAAACAATTACAACCTGATATTTTGTTTCTATCTGAAACACAAGTCTCCTCTGAAAGCTCCGAGTCACCCGACTTGCAATTTCCTCAATACCACCTTCACTCTAACTTTCGATATAAAGGAGGCGTATGTGCCTACATCAAGGACAGAATTGCTTGCAAGAGGGTTTCTTCCTTAGAAAATAAAAATTTTGACGTGATTTGGTTTAAACATTCTGGTCCTAATTTTGTGAAATTCTACTGTTGCATTTATAGGTCTCCTAATGACAGTAACTTTCAAGACTTCTTCGATTACCTTAGTATGAAAGTTGACTATCTCCTGTCTCAGTTTCCATCTTGCGATATCTCAATTGTAGGCGATTTCAATGCTCATAACTCTAATTGGCTTCAGTTTTCATCTACTACAAATCCTGCTGGTCATAGTGCAGAAACATTTGCTATTTCATGTGATCTCATACAAATGATTTCCGAACCCACAAGAATCCCTGATAACCCTAACCATACTCCACATCTAGATCTCTTTCTTACGTCAAACCCTCTTGTTTATAAAACTTTCGTTCTTTCGCCTTTAGGTCTTTCCGACCATTGTGTAATAGAAATCATTTCTACGGTTCCTAATTCCACTGTTGTTCTCAAAACCGATAGAACCTTGTGGTGTTTTAAGTCAGCTCGATGGAGTGATTTACGGGATTTCTTTACAACAGTACCGTATAGGTCATTCACAACCCTGGTTCAATAAGGCTTGTGCTGATGCAATATCTTTAAAAAATAAATATTACATTAAATGGAAATCTAATAAATCGGTCGACAGTCATGTAGAATACGTTGGTGCTAGAAATATCTGCAAAAGTGACATCACTAAAACTAAAAAGTTGTTCGAACAACGAAAATGCAATGAACTAGCTACATCTCATTTAAGCAGTCGTAAATTTTGGTCTTTAGCTAAAGCCATTAGTAAAAATTTTGGAACATCTTCATCCCCCCTCCCCTGACATCTATTGACGGATCGGTAGTTGTTGATTCTGTAGACAAAGCCAATATTTTTGTGGATTTGTTTGCATCAAACTCGTGTCTCAATGATTTTGGAAAAGATGTGCCCCTAGTCAACTCTTCTTCATACGCTATGAAACCAATTCATTTTCGGTACAAACTCTTGGAATCGATCATCAGTAGGCTTGATCTCAATAAGGCGACTGACCCAGACGGTATCCCTGTTATTGTCTTAAAGAAATGTTCCCCCGAACTAGTACCAGTCCTATCTAAGCTCTATACGATCTCTATGTCTTCTGGGGAATTCCCTTCATCATGGAAGTTAGCAAATGTTCAACCTATTCCCAAAAAAGACGATAAGACGGATCCCTCAAACCACCGACCAATTACCATCACTTCCATTTTGTCTAAAATCATGGAAAAGGCCATCAATCAGCAACTGCTCACGTTCCTTGAAACTAACAAACTCATTAGTGACCACCAATATGGGTTTAGACAAAGTCGTTCAACAGGCGATCTGCTATCATATGTGACCCAAGTTTGGAACAATACAGTGGAGCAGTCCGGTGAAACAGTTCTAGTCGCTTTAGATATCTCAAAGGCATTTGACCAAGTTTGGCATAAATGTTTACTTGCTAAACTCACCTCGTTTGGGTTAAATGATACGCTCATCAACTGGGTTTCTAGTTTCCTTGATAAAAGACAAATACGTGTCGTAATTGATAGCTTTTTTTCAAAAGAAGTTAGCATTAACGCGGGCGTACCACAGGGATCCGTTATAGCGCCTACACTTTTCTGCTGTACATAAATGACCTTATTTCTTCAACAACTAACCCCATCCATTGCTTTGCTGACGATAGCACTCTTCACTGTAGTTCATCTCAGTCTACTCATAGTGATAATCCACGTTCTATGTCAAATCAAGAAATTAAAGCTGAAATGGCAAATTCAATCAACAAAGACATTCAACGTATTCTCGAATGGGGAAACAATAATCTAGTTAAATTTAATGCTAACAAAACTCAGTGTTGCCTTGTCTCCGCCAAAAAAGATCGATCATTTCCTGTTGTAAGTATGAATGGCTCAGTTCTTATGTTTTCAGACTCTATTACTCTGTTGGGTATGACTGTATCTTCAAATCTCTCATGGGTTGACCATCTTCTGCCAGCTACCAAAATAGCTGCTCCTAAAATAGGCTTTTTGTACAGATCTAAGCAGTACTTTATCTCTCGACAACTCCTTCTGCTGTATAAGGCCCAAATTCGGCCTCATCTGGAATATAATTCTCACCTCTGGGTTAGTGCTCCCCAATACGCTCTCGATATCGTTGATCGTATTCAAAAGAGAGCGATTAACCTTATAAATAACCCGTACTTAACTTCTCACATACAGTCCCTTGAGCATAGAAGGATGGTTTCAGTTCTTTCTTTGTATTATCGTTATTACAACGGCTATTGTGCTGCTGAATTATATTCTTTGATACCATCTCGGGCTATCTTTGCGAGAAATACTCGGTTCGCTCATTCACATCATCAGTATGCAGCACAAATCTCCACTTGTCGTACCAAACGGGCGCAATCCACATTTTTCTACACGGCTTCTAAACTCTGGAATGATCTCCCTAGTTCCTGTTTTCCTCTCACTTATGATATGAGAAAATTTAAGGTAGCTGTTCATAGGCATCTATTGGCAATTCATTATCCCTCTATCCATCCTCCTAAGTGTTCCCAAGTGCTTTAACACGATAGGCCAAATTTAGCCTGTTCAGGTCCACAATCATAAAAAAAATCAGATAGAATACACAACAAACTAAAAGCGCTGATACCCTACATGCGTCTTTTTGCAAGTCCGACACAATACTCATGTATTCCACTGAACAAAGAAAAGTGTTCTTTTAACTTCCATATCCATCACAATCCGTGTGTCGCTGAAGGTTACTCTCGGGAAAACATACACATTAGTATTCCTTACCGGACACAATACCCCCAAAAAGTGAATGTGTGGGCAGGAATTTTAGGCAATTCCATAATTGGTCCATTTTTTATCAACGGAAACTTGAATGCGGACAAATATTTAGAACTGTTGAGAAACCAGATAGTTTCAGCGGTTCAACGCCTCAATATAAATGTTGATGACATTTGGTATCAAAAAGATGGCTGCCTTGCTCATACTGCAATAAGAGTTCAACAGTTTTTGAAAACTACGTTCCCTAACCGTATTATTAGTAGAAAAGGTACTATTAAATATCCTCGCTCACCTGATATCGCGCCGAAGGACTTTTTTGTTTGGTGATACGTATCCCAGCAAATTTATGGGCACAGGCATGAACGTGCTAACAATTTGGACGACCTTCGTGTCAAAATTACAGACTCTTTAAACATCACATTTAAGCATCACCCAAGAAATGTTAGAAAACGCCCGAATTGAATTTTATCACAGATTGGGTTACTGCCTTGCGCAAGGTGGTCTTTTCGAAAATATAATAAAGTAGAGTTTTGAAAAAAGTATATTCTGTTCATTTTAAAAAATAATTGGTTTTTCGATAAGAATTATAATGCTAAAGTTAAACCTTAAACTTAAATTATACTATCAATGTAAATGTTAATGTACTTGTTTGTAGGTCTCGTAAGTTTGTTCTTGGTTCTTCTTACGAGTAGTAATCGAACCATGTCATAAATTCGCAATTACAATAAACTTCGATGTTTGAAGTGTAAAGTGTATTTACTTAATAGTTTCAAAGAACACGCGACTTTTCAACATCATCTTAATTGCTTTGGTTTCGTTAGAAATGTTGAAGCTAGATTGAAGAAGACTTAAGTAGTTCATATTTTGTGCCTACATGCAAATATGTACACGTGGTAACATTGGTAAAGTTATGTCTCTCACACACTCATATAATGCTTATTGGGTTTCTTTCTAGCTTATGATAAGTCAGACCCGCAATAATGTTTTTCCATACCTGTATGTAAATTAGACGCACTTAATGGGGAATGCGTTAGGATGCAATTACCATATTTGTTATTTCAAAACAAGTACTTTAAAATGCTCAGTTATTTTTGAGTTTTGGTTGAAAACGCAACTTCCGATTTTTCTCCAGCAAAACGTTTGAAACTTAGTTCGCTCTCTGGGAATGCAAAAATTATTATTCTAAATGTGCATAATGCCTTAATGCATCAAAATCCGACAAATAGTGTAGTAGAAATGTGTTCTAATATGACGGGAGTGGGGAAGTCACTAGTACACAGATTATTAAAAGAACACGTTTTGAAAGAACCCACTTGCTCAACAGGAAGAAAAAAACAACGTTTAAGTGAAGATGGAAAAGTTCATACTAGAAGAAAAATCCTTTCCTTCTACTTCAATAAAGAACTTCCTACCCTCAACAAAATAGTAGCAGTACTAAAAAATGACGTTGATGGACCATAATTGTCTCGGTCGCACTACACAGAACACTACAGGAAGTTAACTTTTCGTGAGAAAAAGTGAAATGAAAATCAATGCTAATTGATAATCTCCAAATTGTTTCTTGGAGACGCAAGCAAGTACCTTCGTGAAATGAAGAAAGTTTGTGCCGAAGGACGGGAAATATTTTATCTCGATGAAACTTGGTTGAACGAAGGATATGCTGTAAAAAAATATGGCAAGATAAAAATGTTAGAAGTGGCCATCAAACAGTCCAAAAGGGTTGGCCAATTGGATTAAATCCACCATCGGACAAAGGTCGACGACTAATTGTTACACATATAGATAGCGCTAATGGATTCTCAAAAAATGGTTTACTTGTGTTTGATTCCAAGCACACAGAGGATTATCACGGTGATGTTTTTGAAGAATATTCTGAACAAATGATAGCAAAAATTCTACAGGGGTACTTGTTCTGGATAATGCAAGTTACTATTCTAGGCAGGTCGAACGCTTACCAACAAGCACATGAAAAAAAGGAGACATTCCCAAGTGGTTAACATCAAAACAAATACAATTTAAAGAAACTATGTTCAAACGAATCGGCATAAGCAACAATTTCTTAAGTATGTTATTGAGGAACTCTGTGCTTTTCGTGGGACTACCGTACATAGACTACCACCATATCACTGTGAACTCAACCCCATCAAGTTAGTTTGGTCTCAAATAAAAGTGGAGTAGGTCGTAACAATACGAATTTTAATTTAAGTGAAGTGCAACAGTTTTTAATGCAAGCCATTAAAGAGGAACAGCGTATGTGGGAATTTAATGTGGTAATGGAAGAAACTATAGAACCCGTTATAATATCCGTAGGACAAGATCACAGCTCTTCCGAATCGGATGAGGTTGATAAAGACTGATTGTTAGTTACATATCGCATTTGTTTCCAAAACCTACCTTTATGGCAATATTAAATCTAAAACAATTAATATAATAGTATATCATTCAATGAGTGTGTAATGATGGCTATTACTCACTAGGGTGGAGTTTACGACACAAGCCGAAGGCAAGTGTCGTAATCACCCGAGTGAGTAATGGCCATTACACGCGAGTAGAATACTATAATTTTTCTATGACAATCTACGTTTTGATACAAGTTTCAGCAACATTTGTTGCCGTTCAGTTCAAGAATGCTATAACATTATGCAGGCAAATATATAACAAAATTCATATACAACTTTAAAGATAACAAGTTTAATAAGAAAATCAACATTATGCGGCTTGAAATGTATAAAATTAACAAGTTTAATTATTGCTATTGTTAGTAATAACGTTAATTGTTATATTATTTGAACAATTGTTAAAAATTAATGAGGGTTTGGAGTTGAGTCCCATATTAATCATCTCGTTAGTTGACGAGGATGGTACTTCATTTTTTGTGGTGGAATTTTGTTCTAGCGATTCTAAAATTTTATCTACAAAATCAATTTTATTTCTCATGGATACATCTACATATCCTTCACCCACTGCTGTTAATTTCCAACCATCGTGTCTTTTTAAGGCAGTAATATCGCCACCTGCATCTACAAGTAAAGTGGCGGAAGACCTTCGGAAGCAGTGTCCAGTGTACATTTCCGGATTTGGTAATTTTAAAAAAGTAGTGATATTTCTTCCCATTAATCCAAATTTATTAATGCCGATTTTTTGAGATGTGACCTTTCCCTTCTGATAATTAAAAAAAAATGAATTGCATTTAACATTAGCGGGGCGGAGATCAATATATTTCTTTCAAATGTGATAGAAATTGCCAGTTACTGTAAATTTTCTAACTACATTTGTTTTAGTTTTGGGAATAATTATTAATATAGCTGACTTAAGGTCTTCAACATCCTCAATATTCATAGCATACAGTTCGTTTGCACGACAGGCCCCCATAATTCCCATAACTAGTGCAACCTTAAAATGTTATTCTGTAAATACTTAAATATGTTTAAGTGTAGTTTACTAATTTCTTACCTTTGTTGCCAGATATTCATAGTCCGATGCACTGTTAATAAACTGAAGTAAACGTTTTTGCTTTTTTGGCCTGATAACCTGCAGATTTTCGTTTAAGAAATGCACGTAATATTTCATAATTTTGAGTACTTCTTAACATTCAATACTGTGTCCATAACGACGATTTATATTTTTCAGTTAGTTCTCCGAAATATGCCAATAAGAACATTTTCAGAAAACGAATTAACGCTCTTTAAGCACCTCCAATCCATAAAAACCTTATATGTAAATTCGTATTTCTTTTTGGATTTTTCAGGCAATAAATTTATAGTCGTAATTTTGGCAGACTCAGAAATCTCTGGGGGCGTGCAGAGTTGTTCACAGTCACTATCGGAACTCATATTTTAAAATAATGACGTGTAGAATCGAAAATGAATGCTGTTTATTTGCTGTCAATTAGAATTTTTTCTTAAAAGTAAAACAATTGTATTATGCGGAGTACCTACCTATGTCACTTTTACGACACGTACACTAAGATTAGATTTCATAGGTGTGAGTTATGATTACAAATACCGTTTTGCGATTAGAGAAGAAACATGAGTTATAATCTAGGTTGTTTGTGATTGGCTATAACCGTCTTTATTTAGCATAATGTTTTGCAAGTGGCACGTTAACAGGATCTTCGTTTAACCTGGCCCTGTTTGCCGCTTCCATGGAAAAAAACGACACTATTTCACTAATAACATTATTTGTTACTCTCTGATATTCTGAGACATACTTTAGTTTAATCTAGATTCAAACTTTGTCTTTCGATTCAAAATTAGAAGGTACGTTTAGTTAGAAATTTGAAACGCTCTATACAGTATACATAGTGATTATAAAATCTAGTTACCGAATTAAACAATGTCACACACGTTTTAATGTCAATAATTGCCATTCAATAAGCATTGAAGAAGTACTTACAGCCAGTATAACTAGAAGAGTTCAACAGTGTTTAGCAGTAAATGGAAGACATTTTGAATACTCGTAACATTGCTTAACTCGGTAAAATCCGACTTTTCAATCTTGTTTGTTAATGAATTTCAAATTTAATAATTTTAGTCGAGTATTACTTAAAAGGGGTGGGAGTAATAAAATAAATTTTTCTATAAAACTTTCTTCTTTTTTAACGATCTTTTCAACAATACTTATTTTGGAGACATTCTGGAGAAAACTACTCAGGATGCGGACTTTTCCGAGAAATAATATCACCATTCAATTCTTTATTATGGGGTTTGTAATAATTTTTTTAAACCAACTCTCTACGACTTACCGGTTTTTAAAAAAAAATACTGATACGGGTGGTCTCATTCACCCGGTATACAGGGTGATTCGGGAGGAACCCCCCCCGTATTTCAGTAAATGATAGATCGTTTAACACACAAAACCTTCATATAAACGTAAGTCCAATAGTGCTTCGTTTCCGAGATACAGAGTGTCAAAGTTATAACAAAGTTGATTTTTAAAATATCTCCAAAATGAAAAAAGGCATTTTTCTTAATCTTGGTATAATAAATAGGGATATAAAGTACATTGGTTTTAGCTTACTAATACGTTTTTATTATGAACAGTGGCGTAGAACGCAAGGGGAGTACAACTGTTTATTCCCTAATTTCTACGCCAATGGAGTAAATCGATTTTTTTTTATTAAAATACGAAACCTTGATGTTTTTCAGATTAAAAAGGTATACTTTGTTCTAATTCGATATTTTTCACAGTTTCTAAGATATTTGCATTTTTAGGTATTTATTACCACCTGCTTGGGCAGGTTATTATTCTGTAGTATTTGGTAAACAACATCAAAACGTGAAAATCAGTGTTTCGAGAAGCATACACGTAACAGGAAATGATAGATCTAAGCATTAAGCAGATGGTAATAAATACCTAAAAATGCAAATATCTTAGAAACTATTAAAGTTATACATTTAGACAAAATCTACCTTTTTTATCTGAAAAGTGTCAAGGTATCGTATTTTAATTTAAAAAAATCAAATTTTCTCCATTGTCGTAGAAATTAGGGATCAAAAGGTTGCACAGCTCCTTGCGTTCTACGTCACTGTACATAAGAAAAACTTATTAATACTCTAAAACCAATGTAATTTATATCATTTATATAATCAACTGTGACACCCTGATGCACAACAATAATAAAATAATAAAAAACACGAAACTGATGAACAACAATAATAAAAAACACGAAGCTGATGCACAACGCCAAAATGTCTTGACAACAGTAAATAAATATGGCTATAAAAAAACTACCTATCAATTTTATCTATGATTGACTGATTTTGTTAAAATACATTATTTTAAATCTATGTAAATAAGATTCTAATCATAATTTTTCAAGAGCCATTTCTTTCTCTAAATTAAATTTATAACCAAAAACTACTTTTAGATTTGAAAAAAATGCAGTGGCGTAAAAATTATGGAGGGAAAATGGAGGCAATATCTATGACACTGGAAGACATCTACAAAACCTGAAATAGACAAATTAAAGACCTTTGTTTGTTTATTGTTCATGCCAAGTTTCATTAAAATCGGTTTAAATTTACACCAGTTATAACTAAAAACTGTAATATTTCTTTAAACTTGGATACCCTGTATCTTTAAGTTAAACGAAAAGTCATTTTGAGTTGAAATTTATTTTTCCAACTTATATTTAAGAGAGGAACTACTCGTTTAAGTTTGACTCACTATCACTGAAACACCCTATAATATATGTGTGTGTCCGACACAATACTCATGTATTCAACTGAAGAAAAAATACAGATTATTACGTGGTATTATTCAGGAAGCACTGCACAAGAAAAATGATAGCGAAGTCATTTTGAGTTGAAATTTATTTTTTCAACTTACAACTGCCCCTTTAAGTTTGACCCAATATCACTGAAACATCCTGATATATATATATATATATATATATATATATATATATATATATATATATATATACAGGTTGTCCCTAAATTGCATAGCCAAAAGTGTAAGAAAGATTACTTACATAAAAATAAGCCGATTTAACTAAACTTGACTTAGTCCAAAAGTTGATAATAACGAAGCTACAGGGTGTCAAAGTTAAAAAAATAAATCACATTTTCTTTCATATCTTTCGACTGATTTGAGCTAATTTTATAAAATTTCTTATAAGGTGGTTTTTTGGGATGAGAAATTCAAATTTATCATCGATTTCGGTGTATTTCCTAGAGGGCGCTACAAGCGACCATTAGGACATGTTTAAACCGCTACAACTTTTTTGTGCTACACTGTAGGTCCTTTTAATATGGAATAATAATTTTCCCTACCTTTTCTGCTTAAAAAAGTATACCTTCTTGATATCGCTAAGAGCACCGGTTTCCGAGAAAAACGCATCTAAAGCTCATGATGCATGCAAATTATCCAAAAGTATAATAATAATTCATAATAATAATAAGAATAATTCATGAAGCCGATTTATTGAAAAAATAAAGAAGAATGAAGTTTTTCAAGAATAATAATTATTGAAGAAAAAACAACAAAGTTAAACAATTAAATTGTATTATTATCAACTAAAAGCTAAATAAAAATTTAAAAAATAAAATTATGTTATGTAAATTTTGTTTTAACAAGTGCAATTGATGGACTTTTCTGGAAATCGATGATAAATTTTAATTTCTCATCCCAAGAAACCCCCATATAAGAAATTTTATAAAATTAGCTCAAAACAGTCAAAAGATATGAAAGAAAATGTGATTTATTTTTTTAACTTGGACACGCTGTAGCTTCATTATTATCAACTTTTGGACTAAAGCAAGTTTAGTTAAATCGTCTTATTTTCACGTAAGTAATCTTCATTATCCTTTTGGCTATGCAATTTAGGGACACCCTGTATACCGCCATAAAGTTGGACACATATGGGAAAAATTTTGACTATTGAAATTTCTGAAAAACTCTATTGGCGGTTCGTTTCTCAATGTCGACAACCAAAAAATTCATTGTGACTTTTGTCACGTGATCATAGATTTGGCGGGAATTTTGAAAAATGTTAACTGTGATGCCGCAAAATGGGTCAAATTAACAGCATATCGAAAAATTGTATTAAGAAAATGCACTTACAATGTAACAAAGACCCCATATACCAATTTTCAACTAAATCAGAAAAAAAATACCATTTATTCCCCTCTGCTTTTATTACGAAACATCATAAAATCTTGTTTTACCTGGAAATAGTTTTAATAACATAAATTACATAATTTTTGGTATTTTAAACTATGAGGTGCTCTTAAAAGAACAATAATTTTCATCCTTATAAGCAGATCAGCCTGCTACCAACGATGAAAACTTTAGAAGATCGTACATCCGACTTCAAGAATTAGAAGAACTCAAGATTACGAGCATTCGTTGAACCATGAAAGCAATAGTTGTGGAACATCAGACAGGATTCGAATGGAAGAAGTCTACCGAGGGATGTTCCTGACATCTAAGGCTTTCGACAGTATGGCACCACGGACTCCTCTTCAAGATGCTAGAACGTGGGATCTGTATGGTAAAGATGGTGATCTATCTGAGCAACCGAATTCAGGACCAGGCTGTCACTGCAGATCGTTCAGAAGAACCACCGCGGAGTCCTCAAGGTTCGATACTCTACGCTTTTTAACATTTATGTTTCAGATCTTCCGAGACCGAAGGAATGTCCTATTGCTACGAGACGACACCGCAGTCCTCGCAGTCAACCAAAATAGGTGAGTCTAAAGAGCAACGATCTGAGATTGGTACACCAGATGGTGCATCGGAATCAAAAAGAGCATATCGTCCTATTCACCGAAGACTCAAGAGGCAAAACGTCTATGTTCGACCAGGATATCCCATGAATTCGTGAAAATCGGACTTCATGGACAAGAATTATGGAACCAGCACGTCGAGACAGAAGAGCGAAAACGGCGTCATCAAGAACTTAATTGATAAGAAACAGCGTTCACGATCGACAACAAGCTGCTGATCTACAAGTCATCCGTCCGATGCTCATACGCCAGCGAAGCATGGGCCTACGCCCAAGACGTAAAACGATTCAAGTAATGCTAAACAAATGTTTCAGAATCATCACAGATGCACCATGGTACGTCAGAAACGCGCAGCTACAGGACAAGATGCCGACCTCACGGACTTCATGAAAACCGCCGCAGCCAACCAGGAAAAGGTACATGCAGAATCCAGCCATCGCGGGATTATGGGACTACGACGCCAGCAAAAGGACAAAGAGGCAAATATGTTGTGTTGAGTTAAATGAATAATCAAATGCCATGTAGTTACATTCTTTTATTGTTACATATCTTAAGTTAGTTTAAGCTAGGTAATGAAATGACATGTATATACTTATGACGAATAAAGCAAGGCCAGAATATAATTGATCCGTAGTCTTACCGATTAAAA
>JARFJB010001283.1:0-27500 GCA_036346205.1 Vesta saturnalis
TTTACGTGAAATAAAAGGAGCTTAAAGTAAACTGAAATTTTACTCTTTGTTTCCATCTGTTGTAAAATAAGTGTCTCTAGGAAGTAGTGAAGCCCCTTAAGAACTCTAGATATCTAACTGAATTTAACGTATCCTCATAAATAAGAGGGCCTAGTAACCTATTCTTAGTTAAACCGATCCAGACGTTAAACCTAAAGCGAATTTGATCTCGGACTTGCCTGTTCTCTCTAGGATTTTCAGTTGCCCAGATGTGTTTATTATTGCGATTAAAAACGCCTAAATTAGAGAAGCGACATTCATCAGTCCAAATTATTTTTTCAACAAAATTCGCATCGTGGTTTGCTTGGTCAAGTAACCAATTGCAAAATCTAAGCCGCCTCTGGTTATCACCGGGATGTAAAACTTGACTTGTATGTATTTTATAAGGTTTGAAATTCGCCTCATTCAATGTTCTCCACGCTGTTGTTTGCGGGATATTTAAATTTACAGATATCTCTCTTGTAGAAATAGACGGGTTTAGGTTTACCTAAAATTAAATCAAAACATAGATCTGTGACAAAAAAAAACATAAGAAAGACTTACTGTATCAAGAATTTCCTCTTTAACTGCTAAAGGGGCCTACTCCCGTATTTCGGTCTTGATGCATTAAATTGTCCGTATTCTGACAAATTTCAGTGAAGTCTAAGAAATAACTTTCGTTTGGTTGATTTCTTTCAGGGTACATTTCAAAATAGGTGTTTAATGTATCTCTCCAGTTTCTGCCTTTGGCATAATAGACTTGCAACATGCCACGCTTTTCATCGTTTGAAAATGGCATTTTAAATACAATTACAACATTCACAAAAAAACAAATACAATTACAGTACAGTAGCCATATTAAATACAATAAAGAATAATCAAATTCAAAGGTATCTTGATAATAAAAACAATATGTACACGCATCTACAGTGCAATGATATCTAGATCGTTTTTAAAATCAACAATAATTTTACTTTTTGATAATATTAGCTAAACGGTTCAACGTAAGGTAGGCAAATTATACATTTTGAAATCACAAAAAAAGCTCTATTTAGTGGTCTAAGAATTCAAGATGGCGGCCATAAATAAAAAGTTGATGATGGTCGGCAGAAGACGAAACGTCGTATTAAAAAATTTTGATGCCGCCATTTTGTAGGCAAGAAAAAGTTGTCTTAAGAATGTATTGTTTAATTTTGAATATCTTTGTAAATAAGGCCAGCAACTTTGCCAAATTTAAACCACCCTCTATCTCTTACCGTTTTCGATATCCCCATGGTTAGCATCGAATTTGAATCACCCTGTATATATATATATATATATATATATATATATATATATATATATATATATATATATAAGTAAAACGGACACCTTGGCCGTCATCTTGGATTTTGTGGGGCACCTTCCCCACCACTTTTTACACGCCTACGTGGGGATCGTATTTTTTCACCTGAGAATAAAAAGATTTAATCTGTTATTAATTAGGCCCTTTTTATCAAAGGGCTGCACAATTATTATTACATTTTTTAATCCATCTACAGATTGTGACCTAATTTATTTATGCATTGGGGTTGCATTCTAATAAGGAGCCGTAGTCTTGTAAGACGGAAATCTGTTCGCGGGTTTCTTAATATGTGTTTGTTATTATTAAATAGTTATACAACTTCATTATGAATGGAAAGTGTCAATCAGTCGTCGACATCACGTTAATTAATGTGTTTACAAATATTTGAAAAATTTTCTGCTGCAAAAAAGGTCTAAATTAAATATTAGATGAAATAATAATAATAATTTGAATTTGAATTTGAATTTATTTATTTCCAAATATATTACAATTATTGGTCCATAAGTCTAACGACTTGACAGCCGGTCCCCATTCTCTGTCTTAAAACAATATACATAAATTAATTCTATACTAAGAAAACTTATTCGACGCTTGTATCTATTAAAGATTAAAATTAAAACTACGTTCTCGCTTTAAGTACATTGTGATACCTAACTTTGTCATAAATTACTTACAATAATTGTCAAAGTATTGGGGTTTTTAATTTAACTTTAACACTATTAACATTGTTTTTTTTTTGTCATTTAAACCTACCGCATTTACGAATTACACATTATGTTCTGTACTCTTACAGGTTACATTATTTGCTTTTAATAATTATTTTATCTATAGGTATCTTTGAATACGATAATAACAAAAATTCCAACTGGAAACCTATTAATGCATCTCTTGGATTTACTATTTCTTTGGGTTATGTATTCATCAAAAACATTGCCATTTAAATTTAACTAAACGCTTTAAAGTTATTATACATTAAAACCTAATTTTGCTTTTACACGTTTACAACTTATCTGAACTAACACTTTATTCTTAATATAACAATTCTATTATAAGCTTTTATTAATTTATTTTGTGGTTATATGACATTAATATAAATTGTTACGATAATAACAAAATGTAAAATTTAAACTGCTTGGCGCTTTTACCTTCAAATTCCTAATTATTTAGTGTCTATAATTTTCAAAATTAGTTTAATTTAAATGTAATTTTGGCGCTTTAAAATTATTATAAATTAAAACCAATTTCTGGTTTATACAACGTTTACGTCATGTCTGATCTAACATTACATTCCGTAAAAATTAACTTTATTTTTAATACTTGTTAGCAGAACAAGATGTGAGCTAGATTAGTAAATCAATTTCAATTTTATTTAAACAAGGAAAGTCCATAAGAAGAAAACATAATAAATTCTATTTCTGTGAATATTAAACTGATATGGTTCTGCATGTGTGTAATTGATTACATTTTAAGCATTTCAGAACCGAATACAAATTTTACTAAGTTGATATTGACGTGATTTATCTATATTATATACTTATCAATGTCACTTTTCGATTCAATACAACACGTTTTCTCCATCATCTTTCTTAATGAATATTCTCCATGTTTTACCCATACATATTTAAATCTGCTGGAATATGCTCTTCTCTTTACTTCCATTAGTAGGTGCCTATTTTGTGGAATTAATTGCTCATTAAAAAGACTCGCTTTTGTGATTTCTTCTCCATGTTTAATAATAATAATAATAATAATAATAATAATAATAATAATAATGTAATAATATATAATAATAATAATAATAATAATAATCACTTTTACCCTGATGCTTGTATAAGCCCACGTGAATCGTATTTTGGTCTATTTTGTAAAGCTAATGTACAATTGGATTATTTTTATATTAAAGAAACTAATCAAGATAAAAGATAACAACTAATTTTTAAATACGCTGTTAAACTCTAACGATAATAAAACGTAACCAGTTAATTAACTTGTTATACAAAAATGTACGATTTCGCAATTGGGTTTAAACAATAATACAATAATAATAAACATCATTACATATAGAGATGCAATGCAATTGCGCAGCTGTTATAATAAATTAAATTCTGACTAACGAATAAAATGTCTATCAAAAAATCAACAGCCAAAAGCAAATATATTTACGCCAACAGGTTATTTAATATTGTGATGTATGCAGCTAATTATGTGTCCTCTTCTTTAAACTAGATCTCTCGCTTATTTTACATAAGTTCTCTCCAGATGGAAGAAGAGCGATAATTGAGAAGGACGAATCTAAAAATGATCATGATAGCAACGAATCACGTTCAAGCAGAAGCAGAAGACCGATAAAGAATGTAATTAAATAAATGATGTATTATTACTTATAATAATAATATATTTTCAAACGCTAAGCTTTCCTTCAATTTTATTAATAAACTTTCCTAACGGTGTTTGAACCTGCACTAACAATGCTGCAGTTAATGCGAAAGGGCGGTTAGATGGGTAACAATAAGTTAAGATTGGCTTTCTTTTTTACCCTATAAGTTAAATCATACTGCTATTTTTGAATTGAGAGCTGATTTTGTATGATTAAGTTAAATCAGTTTGGTATTTTTAATTGTAGTTGGTTGGTTTAGCAAAGTGGGCAACAAGCAAACAGGAGAACGCAGATATAAGTTCCTATATTTGTCTTATAAGTTAGCATTAGGGCCCCTTATTAGAATACTATTTCCAGCCAGACATGGGTGCCAAGAAGGGGTGTGAAGGCCCAAAGCAAGTTTTTTCCCTGTCTCTTTTGATAAGTTCACAATAGGCCTCTTATTAGAATGCAAGTTCAAATTTATCGCAATAAGTAATCAGAATGTAAACACTTAAATACTTCAAATTTCCCACCAAGGGACCAGGGCTAAGACCCAAAACAAGTTGCAAAACCCTATGTCTGCTTATAAGAGATATTACCCCTTATTATAATACAAGTTCAAATTTCCTCATAGATGGCACTAAACAAATTCAAACTTTTGGTCGAGGGGCATGAGCCTGAGTAAGATGCTAAGTCCTACATTTGTATTAAAAGTTAGCATTATACCTTATTACGATACAAATTCATATTTCCAGCCATAACCTGCAGAGAGTTAAATACAAATTCAAATTTTCCGCCAATGGGGCCTCGACAAGGGCAAACCCCGAGCAAGTTGCAACCCTACACCTGTTTTAAGTTAGCATTAGGTCCTTATTGTAATACAAATTCAAATTTTCCCCCAAGGGTACCGCGACAATACACGAAGGCCCACGAACAAGTTGCGACCACGACAAGGGCGAAGATCCGAGAACAGTTTGACTACACATCTTACAATCTCGGTTATGTTCGGAGGGTTGGAGTGGGGATCGCCGAAACAGCCTTGCCAAAGCCTCGCGTCGCGAAATTTTACCTATATGAGACATGCAAATAACGGTTTCTCGAAACGTCAAGTACAGCGACCAGCAAACAGATTGAGATGATTGGTCACGTGCACTAGGGTTTATTTAATCAGGAAAAGTTTCTCATAAGTGTGTTGAGTTAAAGGTTAAATTTGTACGATCAAGAGATACCTTTAGTCTAATGGCGCACACGGTTCAAATTACAAGACGCGGATTATGGACAGTTTACTGGTGAGACGTATGAATCAATCCCACCATTCTAATTGCGCTAAAAGCTAACAACTGCAGCAAACGATTGTTACTAGGACCGCTAAATATTACTGTGTGGGCATACAGCGAAAATTATCGGATAATGTCTTCCTGGGCCAGTTGCCTAAACGATGTATCGTAGGTTTTACCGCAAATAAAGCCTTGAGAGATAATGTAAAGGTTATTGACTTTCGCATTAACTGTAATCCCGTTAGTGCGATTCTTACCTATATGAAAGCATCGCATCGCTAAATTTTGCCTATATGATTAGATTTGGTGTTTGTTAAAAAATTGGCACTTTTCGCAATAAAGTCCTTACCCTTATCCGTCTGTATACTGATATTATCTTTGAAAATAACGAAAATACGATTATAGAACATGTAGTTTTCAGCTACAGAGCTCGTGTCCACGCCATCTTGCTAAATACATCGATAACCGTCAGTATATAATTATACTAGTCATTATATTATAGATTTTCATAAAAGAGCCTGTCATAACTCAAAAAATCTTATCAATACCTGTTTTATAAATTTTAAATTTATATACGCTAATTTTCTGTAACCGCGCTCTAATATCTTCCTAGCCTGTTTATAAATCTAAATTCCTTTTGGCAGTATTTCTGCTAAGCGAGCTTGTATTTAAAATAGACTTATGATGTATACAATCCATTATCGGTAAAACCCAAAAATTTAAAATAGTATCTAATAAGCGGTCACATGCTTAACCTGATTATAAAATCTAAATTTTTGACGTGTTTCTGATGAGACAGAACTGTATAAAATAATATAGAGGCGAAATCTAGCTTAAAAGAGGACAGGCAATTTGCTGCATACATCACAATATTAAAACCTGTTTGCGCAATATATATTTAGTTTGGCTGTTGACGGTTTGATAGACATTTTATTCTAAATTAATTAGTAATTTAATTTAATTATAACAGCTTCTGCATTGCATTTCTATATATTACGGTGTTTATTATTATTGTTATTATTGTTTACGTCCAATTGCGAAATCATTACATTCACTTTTATATAATAAGTTAATTAACTGATAACGCAATACCCATTAACTGTTTTACTATCATTATATAGAATTTAAAGCGTATTTAAAATCAATGTATATGTTATCTTTATCCTGATTAGCTGCTTTAATATCAAAATAATCCAATTGTTTATTAGCTTAACAAAATAGACCAAAATACGATCCCCACGTGGCTTATAAAGAAAAGCGCTATTGCATCAGCATAGAAATGATTATATTATTTAATCTAATATTTAATTTAGACCTTAATGTTTTTTTTGCAGCAGCAAATTTTAAAATGTTTGTTAACAATGTCGACGATTGATTGACACTTTCCATTCATAATGAAGTTGTATAACTGTTTAATAATAATAAACACATATTAGCCCGTGCAGATTACCGTCTTACAAGACTACAACCCTTATTACAAAATGCATAAATAAGTTGGGTCACAACCGTAGATGGGATTAAAAAAAATGTAATAATAATTGTACAGTCCTTTGATAAAAATGGGGCTAATTAATAACAGATTAAATTTTTTATTCTCAAATGAAAAAATGATGTGGGCGGTCGTTTAAAAAGTGGTAAAAATACAAAATCCAAGATTGCGGGCAAGGTGTCCGTGTTCTATATATATATATATATATATATATATATATATATATATATATATTTAATTGACTATATATGTGTGTATACGTTTAATATAAACATGTATGCAAAATATCCGTATCGCGACTAATTAACTTTTCAATTTGCTAATATAAAAGAAAAGTTAAGTACTCAGATTTTTTAAAGACGTTATACTAATATTTGTATAAACGATGTAATAGGAACCAAGGTTAGGCATTTCTTTTTCCGAGATAATTGAAAAAGAATTATTTTGATTTCTAACGAAGTAGGTAAAATATAAATTTTACTTTGATCTATCGCGTTTAATAAACCTTATGAAAAAAAACGAATTTTATTTAAGCCACTACTAGTGAATTTTTCAAAAAATAAATTGCTAAAGTGAATTATGAAAACCATTGAATGTAAAAATAGTTTTTAAATAATTGATATATCTATAACATAATTACATTTTACGCTATTTCTAAATTAAGAAATGTTGCAGTAAATAGTAACAGTTTTTGTACTCATAGCAAAATAGGTATTTGTTACTGATACTGAAAACTTGTTTTCCACTGCAGTGTTCTTTACTTTGCAACAGAAACTAGGGTAATGTTGTATGGTTGGTATTGAAATACTACTGATATAACGAAGTTACAAGGCAATATTTTGATATTGATATATATTTCTATTTTATGTTAGTATTTTTCATTTAAAACAAATAATAATTAAAATGTAATCTTGCTCAAAGCGCACGTACGTCGGTCGCTCAGTCATAACTCGATAAGATGATAAATGTAAACCAACCTCACATTAAACCGATAACACAAGAAATAATGGTTTATTATTGAAATTAACAAAATGGTATAGGTAAGTAATTAACTAATATCAAATTAAAAATCTTAATGTTCTTCAGATGAACACACATTTGTTATGGTGAAGTTACTACAAGCTTTAATTTCTAGAACTGATTAAATGCTCTGTTGCGTAATTGTGGTAGATACTTGGTTTACCTGTGAATGTTGAATGTGGTAGATGATGTTGATGGGCCATCTGTTGCTAAGTGCGAAGGCTGCGGTGCCTGCATTCTTTTGGATAGTTTAATTTTATTGGTAGAGAATCTTGAATATGTGATTCTGCTGATGATTTCAATCAAGTTTAATTCCAACCCTCTCCACGATTTTCCAACAAAATTGCTGAACTGCGAAAACTATGACCAGTGTATGTCCAATTGTTTATAACCACTGGAGTGTTTTACATTTCCATTAAGGTAAGTTCGGAAAAAGCTAAGTGGTTGGGAAATATTGATACATTTTTAGTTATCGATCCATGAAGGGCTTGTGATGGCAAATGACATGGAATGACTGTTTTGGTTTCTGGAATAGTAACCACACTTCATTTCGAAACTCAATATCAGCAGGCTTCATTTTGCTGTTCTTACCTTCTTAATGCACCAGAAATACCTAATATTAGAGCTATCTAAAGGCAATATTTAAAATGTTTATAAAAATGTACAAATGACAGTAATTTATTACCTTTCATCATCAGGTAGGACGAATCAGGTGCTTCATCTATAAATTTTGAAATTTGTATCGTCCAACACGGCAGATCTTTGGTTTTATTGTCGCTCTTTTTAAATGCAATTAATTTATAAAACTTTGAAATATTGACATTTTAGACCACTAAACCCAATTTTATCATTGAATAAATAGACTACGTTGATTTTTGACTGTATCCTTGGAAAAAGGCCGACAAACAATTTTCTGAAAAATTTGTCACGTTCTTCTTCTTACCAATCAACTTCTTATAGTTGGCCATATAACTTACTTGAATTTTTGAGGAGCAAATTCAATGCTGCCTTAATACTGCTTCTTTAACATCAGGTGGCGTCAGAATTTCTTCGAATCGCCCATTTTTCACAAATTTAACAAACATCATTTTAAAGAAAATAGCGACTCATTTGAATTTTTGTGACATGTAACCCTAACAATGCCGGCTATGCTATCAATCCATTTAGAATAAAACCAACAATGTTAAATTATTTGTTTTAATTTTATTCGTTAAAAGTTTATACAACTTGTTCAATATATATTTTGAATTCGCACTAAATGCAGTCCTGCGGTTGTGCTAACAAATCATGCAAATTAACTTTCTGAACTAGTTAGGTAAAACAAATCTCAATAGTGAACTAGAAACCAGAATTGAATACGTGGAATTAACCAACAGTAAAGTTAACTGTAATGTTTTGTACTCTTACTTACTTTGGAATCCATAATTTCATGTTTAACAAATTAAACGAGATTTTATTACATTCAAAAAATATTTATTGTTTCAATTAAAATTTTAATAAAGCCTATAATAAATTTTGAAAAGTCAATCACTATGTCACTGGTGTACTGTGATTTTGAGATTAAAAACTACTTAGTATGATCGCTGTGGGTAATCTGGAGCTTTTCTTTTCTTTATTTAACTTTCGGCTAGATTTTCGTATGATTATTTCATTTTCGACGCAAGGATTATCTACCGCAATACCATCGTTATCAGGTGAAGATAGAAGGTTTGATAGGATCTGTTTCTTTCTGCTTCATCTGACAATTCTCGTGATTTTCGTTTTATGTTTTCGTTTCCTTTTGCTTGCTCGACGTCCACTGCTACTGCCAGAATCGTGACTTGACTTACTCTTACGTTTACGTTTTTCCTGGACTTCTCTATCACACTATATTGTTCACGACTTGACGATCTCTTGTTTCTACTATAGTGAGATTCTGCTAAAGATCTTGATTTACGCTTATTTCTGATTCTCTTAATTGGAGAAGATTCACTGGTTGCTAAATAGTATTTTCAGGGCTAATTCGAATCTTGCAATTCAACTCCACGGCGAACCAGAACAAATACCTAACGCGGAATTTCTCGATTTCGAGCGTAAAAGTCTTGGTTTCAAATAATTTAGAACTTGTTCTGTTGTAACACCTCTACCCTTTTGTAAATACTTAATTGCTTTTACAATATCTGCACTAAAATTTGGTTTAGAATTCATTATGTTATGAGATGTACCGAACTACTAAAATTTATGTTGACACAAATTTATCTGAAAACAAATTTGTTTTTCAGAATTTCTAACTAGATCACTAGGCATGATCGATACATGTGTATATTAGACGATTCAGCTTTTATGCACTCAATTACGGTAGTGATGATTGCTGCAAGCTCGTGCAGCAAAGCTTGTATGACACAATTTCATTATACAAGATATCATATGTCACTAAAAATTGTGTATTTAGAAAGTTTGAACGCTATGCAATAGACAGCCAGTTCAATCTTTTGAAACTTTTCTTGTACGAAACAATGTCTTATGTCTTATTATTCTTTCCAGATTCTAACATATGATGGTTCGTTTCCGTATCCGAATCTGAGGAGCTCACAAAAGTTTATGGCTAAATTTTGCAATACAGTCAAAAATTGTAGAATGCTTATTTTTTCGAGTTTCGGATTTTGCTTTGAGGTGCTTGGTGAGAGTCTTTCTGGAGCAGGACATCAACAAATGAATAAAAAATGTTACGGGTGTGTCACTATGTACGGTGGTAACTAAGAATGCTAGGTAGTGTATCTGGGAAACTATACATCGTAGAGGCTTGCGGAAAAAAGTTATTACTAAAACGGTCAATACAAAAACCTGGAAAATATTTTCATGTTTCTGAAATGGTCGCTAGGGGGCGTAACTTCAATCTTGAATCTAAAAAAGTGATGTTTCTGTGAATTCTGCTATATTAACCTAACAAAAAAATAACTAATCTTTGAAGTCGAGGATAATCTGAACTTTTTTTTTGGAACTTTTGACGTATCTAAAATAAAAAGTGGTGGGGGGTATTCAGATGTTTCCTTAAATCACCCCCCGTATCTTCGAAACGGCTGATCCGATTTTAACAAACTTGGGCGCGTTGAAAAGAGTTTTTCTTGGGCTACAAATGTTAAAATAATAAAGTTTTGTTAGTTTCACATGTCGCCGCTAGAGGGCTTTGTTCGACATTCCGACAGAAACGGTTAATTTTCGCAAAAAAATTAAATGCATTGGTATGACTTTTTTTCGTGAACAAATAGATAGATGATGCCTAAACAAGCTCGCGAAAACCTCATATCGATATCTTGTTCCTAACCTAAAATATCGGCCAAAGAAAACTTTATACGAATAAATTTTATTTTTTAACTATATTTTCTGGAATTCTTTCTATTATGTAAGTTGTGCCCTAAAAAGGATCGATTTAAAGGAGGAAGGTTTTTAATGCCCCCGTAAATGCTCGAAATGCTGACCATGATCCTGTGCATTTCTGAGGCCTCTTATCGGTAGACAAAACTGCAGCTTCAATTTCGGCTCTGAATAGGTTACCCAGAAATTGCGATTTTAAATGTTTGTAAATTTATTCACCAGAATAAAATCACCCTTTTTGAAATTACTACGGGCAAGTAAGCAATGCGAAAAGTTATACGATAGGCCTATTTTTTGTTTGTTTAAATGCATATTCACTATGGATATATATGAAAAATACAATTAATAGAAGCAGGCAATGGAAACAGATACCTAAACAAATCACACATAATCCTCAAATTGTCAATAGATGTCAATACTTTCGCGTTACTTGAGCAACTTTTGTGCTTTCAAAATGCGTTTCACGAATAATGAAGCTGTTGATATGCTTGCGGTTTATTTTGAATGTCTTCAGAATGCCGCAATAGCTAAAAGAGTTTACGCGGCTCGATATCCAAATCGGCGTCCTTGCGATGTAAGAGTTTTTTCCCGATTAGTGGCGAGCTTACGAGCCAATTGTTTCTATGATGTAATATTTAATGGTAAATGCTCAAAATGCTGACCATCGTTCTATGCATTGCTGAAATCATGACTAACAAAAAGCTTTTCGGCTCTCTATGTTACGTATTGCGTTACGAATCCGGTTTTCATATCTTTCTAGTAGTGGGTTGAGTCGAAACACGATTCCTTTAAGCGTAAAATAAAAATCGAGCAAATTAAGTCTTGGCGATCGCGGAGGCCACGTAAACTTTTCTTCAATCTACTTTTGAAATACTGCATTAATATGCTCTCGCACATTAACAAAATGTGCTGGGCAACCATCCAAATGCAAAAACAATTTTTTCTTTGTTTCCAGAGGCATCTTCAACATCAACGGTAATTGATTTTGAGTCAAATACATTGCCATTTGGTTGCTCGAAAAATATAAATAATTCTGCCTCCCAGTATGCACCATACATTTAAACTCCAACGTCCTTGGCGCTGAACTTACGCAACCAATGGGATTTTCTGCAGACCAATAATGCATATTGTGCAGATTGACTCTCCGTCACTACTGAAGGTGGCTTCATCGGTCCAAAAGAATTTGAATAAAAATTCTCCATTTTCCCTATCATACCTTACATCCAATGGCAATAGGCTAACCTTCGATCAAAATCTTCCTCTTTCAAGGCTGATGCAAAACGACATGATATGGGTGCATTCTTAAAGTAATTAAAGAAGGTTAAACGAATACCTATATATTGATGGCCATTAGAACTTACCTTCCTTAAATATTTTTAACCGTTGTCCGTGATATGCCCAACTCAGTGGATAATGCTCTTGTGCTAACATGAGGATTTCCTTCAATATAACCCAGCACGGTTAATATTTTCTTGTGTTATTCAATTCTTTGCCGTTGAAAGCAGGCCGAAAACTACCATTAATAAGCTCACTAATCGGGAAAAACTCTTACATCGCAAGGACGCCGATTTGGATATCGAGCCGCGTAAACTCTTTAGCTATTGCGGCATTCTGAAGACATTCAAAATAAACCGCAAGCATATCAACAGCTTCATTGCATTTGCTTCTATTAATTGTATTTTCATATATATCCATAGTGAATATGCATTTAAACAAACAAAAAATAGGCCTATCGTATAACTTTTCGCATTGCTTACTTGCCCGTAGTAATTTCAAAAAGGGTGATTTTATTCTGGTGAATAAATTTACAAACATTTAAAATCGCAATTTCTGGGTAACCTATTCAGAGCCGAAATTGAAGCTGCAGTTTTGTCTACCGATAAGAGGCCTCAGAAATGCACAGGATCATGGTCAGCATTTCGAGCATTTACGGGGGCATTAAAAACCTTCCTCCTTTAAATCGATCCTTTTTAGGGCCACAACTTACATAATAGAAAGAATTCCAGAAAAATATAGTTAAAAAAAATAAAAATTTAAGGTATTCTCGTATAAAGTTTTCTTTGGCCGATATTTTAGATTAGGAACAAGATATCGAGATGCGGTTTTCGCGAGCTTGTTTAGGCATCATTTAGCTACTTGTTCATGAAAAAAAGTCATACCAATGCATGTAATTTTTTTGCGAAAATTAGCCGTTTCGAAGATACAGGGGGTTATTAAAGGAATACCCCCCACCACTTTATTTTTAGACATACCTCAAAAAGTGCCAAACAAAAAAAGTTCAGATTATCCTCGACTTTAAAGATCAGTTATTTTTTTATTAGGTTAATATAGCAGAATTCACAGAAACATCACTTTTTTAGATTCAAGATTGCAGTTACGCCCCCTAGCGGCCATTTCAGAAACTTGAAAATATTTTCCAGGTTTTTGTATTGGCCGTTTTAGTATAACTTTTTTTGCGCAAACCTCTACGATGGATAGTTTCCCAGATACAGTACCTCGCATTCTTAGTTGGCCACCCTGTACATGGCTTTCAACTGAGAGTTATTTACTATTTTTCTAACCCGTACGGCCCCGCAACAATTGAGTCCACGTTCGATGCTTGAAAGGTGATAATTACGTTCTGGGTGGAATCAGGTCAAAATTAGAAATAAAGGTTAATTATTTTACATGCCTATTAAACATTATCAATAACAGTTGCTCGTAGATTTTGAATGAAATTCTTATCGGCATTTACATTAAAGCCACATTGACTTGTAATTTCTATAAAAGTAGCAAGGAATTAATTGTCCTGCTACAGTGTAAATCACTTATTGAAAATCTTGATAAGAGAATCGAGTTAGCAACTCTAGTATGGTACACTCGCTCAACCTTAAAGTACAGATTGTAATTCGCTGTACTGATGCTAACAAGTATTTGTAACAAGTACAGTACCCTCGATCGTACTAGGGAGAAATACAACCATTTAGGAGTATTGAAAATTGTTTACAAGTTCTGACTACGAAGCCTACTAAACTAACAATACTCTCGATTTGATGGTTAAATAAGGAGAATGTAGAAGAAATGGTAAATGAAACTGAGTATATTGAGATAAATGAGGTAGAGAAAACGGTAGCAAGGTTGAAAAACGACAAGGGAGTAGGCGTAGATGAAATAACTGGTGAAATGCTAAAGTATGGGGATGCAAAGCTTATACGAAAAGTGTGTGAATTATTCAATGTGTGGAAAAGTGCCGAGGGATTGGAAGAGCGCGATCATTGTACCACTGTATAAAGGTAAGGGGAACAAGAGTGATTGGAAGGACTACAGAGGAATAAGTTTTCTCAGCGTACCTGGTAAAGTATTTTGAAGCCTACTAATTGATAGAGTGCGAGAAACTACACAAACTAATATTTGGGGTGTGCAGGGTGGCTTCATGCCAGGGAGGGGATGTGTCGATCAGATGGTTGCTCTCCAGCAAGTAATCGGAAAGTGTTTAAGGGTAAAAAGGAAGCTGACTGTGCGTTTGTAGATCTGAAGAAAGCATACGACAGAGTGAATAGGGAGAAGCTGTGGGAAATATTAAATGAATATGGCATAAATAATGGCCTAACAAATGGAATAGGGGCAGTATACAACGATAGTCGGACATGTATTAGGGTGATAGGAGGTGTGAGTGAATACTTAAATATTGAGGAAGTAGTGCGACAAAGCTGTGTGATGTCACCGTGGTTGTTCAGTGTATACATGGATAAATGTGTTAGACAAGCATGTACCGATACAAATGGTATAATGGTTGGTGACGTAAATGTACGACTTTTGGTGTATGCAGATGATACAGTCTTATTAAGTGACAGTGCGGATGAGCTACAAACCGCTCTGAGGAAGTTTAATACAGTCTGTGGGAGCATGGACCTAAAGGTAAACGTGAACTAAACTAAGATTGTGGTGTTCAATCAGGAAGATGGTAAGGAGCGTAGAGCATTTACCCTGCAAAATGAAATTGTGGAGCAAGTGAACGAGCTGGTATATCTGGGTAGAATGTTTACTGCAGATGGTACAATGGAGAGCGATATTGGACGAAGGGTCGGTGCTGGAAGGAAAGTGATTGAAAGTATGTGGACGATAATGAGAAACGAAAGCATTAGCCTAGCAGCGAAACGAGCAATCTTTAGTGGCGTGTTTGTCCCATCAGTACTGTATGGAAGTGTGACATGGGTATGTCAAAAAAACATGAAAGAAAAATAAATTCCGTGAGTATGAGATTCCTGAGAAGCGCATGTGGTAAAACGAGAAGGGATAAGATAAAAAATGAATGCATAATGGCAACGTCTGTCGAGGAAAGGGCGATGATGGAAAAGTAGTACATTACGTTGGTTTGCTCAGATTGAGAGAATGAACAACGCAAGATTAACGAAGCAAATATATGTGGATGAGGTTAGAGGTAAGGCCGAGCCTGGAGGCCACATAAAACTTGGCTGAATGTAGTAGAATGTATGATAAAGGAAACAGATAAGGAGTTTTAAAAACAAAAGGGCACGTCAGAAACAATGTATGAATCTTGCGGACGCTAAGGAGGTATGCGGAGATAGGAAAGCATGGAGAAAAATTGTGAATGAAAAATGAATAAGA
Organism: Vesta saturnalis; assembly: GCA_036346205.1. Taxonomy (NCBI): domain Eukaryota; kingdom Metazoa; phylum Arthropoda; class Insecta; order Coleoptera; family Lampyridae; genus Vesta; species Vesta saturnalis. Next base: position 15,471 of record JARFJB010001283.1, read on the forward strand.
GGCAGGGATTGTTTTGGCTACCCCGCAAGGGAATGGCGTGAATGTTAAGTTAAGTTGTCAAATATGATGAAAATGTAAATGATTTGTTTGATAAAATGCTAATTAATATAGTTATCGTCAAAAAGACGATAGTTTAAGAGGAATTCATATTTACAATATTAACCATAAATTATAAGGAAATTTTATTTATTAACATTTATATTGATTCTAAATTTAGAAATTTTTTTTTATATTTAATGCAGGCGCTTCATTTAGTTTAATATCCTGTAATTCACCGATCACAACCTGCATCAACTAAAATCGTAGCCGAAGTTCTACGGAAACTATGTGCAGACTAGCTTTCTGAGTCTGGCAGTTTCAAAAAATAGCAAATCTCTACTCATTTTTATAAACGAATTCATGCCAATTTTTGTTTTGTTATAATTTTGGTTTTTGTATTAGGGACGGTAACAAGTAGTGTTGTTCCCAACATTTTCATGTTATATAGTTCAATTGAACGGCAAGCGCCTATTATTCCCATTATTAATGCGATCTAGAACGGTTAGTTCACGTTAGTTAAAATATTTAACGCTTACTTTTGTTGGAAGATATTTATCATCTGCCGCAGACTTCAAAAATTTGTTAATATCCTCTGGAGTAAAAGTGTTTGCTTTTTTTGGAACATATCCCTCCGACTGCCGTTTTAAATATGATTGTAGTTTAGCATATCTTTTTTTAATTTTAAATTCAAAATGGCTGCCAATATGGTGGTTTTAGTAAATTTCGGCGCTTGCGCTGTCACTAAGAAACCATAAAAGATACTTGCAATTTGAAAGTCGCATCTTGTAAATAAAAGTACATGCTTTCGAAAGGTTTGTAAATATTTTTGAAGAAAATAAAATTTTGTACTTAATTATGGGGTTAAAATTCCCCCCTTTTTTATTAAATTAATTTTCTCAAAAACGCTTCTGATAAAAATTAAGGGACTATGTAGTAGACATATATAGCTGCTACACTGCTGTATTGAAATATTTTGAGCGCTTCCGGTTTTGCCGAAAATATCAAAAAAAAATTGTTTTTTAAATTTTTTAAATATTTTATATCAAAGTTTCAAAAAGAAATCTAAAGTGTTTTAAAGCTAATTTCTCATGCTATCCAAATCTAAAATATCAGTGACTTGATTGAATAAGAAAAAAATAATTTTTGTAGGTAATATCTTATTATATTGCAATTATACATAAATTGCTACAACAGTTGTTTAATAAAGTGTAAATCCATCGGCCAGATTTTTGCAAATAATGTGAACGTCTAAAGAGAAAAATAGTTCTCTTCTACAAACACTCTTGATTGAATGTATTTGACGGATACCATGACGATAGATAAAACAACAATGATTTAATTTTAATATACTACAAAGTGGTTAATGAAAATTATTGTGTATGTGCTTTCTGCCGAGACATATAACGACCGTATTATACTATTGTCGTATCGCGACTGAATAACTTTTCCCCCTATTTGCTAATATACTACAAATAGGCGTAAGAAAGTTATGTGCTGGACACATAAGATTTTTTAATGACGTTTTTGGAATATGTGTATGAACGATGTAATAGGGAAGCAAGGTTAGAGACTCACTCTTATTCCGACATAAATGAAAATATTATGTGATTTTCTAACGAAGTATGGTGAGATATAAAATTTTCATTTGGTGTGTCGTGTTTAATAAAACCCCAATGAAAAAAAAAACAATTTTATTTTAAGCCACTAATAGTGAATTTTTCTCAAAAGGAAATAAACTGCTAAAAGTGAGTTATGAAAACTGTTTTCAAGTAAGGTTTTTTTGCGTTGTCCAGTGGCCATTGACATATCCTATCAAACATAATTCGCACATTTGTAAACATTATTTCAAAGTTTTAGAATTAAAAAAATGTTGCAGGGTGTAGTGAGCTAGAAACTAAAACTGAATAAATGGGTTAAACAACGGTACAGTTAAAGTTGGATGTTTTGTATTTACTTTGTGGAATTTATAAAATATTTACATAAAAGCCGATAAGTTTTGAAAAGTCACACACTATTACACTGGTGTACCTACTGTCAAATCAAGATTAAAAACTACTTAATGTAATCGCTGTGGAACAAACGACTGGTGCTTTGTTTATTTTTCTTTATTTAACTTCCGGTTATATTTTCGTGTGATTATTTCATTTTGGACACAAGGATTATCTACCGCAGAATTATTGTCATCATTATCAGGTAAAGATGAAGAAGGTTCAATAGGATTTGTTTCTAGTTCTGCTTCATCTGACAATTCTCGTGATTTTCGTTTGCTATGTTTTCGTTTTCTTTTGCTTGCTCGACGTCCACTGCTACTGCCAGAATCGACTTGATTTACTCTTACGTTTACGTTTTTCCTAGACTTCTCTCTCACTCTGTCTTGTTCACGACTTGACAATCTGCTTGTAGTTGTTAATGATCTTGATTTACGCTTATTTCTTATTCTCTTAATTGAAGAAGTTTCAGTGGATGCTAAATAGTATTTTTCAGGGCTAATTCATATTTTATCAATTTAACTCCAAGGCGAAGACCAGAACAAATACCAAAAGTGGCATTTCTCGATTCCAAGCGTAAAAATTTTGGTTTCAAATATTTTACTACTTGTTCTGTTGTAACACCGCCACCCTTTTGTAAATACTTAATTGCATTTACAACTGTCACACTAGAATTTGGTTTTGACTTCATTATGTTATGCAGATGTAGGTACTGAATTTCTAAAATTTACAAGTTGACATTTATCCGAAAACAAATTTTGTTTTTCAGAATTTCTAACTAGATCACTCATTAGAGGTGTGGTCTATATATGTATCAAGGTCGTATAAACGATTCAGCTTTTATACACTCAACTACAATGATTGCTGCAAATATACGAGATATCACATTTCACTAAAATTCAGAAAGTTTGAATGCTGTGCATATGCAATAGGTCTAACGACTTGACAGCCGGTCCCCATTCTCTGTCTTAAAAATATACATTTAATTCTATACTAAAAACTTATTCGACGCTTGTATCTATTAAAGATTAAAATTAAAACTACGTTTTTTTAGTACATTATGATACTAACTTTGTCATAAATTTTTACAATAATTGTCAAAATTAGGGTTTTTGTAACTTTAACTATTAACATTGTTTTTGTCATTTAAACCTAATTTACGAATTACACATTATGTTCTGTACTCTTAGTTACATTTTGCTTTTAATAATTATTTATCTATAGGTATCTTTTGAATACGATAATAACAAAATTCCAACTGGAAACCTATTAATCATCTCTTGATTTACTATTTCTTTGTTATGTATTCATCAAAAACATTGCCATTTAAATTTAACTTAAACGCTTTAAAGTTATTTACAAAACCTAATTTTGCTTTTACGTTTCTTATCTGAACTAACACTTTATTCTTAATACAACAATTCTATTATGCTTTTATTAATTTATTTTGTGGTTATATGACATTAATATAAATTTTGATAATAACAAAAATGTAATTTACTGCTTGGCGCTTTTACTTCAAACTAATTATTTAGGTATTAATATAATTTTTAATTAGTTTAATTTAAATGTAATTTTGGCGCTAAAATTATTATAAATTAAAACCAATTTCTGGTATACAACGTTTGTCATGTCTGATCTAACATTACATTCCGTAAAAATTAACTTTTTTAATACTTGTTAGCAGAACAAGATTGAGCTAGATTATAGTAAATCAATTTCAATTTATTTAAACAAGGAAAGTCCATAAGAAGAAAACAATAAATTCTATTTCTGTGAATAAATTAAACTGATATGGTTCTGCATGTGTACAGTAATTGATTACATTTTAAGCATTTCAGAACCGTGCAAATTTTACTAAGTTGATATTGCACGTGTATTTATCTATATTATATACTTATCAATGTCACTTTCAAATTCAATACACGTTTTTCTCCATCATCTTTCTTAATGAATATTCTCCATGTTTTACCCTTACATATTTAAATCTCTGAATATTCTCTTTACTTCCATAGTATCTATTTTGTGGAATTAATTGCTCATTAAAAGACTCGCTTTTGTGATTTCTTCTCCATGTTTAATAATAATAATAATAATAATAATAATAATAATAATAATAATGTAATAATATATAATAATAATAATAATAATAATAATCACTTTTACCCTGATGCTTGTATAAGCCCACGTGAATCGTATTTTGGTCTATTTTGTAAAGCTAATGTACAATTGGATTATTTTTATATTAAAGAAACTAATCAAGATAAAAGATAACAACTAATTTTTAAATACGCTGTTAAACTCTAACGATAATAAAACGTAACCAGTTAATTAACTTGTTATACAAAAATGTACGATTTCGCAATTGGGTTTAAACAATAATACAATAATAATAAACATCATTACATATAGAGATGCAATGCAATTGCGCAGCTGTTATAATAAATTAAATTCTGACTAACGAATAAAATGTCTATCAAAAAATCAACAGCCAAAAGCAAATATATTTACGCCAACAGGTTATTTAATATTGTGATGTATGCAGCTAATTATGTGTCCTCTTCTTTAAACTAGATCTCTCGCTTATTTTACATAAGTTCTCTCCAGATGGAAGAAGAGCGATAATTGAGAAGGACGAATCTAAAAATGATCATGATAGCAACGAATCACGTTCAAGCAGAAGCAGAAGACCGATAAAGAATGTAATTAAATAAATGATGTATTATTACTTATAATAATAATATATTTTCAAACGCTAAGCTTTCCTTCAATTTTATTAATAAACTTTCCTAACGGTGTTTGAACCTGCACTAACAATGCTGCAGTTAATGCGAAAGGGCGGTTAGATGGGTAACAATAAGTTAAGATTGGCTTTCTTTTTTACCCTATAAGTTAAATCATACTGCTATTTTTGAATTGAGAGCTGATTTTGTATGATTAAGTTAAATCAGTTTGGTATTTTTAATTGTAGTTGGTTGGTTTAGCAAAGTGGGCAACAAGCAAACAGGAGAACGCAGATATAAGTTCCTATATTTGTCTTATAAGTTAGCATTAGGGCCCCTTATTAGAATACTATTTCCAGCCAGACATGGGTGCCAAGAAGGGGTGTGAAGGCCCAAAGCAAGTTTTTTCCCTGTCTCTTTTGATAAGTTCACAATAGGCCTCTTATTAGAATGCAAGTTCAAATTTATCGCAATAAGTAATCAGAATGTAAACACTTAAATACTTCAAATTTCCCACCAAGGGACCAGGGCTAAGACCCAAAACAAGTTGCAAAACCCTATGTCTGCTTATAAGAGATATTACCCCTTATTATAATACAAGTTCAAATTTCCTCATAGATGGCACTAAACAAATTCAAACTTTTGGTCGAGGGGCATGAGCCTGAGTAAGATGCTAAGTCCTACATTTGTATTAAAAGTTAGCATTATACCTTATTACGATACAAATTCATATTTCCAGCCATAACCTGCAGAGAGTTAAATACAAATTCAAATTTTCCGCCAATGGGGCCTCGACAAGGGCAAACCCCGAGCAAGTTGCAACCCTACACCTGTTTTAAGTTAGCATTAGGTCCTTATTGTAATACAAATTCAAATTTTCCCCCAAGGGTACCGCGACAATACACGAAGGCCCACGAACAAGTTGCGACCACGACAAGGGCGAAGATCCGAGAACAGTTTGACTACACATCTTACAATCTCGGTTATGTTCGGAGGGTTGGAGTGGGGATCGCCGAAACAGCCTTGCCAAAGCCTCGCGTCGCGAAATTTTACCTATATGAGACATGCAAATAACGGTTTCTCGAAACGTCAAGTACAGCGACCAGCAAACAGATTGAGATGATTGGTCACGTGCACTAGGGTTTATTTAATCAGGAAAAGTTTCTCATAAGTGTGTTGAGTTAAAGGTTAAATTTGTACGATCAAGAGATACCTTTAGTCTAATGGCGCACACGGTTCAAATTACAAGACGCGGATTATGGACAGTTTACTGGTGAGACGTATGAATCAATCCCACCATTCTAATTGCGCTAAAAGCTAACAACTGCAGCAAACGATTGTTACTAGGACCGCTAAATATTACTGTGTGGGCATACAGCGAAAATTATCGGATAATGTCTTCCTGGGCCAGTTGCCTAAACGATGTATCGTAGGTTTTACCGCAAATAAAGCCTTGAGAGATAATGTAAAGGTTATTGACTTTCGCATTAACTGTAATCCCGTTAGTGCGATTCTTACCTATATGAAAGCATCGCATCGCTAAATTTTGCCTATATGATTAGATTTGGTGTTTGTTAAAAAATTGGCACTTTTCGCAATAAAGTCCTTACCCTTATCCGTCTGTATACTGATATTATCTTTGAAAATAACGAAAATACGATTATAGAACATGTAGTTTTCAGCTACAGAGCTCGTGTCCACGCCATCTTGCTAAATACATCGATAACCGTCAGTATATAATTATACTAGTCATTATATTATAGATTTTCATAAAAGAGCCTGTCATAACTCAAAAAATCTTATCAATACCTGTTTTATAAATTTTAAATTTATATACGCTAATTTTCTGTAACCGCGCTCTAATATCTTCCTAGCCTGTTTATAAATCTAAATTCCTTTTGGCAGTATTTCTGCTAAGCGAGCTTGTATTTAAAATAGACTTATGATGTATACAATCCATTATCGGTAAAACCCAAAAATTTAAAATAGTATCTAATAAGCGGTCACATGCTTAACCTGATTATAAAATCTAAATTTTTGACGTGTTTCTGATGAGACAGAACTGTATAAAATAATATAGAGGCGAAATCTAGCTTAAAAGAGGACAGGCAATTTGCTGCATACATCACAATATTAAAACCTGTTTGCGCAATATATATTTAGTTTGGCTGTTGACGGTTTGATAGACATTTTATTCTAAATTAATTAGTAATTTAATTTAATTATAACAGCTTCTGCATTGCATTTCTATATATTACGGTGTTTATTATTATTGTTATTATTGTTTACGTCCAATTGCGAAATCATTACATTCACTTTTATATAATAAGTTAATTAACTGATAACGCAATACCCATTAACTGTTTTACTATCATTATATAGAATTTAAAGCGTATTTAAAATCAATGTATATGTTATCTTTATCCTGATTAGCTGCTTTAATATCAAAATAATCCAATTGTTTATTAGCTTAACAAAATAGACCAAAATACGATCCCCACGTGGCTTATAAAGAAAAGCGCTATTGCATCAGCATAGAAATGATTATATTATTTAATCTAATATTTAATTTAGACCTTAATGTTTTTTTTGCAGCAGCAAATTTTAAAATGTTTGTTAACAATGTCGACGATTGATTGACACTTTCCATTCATAATGAAGTTGTATAACTGTTTAATAATAATAAACACATATTAGCCCGTGCAGATTACCGTCTTACAAGACTACAACCCTTATTACAAAATGCATAAATAAGTTGGGTCACAACCGTAGATGGGATTAAAAAAAATGTAATAATAATTGTACAGTCCTTTGATAAAAATGGGGCTAATTAATAACAGATTAAATTTTTTATTCTCAAATGAAAAAATGATGTGGGCGGTCGTTTAAAAAGTGGTAAAAATACAAAATCCAAGATTGCGGGCAAGGTGTCCGTGTTCTATATATATATATATATATATATATATATATATATATATATATATTTAATTGACTATATATGTGTGTATACGTTTAATATAAACATGTATGCAAAATATCCGTATCGCGACTAATTAACTTTTCAATTTGCTAATATAAAAGAAAAGTTAAGTACTCAGATTTTTTAAAGACGTTATACTAATATTTGTATAAACGATGTAATAGGAACCAAGGTTAGGCATTTCTTTTTCCGAGATAATTGAAAAAGAATTATTTTGATTTCTAACGAAGTAGGTAAAATATAAATTTTACTTTGATCTATCGCGTTTAATAAACCTTATGAAAAAAAACGAATTTTATTTAAGCCACTACTAGTGAATTTTTCAAAAAATAAATTGCTAAAGTGAATTATGAAAACCATTGAATGTAAAAATAGTTTTTAAATAATTGATATATCTATAACATAATTACATTTTACGCTATTTCTAAATTAAGAAATGTTGCAGTAAATAGTAACAGTTTTTGTACTCATAGCAAAATAGGTATTTGTTACTGATACTGAAAACTTGTTTTCCACTGCAGTGTTCTTTACTTTGCAACAGAAACTAGGGTAATGTTGTATGGTTGGTATTGAAATACTACTGATATAACGAAGTTACAAGGCAATATTTTGATATTGATATATATTTCTATTTTATGTTAGTATTTTTCATTTAAAACAAATAATAATTAAAATGTAATCTTGCTCAAAGCGCACGTACGTCGGTCGCTCAGTCATAACTCGATAAGATGATAAATGTAAACCAACCTCACATTAAACCGATAACACAAGAAATAATGGTTTATTATTGAAATTAACAAAATGGTATAGGTAAGTAATTAACTAATATCAAATTAAAAATCTTAATGTTCTTCAGATGAACACACATTTGTTATGGTGAAGTTACTACAAGCTTTAATTTCTAGAACTGATTAAATGCTCTGTTGCGTAATTGTGGTAGATACTTGGTTTACCTGTGAATGTTGAATGTGGTAGATGATGTTGATGGGCCATCTGTTGCTAAGTGCGAAGGCTGCGGTGCCTGCATTCTTTTGGATAGTTTAATTTTATTGGTAGAGAATCTTGAATATGTGATTCTGCTGATGATTTCAATCAAGTTTAATTCCAACCCTCTCCACGATTTTCCAACAAAATTGCTGAACTGCGAAAACTATGACCAGTGTATGTCCAATTGTTTATAACCACTGGAGTGTTTTACATTTCCATTAAGGTAAGTTCGGAAAAAGCTAAGTGGTTGGGAAATATTGATACATTTTTAGTTATCGATCCATGAAGGGCTTGTGATGGCAAATGACATGGAATGACTGTTTTGGTTTCTGGAATAGTAACCACACTTCATTTCGAAACTCAATATCAGCAGGCTTCATTTTGCTGTTCTTACCTTCTTAATGCACCAGAAATACCTAATATTAGAGCTATCTAAAGGCAATATTTAAAATGTTTATAAAAATGTACAAATGACAGTAATTTATTACCTTTCATCATCAGGTAGGACGAATCAGGTGCTTCATCTATAAATTTTGAAATTTGTATCGTCCAACACGGCAGATCTTTGGTTTTATTGTCGCTCTTTTTAAATGCAATTAATTTATAAAACTTTGAAATATTGACATTTTAGACCACTAAACCCAATTTTATCATTGAATAAATAGACTACGTTGATTTTTGACTGTATCCTTGGAAAAAGGCCGACAAACAATTTTCTGAAAAATTTGTCACGTTCTTCTTCTTACCAATCAACTTCTTATAGTTGGCCATATAACTTACTTGAATTTTTGAGGAGCAAATTCAATGCTGCCTTAATACTGCTTCTTTAACATCAGGTGGCGTCAGAATTTCTTCGAATCGCCCATTTTTCACAAATTTAACAAACATCATTTTAAAGAAAATAGCGACTCATTTGAATTTTTGTGACATGTAACCCTAACAATGCCGGCTATGCTATCAATCCATTTAGAATAAAACCAACAATGTTAAATTATTTGTTTTAATTTTATTCGTTAAAAGTTTATACAACTTGTTCAATATATATTTTGAATTCGCACTAAATGCAGTCCTGCGGTTGTGCTAACAAATCATGCAAATTAACTTTCTGAACTAGTTAGGTAAAACAAATCTCAATAGTGAACTAGAAACCAGAATTGAATACGTGGAATTAACCAACAGTAAAGTTAACTGTAATGTTTTGTACTCTTACTTACTTTGGAATCCATAATTTCATGTTTAACAAATTAAACGAGATTTTATTACATTCAAAAAATATTTATTGTTTCAATTAAAATTTTAATAAAGCCTATAATAAATTTTGAAAAGTCAATCACTATGTCACTGGTGTACTGTGATTTTGAGATTAAAAACTACTTAGTATGATCGCTGTGGGTAATCTGGAGCTTTTCTTTTCTTTATTTAACTTTCGGCTAGATTTTCGTATGATTATTTCATTTTCGACGCAAGGATTATCTACCGCAATACCATCGTTATCAGGTGAAGATAGAAGGTTTGATAGGATCTGTTTCTTTCTGCTTCATCTGACAATTCTCGTGATTTTCGTTTTATGTTTTCGTTTCCTTTTGCTTGCTCGACGTCCACTGCTACTGCCAGAATCGTGACTTGACTTACTCTTACGTTTACGTTTTTCCTGGACTTCTCTATCACACTATATTGTTCACGACTTGACGATCTCTTGTTTCTACTATAGTGAGATTCTGCTAAAGATCTTGATTTACGCTTATTTCTGATTCTCTTAATTGGAGAAGATTCACTGGTTGCTAAATAGTATTTTCAGGGCTAATTCGAATCTTGCAATTCAACTCCACGGCGAACCAGAACAAATACCTAACGCGGAATTTCTCGATTTCGAGCGTAAAAGTCTTGGTTTCAAATAATTTAGAACTTGTTCTGTTGTAACACCTCTACCCTTTTGTAAATACTTAATTGCTTTTACAATATCTGCACTAAAATTTGGTTTAGAATTCATTATGTTATGAGATGTACCGAACTACTAAAATTTATGTTGACACAAATTTATCTGAAAACAAATTTGTTTTTCAGAATTTCTAACTAGATCACTAGGCATGATCGATACATGTGTATATTAGACGATTCAGCTTTTATGCACTCAATTACGGTAGTGATGATTGCTGCAAGCTCGTGCAGCAAAGCTTGTATGACACAATTTCATTATACAAGATATCATATGTCACTAAAAATTGTGTATTTAGAAAGTTTGAACGCTATGCAATAGACAGCCAGTTCAATCTTTTGAAACTTTTCTTGTACGAAACAATGTCTTATGTCTTATTATTCTTTCCAGATTCTAACATATGATGGTTCGTTTCCGTATCCGAATCTGAGGAGCTCACAAAAAGTTTATGGCTAAATTTTGCAATACACAGTCAAAAATTGTAGAATGCTTATTTTTTCGAGTTTCGGATTTTTGCTTTGAGGTGCTTGGTGAGAGTCTTTCTGGAGCAGGACATCAACAAATGAATAAAAAATGTTACGGGTGTGTCACTATGTACGGTGGTAACTAAGAATGCTAGGTAGTGTATCTGGGAAACTATACATCGTAGAGGCTTGCGGAAAAAAAGTTATTACTAAAACGGTCAATACAAAAACCTGGAAAATATTTTCATGTTTCTGAAATGGTCGCTAGGGGGCGTAACTTCAATCTTGAATCTAAAAAAGTGATGTTTCTGTGAATTCTGCTATATTAACCTAACAAAAAAATAACTAATCTTTGAAGTCGAGGATAATCTGAACTTTTTGTTTGGAACTTTTTGACGTATCTATAAAAATAAAGTGGTGGGGGGTATTCAGATGTTTCCTTAAATCACCCCCCGTATCTTCGAAACGGCTGATCCGATTTTAACAAACTTGGGCGCGTTGAAAAGAGTTTTTCTTGGGCTACAAATGTTAAAATAATAAAGTTTTGTTAGTTTCACATGTCGTCGCTAGAGGGCTTTGTTCGACATTCCGACAGAAACGGTTAATTTTCGCAAAAAAATTAAATGCATTGGTATGACTTTTTTTCGTGAACAAATAGATAAATGATGCCTAAACAAGCTCGCGAAAACCGCATCTCGATATCTTGTTCCTAATCTAAAATATCGGCCAAAGAAAACTTTATACGAATAAATTTTATTTTTTAACTATATTTTTCTGGAATTCTTTCTATTATGTAAGTTGTGGCCCTAAAAAGGATCGATTTAAAGGAGGAAGGTTTTTAATGCCCCCGTAAATGCTCGAAATGCTGACCATGATCCTGTGCATTTCTGAGGCCTCTTATCGGTAGACAAAA
>JARFJB010001284.1:0-112500 GCA_036346205.1 Vesta saturnalis
GTAACAGAAAAATGTAAAGCGGTTTAACAACACATAAAGTAATAAATAAATGATCAGATGTTAAAAACATAAAATCAACAAACAGTAAAATTAAACAGTACGGTAACTGAAAAGCAGTTTAACTATATTATATACAACCAGTCGCCTTTACCAAATTTGTTTTGAATTAATTATTTGCTAATTATCCTGTTTAATTACAATTTACAGAAATCATCAAATAATTAATTTATATCCCCTCCGACGTGAATTTCAAAAACGTTTAGACCTTTGTTACTTCAGAGTCCCCGCCAGTCTATCCGCTAATCACAGCATTAGAAGCCCAAATAGAAGCCGTCTCCGTCCGCGGATTCTAAATAAAACCGCGAGACGCGCTACAGACGCTCTCATTCCGTTAGGTCAACTCGATTCACTCCCCTGGGTCCCTTTGGAGACTCAGGCCTGTTCCTGTTCACTCTTTTTCTGCTAGGGCTCTTTCAAGAGCCCAGGCCGACCTGCTCTTATCACATACACCAGGGCATACTACTGCCTTAAATTGCCGTCACCTGCATGTAAGTTAAACATACAACACCACACTTAGACCCGTGGACGACTTCACGTCGGGAAAGCATCGGATGTAGTCTCCTACTTACTCCATTGGATAGAGCAGTGCTCGCCTAAATTCTGCCAATCTCCGGGGTACCAATTGAACAGCAAAATAATTAAAAACCGAAGTGCAGGAAGCTGACAGGTTGAAAGCAGCAAACCGTCCGCAATTAGACCATATTTCGGTCACCCAGTTTCATAAATTACGAACGCCGTATGTAACAGTGAGTATTACATTGTAATCTCTCTAAATGAAATAAACCGCTTAAAGTTCGTCTTTCTAACAACACTTCTTAATAGAAGTCTCGTAATCCGCTTTAATATCCACTCGCCCATTGCGAGACACCCAGTATACTTCTCTAACGACGTCCTGAAGCAGCATCTGTCCTGATCGCTCATCGCGATAATACAAACTTGAAGGAGAAGTGATTCTTCAAGTCTAGTGTATCTGTAAAATGTTTAGTTTATCCTGTACCTGAAAATCTTTAAACTAAGTCGTTACGGAAGTTTTAAATACCTTACCATTGTCATTATTATGACCGGCCCCGACCTACAGCACTCACCGGTAGCTACTTTTGGCGCTGTCAAATCCCGAAGCGCAAGGAGCTACTAATCGCCCCCGCTTAAGCGCACCCGCACCCAGAATACAATACGAAAGTATTCATTTTCAATTCCAACGAGTTTAAGAACTCGTAAATACTTCCAATTCTGTTTTATTAAAACTTCCGATAATTACTAAGTGTAATTAAAAATATATTATTCCCCAGTAATTAATAACCTACGGCAAATAGATAGTTATAAAATCCCTGTAGATATTATTTAGTTTCTATAACAGTCAAATTCATAAAACTTAGAGGTATAAAAGTTTTATTTTATAAACGCAATATAAAAGCGAATTCTGTATAAAAGAATCCCTTTAAAAGTATTGATTTTCCTAATTGACCTCCAAGCATATCGACGAACACATGCCATCTGTTATAATAACTGTAAATAATTTGTCACCGATAGCTACCCGACAGGTCCGGCTTTTAAAAATATTAATTTATTTTAAATAAATTATTTTAACTATTCAACAATATAATTAAAGATTAGTTCTTTTGAATGTATAAACACCTCGCTAACCATATTTTCACAGAAACCGTAAAGAGCAGAGTTGTCTGAGGATCACTACCGACCAATCCGTGTGCAAAAGACGCCCATCCGAAGACGAATCAACCAGGTCTCGATCCAATAGAAGCTGTGTTATTTATTTTACTTGTATTGTCGTTTTAATTGTGAATAGTTAAAATTATAAACAATACGAATAAAATGTCTAAAACCCTTACAAATATATTGCTCAGTGTGGACGAACCTGGTAATAGTGATCAACCTCAGTAACAACGAAACCCTTTTGTATAATTATAAACGGGTTGAGCTAGACCGAGGCAAATTAAAGTAAATTTTACTTAAAGTAAGCGAAAGCAGCTTACAACACTTAGACAAGGGAAAAAATAGGCAAGAAATTTACATATATCGTCAATAAAAGCACAAACGTACACTCGTACAATTACAATAAATTACATATATAACGATAAAAATCAGCTGGCTGAAACAAAGACGCAACAAAATCATTAAAATAAAGCCTAGCAAAGGTAAGGTGCAAATAACTCATAACAAAATGAACGATAACCTACCCGCAAGCAATAACGCGAAAGTTTGAGTAACTACGTTGCCAACTACGGCACCCCTTTCTCAGCTTGCACGTTCATATGTACATCTCTCTACATTTAAAAACAATAATAACGGGTTAGTTTAACAGTAAAGATGGAATTCGAGGTGGTTTTAATGGCAACTGGACCCGTGTGTGTGAACCCCGGTATCTTTAATAACAACAATTAACTGAGATTTATCGTGTCACGTTAGTCCACGCATATTACTAAACAGTCAACAATGCCAACTCATACTAGCAATGGGGGGGACACTGTATGGTCTGGCGTGGAGTCCTTTCCTTTAACAGATTTCAACTTAATGATCGTGCTTGCGCGATGGCATATTTGGTATTACATTACTACCGCATTACTAACTACCTTTTGTTATCAAGAGACAACCCTGTGTGATTCAACATCTCGTGGTAACTAAATAGCAACCTCTTGCAAGACAATGCCTGATTTTTAATAGGTTACATTGGCTTGGTGAATTGCTAGCTGCGAGCTTTAAGCTACATTAAAATACCTACTTACGCTTGAATATAATCCTTTAATTAATCACTTAATCGCCGACACGTAACGGGTCCAGATAACGGTTTAAACTAAAGGCGGTGGCCATCACAACAATTTTGGGAAAAACTTACATTAAAACCAACAAAAAAAGAAAAAGACAAATTCGCGTTATTAGTTTTTACTAAAACGGACACGAAAAGATGTTTATAGCCACAACAGTTTACAATGATGCTTTATAATCAAACAATCAGAACTCCAACTACAACTCCCTGTTTTACTTCCAAATCAAACCCCGTTTTTAAAAGTTATAAAAAACAGAAATATTTTCACATTTATTATTAACAGAAGTATTAATTTTTAAAATAACTTTTGATTTTTCCGAATGTGCCGATGTAATTATTTCTACCCAATCTACGTGTGTATTGAAATTTTCAGCGGCTAGTTACGGTCTTTCAGTAAAGGCAGTTTCGAAAGAACAACTGCTTTTCTATTTCTTTTCAACACTTAATTACATACATTTAAATATTAGTTACATAAAATACATTAAATAAAGCATCCCGAAAAACACTATCAAATTATGACTTATTAACAAGATATTAAACACATTAATTATCTTTTCTTTCGCGGTAACAATTGTAATTAAATTTTTTTTTTATTACAATAATAAAATTTTCTCGGCCCGCTACCTAATTCTACAATTTACAGTAAGTTAGTTATTTATAAATCAATGTCTTAACTTCTTAAAGATAATTTATAACTAATAAAGTCTCTTTGAAAAGGAAATATATGTACTCAATAACATTTATAATTAAATGACGACGGCGAGTTTTATGCTCTTCAATTAATGCAAATAAAGTAGACTACACAAAGAAATATTTAAGAATATTTCAAATTGAACACAATGTTCCATTACAGTTATTAAAGAACAAGACTTGTTTTAATGTACGAATTTGCAAATAAAGAAGATGTATATGAAAGCATTACTTACTAATTAAATTTGCTAAAAGAATATTATTTTTATTAATAGTGATAGGAACCTATATACTTTTTTTTCTATTTAGCAATCACATTTTTGCTCAGATATTCTAGAAATGAGTGCTTCAGTAATGTTGTCAACATATTTTAAAAATAAATTTTAAATCCCGCTAAAGCACGAATTTTCTAAGGTGAGAAAGTTTTCGTCAGGCTAATTTTTTATTATTAGGTATGATATATAGGTATAGGCAACAAAAAATGTAGGTTTTATAAACATCAGCATTATAACACATTTATTTTCTAAAATTATAATTTAGAAAATGTAACAGTTATGCGAAATATGGATGGACAACAATTTACTCATACCAAGTTTAGCACATGAAAAATTCGTTTAATAAAACAAAAATGATAATAATCTGAATGAAGAAAAATGAAAATGGACTATAAACATACACGGAAAAAATTATGTACTATAACAATGCAATTTGAAACAACGAACTCTTTCAAAAACGTAGAACTATCACTCTTGCTATTATACCAATAGGCAACTTAACAGCCAATAATGTTTTAAAATAAGGTTTACTCTTACAGAATGTAAGAAAAGTAAGATACGAAGTACTAAACCTAGAATTATTAATATTAAAATATTCTTTTTAATAACAAGGCAGAAAATCTTTTCATACTCTTATAGGGTTAAAAATCACAATATTACAAGAAATTCAATTCATCCAGCAAGTAAAAATACAGGGTTAGTACAGAAAGCCGGAACGGTCAATTATCTTAGCAACCAGTAAACACAAATCGACAAATTTTTTAACTGAGGAGTAAGAACATGATGAATTCAATAATCTTATTTGCAAATTTGTGAAACTTTTCCGTATAGGTTATGGACTTTTAACATTTAACTGAGACACACTCATTTTTATTATTATACTCGACTCCTTCTACCACCGTTATTACGACATTATAGTATTGTTTTGTTACTCCTGACAATTCCAGAGTTATGGCATCTGACATTCTTCGAAATAAATGCAGAGCCGACCAAAGTTGTAAAAAAATTAGGAAAAGACAATAATCTTGCTTATCCTGTTTTCAAGATAATTAGCCATAACTTGTCGTTTCTGTATCTAAACTGCTGGCCACTCGAACTTACACATAGTGATTTTTAAGCAAAATTTAAAATTAAATATTTTCAATAGGAATGCAAATTTTTGAACGCGGCTTGCAAATTTTAAGAGCTAGTTTTTTCGGATTAAGCTGCATGATGTATATTTATCGTAGGACCATAGGTTTATTATATACGGGGTGATCAATGAAGTCATGCAAAAAATCAAAAAGTTTGTATGACATTGCATTGACGGTTATTGATGATATTTGCGGATTTGGAATCCTTGTTTCACGTAAATTTTCTATGGTCTAAGCATTTCATTTGAGGGTTGAAATTTACACATTATACCGGATCGATAATAAACAAAAACGTAGCGACAAGAACTAGTTTATTACATTATATTCTAAAATATACAAGAATGGTTAATAACGGCCAAAAGTCAATTCTTAAAAAATTTATAATTCTAAACCTAATTTAAAGGTTCCTGCAATACCTAAAAAAACACGACGTACTGTAATAACAAAGATTAGGTATGTATGGATAGGGATACCTAGTGGTAATTGGTATTGGTAATTTTTAATAAATAAAAAAAAATTAGCCTGAAAAACATAAATTGTCTGTCCATTAATTTTTGTTTTCAATCCACTGCGTCAAAGATGGGAATTGCAACCTTGCATTTTCGGAGTTTACCATGAAATTAGGTTATTGTTGGCAACAACGTGTTAAAAGGACGAGACCATTGAAAGCAGCCGGCAAATATCAATGGAAAAATGCCAATTGTCCTATCTTGGAATACCTAATCTTTGGTAATAATAAAAAAAAAAGAAACTAATATTTTGTTGGTCCTCCTGCTCGACGTATTACTTCCCGACATCGATTTGGTAGAGTATCCACAAGATTATTTATAAAATCTTGTGGAATGTTCTCACATTCTTCACGAATGGCCTCACTAAGCGTTTCTAAGGGTACATCACGCGATCTTACTTTAAGTTTTAAATAAGACCAAACGTGTTTGATGACATTAAGATCCGGAGACTTTGCAGGCCAGTCCATCCTATTGATGTTCTCTGCCTGCAAAAGCTCTGTGATACTTCACGCTCTGTGAGGTCGAACGTTGTCATCCACCAATAGAAATTCTGGGCCCTAATTTCGAGCAAAACGAACAATAATAGTTTCCAAAATTTCCTCCTGATAAACAGTAGCGTTAACTGTTTGGTTGGTAATGAATAGCTCGGTTTCACCATTTCATATGATACCTCCCCACACTGTAACACCTCCGCCACCAAATGTCTCTTGAGGGGCCCTGTTTTCCTCCAAATATCGCTGATTTGGCTCTCTCCAAACTAATATTCGGCCATAGGAGTGAAACAAATTAATTCTTGTTTCGTCAGTAAATAAACAATCGCTCCACTTTGCATTACCCCAATTCGCATGCCGATTTGCTCATGCCCGCCTGTTCGCTCTATGGTGTTGTAATAACCGCACACATTTTGCTTTACGACGGGCTCTATAATTTAAAATGTTTGGCATTATGTTATGTTTTTGAAAAAAAATTCTCCCCTCAAGTTGTTTTAATTTAATGTTCTTCTCACTGTTCTGTCCGAAACTCTCGCTCCAGTTTGTTGTCTTAAAGAGTCATTCAGTTTTTTAGAGTTCTTTGTTCTATTCTGCATAGTTTCTCTCATTAAAATTCTTTCGGTTCTTTGGTTTATTTTTTTGTATGTCCACCCCCATGCCCATAATTATGATCACCAGTAGTTTCGACGCGACGGTTCAAATTATAAATTGTCTTTCGGCTAACATTGTAAATGTGCGCAATTTGCTCTTGTGACATTCATTCGTTGAGAAGTCGAATGCAATTTTCCCTTTCTGCCGTGCTTAAACGCCTCATATTAATTAAAATTTACAAAATTATAACATTGAAATGTGTCAGATTATTTCTAAAATAATGTTAACAGTTTTTAATTCCATAGCAACAAATTTTTTTCCAATGCTTACTGTGAAATTGACGCGTCGCGTAGAAATTACACCCGATCATAATTATGGGCATGGGGATGGACAAAGAACTCTGTAAAACTGAATGACTCTTTGAGACAACCAAGTGGGGTGTGAGTTTCCGACAGAACAGTGAAAATAACATTAAATAAAAACAACTTGAGGTGAGAATTTATTTTACAAAACTTAAATAATGCCAAACCTTAGAGGGCGTCGTACCCTACGTTTTGTTTATTTCGACCCAGTATAATAAATTTCAACCATCAAATAAAATGCTTAGACCATAGAAAATCTACGTGAAACAAGGATTCCAAATCCGCAAAAATCATCAAGAACCGTCAATGCAATGTCAAGTTATAGCATTTTAAAAATTTTGCTACCCAAATTTTATGTTGAGTAGTGTGTGCAAGGCCTAAGGGCCTTAATCCAAAAACTGACAAAAACGTCTAGAGATATTGATGTTACCTTAGTAACGAACCATATTGCAACGACCAAAAAAATTTTTGCGGAAATTTCACTCATACAAACTTTTTGATTTTTGCATGACTTCATTGATCACCCCGTATATAATAAACCTATGGTCCTACGATAAATATACGTCATGCAGCTTAATCCGAAAAAAACTAGCTCTTAAAATTTGCAAGCCGCGTTCAAAAATTTGCATTCCTATTGAAAATATTTAACTTTAAATTTTGCCTAAAAATCACTATGTGTAAGTTCGAGTGGCCAGCAGCTTATTTAAAAAAAAAGCGCGATGCCATATCTCCCTAAAAAACTCTCTCTAAAAACATGGAGGAAAGTGTGATTTATTAAAAGAAAAAGTAAATTCTGTTAAAATTTCTGTGTCAACATTCAAATGTAAAAATGGTAAATCCTAATTGTGACAATGTTACTAGTGATAAGGTATTGAACGTGACGTCATTAGTTCGGACCTCCTTACCTACAAATCAAATACATACTGAATCGCAAAATTATACTGACGTGATCATAGGCGATACTACTAGTTATACTTCCGATGAAAAAAAAAAAAATTAGGTATCAGTCAAAATCTATAGTAGGATGTGCACCAGTGGTCAGTGCAGATAACGAACCCTTAGACTTTGCTGCTGCGGTGCGTAGAATCTGAATGTATATTGGAAGAGTAAAGAAAGGCACTAGTGAAGAAGTAATTAGTAACTATTTGAAGGAAACATTCCCCAACAATGACTTTATTGCTGAAAAACTAGCTAATTCGAATGCTTCTGAATACAATAGTGTATCCTTCAAAATAGGAGCTGACGCACATTTTTCCGATCTTTTATATGACAATAAACTTCTGGAATTATGGTTCGTCGCTTTCAGTTTTTTCGGAAATCCCTCGATAAACCAAAATTGGAACCGCGTAAATAATTTATTAAATCTGAGAAACAACTCCTCTATATTAAAGGAGGTTAATATTTTTTATTTAAATGTTCAATCTATTAGAAACAAAGTCAATGAAATAGAAATGTTTCTAAGTAAAAATAATTGTGACTTTTTGTGCTTTTCAAAACATTGGCTAAGTTATGAAGACATTTCCAATGGTTTTAAATTAGCTAATTACAAAATTCTCGGTGTTTATTGTAGCCAATCGTCAAAACATGGTGGTTTTATTATACTGGGTAAGCCAATATCTAACAGTTACTCTTCAAAAATTCTTGAAAAAGCTATGTATCTCAGAATTAATAAATTTGTAAGAGACAAAGGATTATTACTTAATCAACAGTATGGATTTGCTAAGGATAGTAACACTTCAGACGCTATTATAGATTTCAATGAAATACAACTTGTTTCTAAGTAAAAAGTAATTGTGACTTTTGTTTTCAACATTGGCTAATTAGAAGACATTTCCAATGGTTTTAAATTAGCTAATTACAAGATTCGCTGCTTATTGTAGACAATCGTCAAAACATTGGTGTTATTATACTGGGTAAGCCCTCTCAATTATTAATTCAGTCAGACTGAAAGGTAAGTAAGTTCTGGGTATTGTAATTGAACATACTGTTATTTCATAAACATAACTATTGTAAAGTTGTCCATAAGGCTCGATATTGGGACCTTTACTTTTTTATTGTACATAAATTATCTTGGACAACATGAAAATGTAAACTTTCACCATTATCACACAATAAAATACTTATTTTTTGGTTTTTTTAATGATGTATTTTAAATTATACGATCTATATACACGTTATCTTGTTATAATATCTGTTAAAATTGTTAAAGATTTGTAAACAATTTTGTCAAAGTTGAAAAATTAAACTAAACATCAGCCTGCTATTAATATAACTGTTATATGTTAATTAATTAATTAAAATTTTAAAACATATTTAACAATTTAACAGATATTTTAAGATAACTGTGATAACTGTTATAATTAAATAATTAATTAAAACCCAAAAAGATAAGTATTTTGTTTTGATCTTGAACAATATTTCATATCATTTAATATTGATACCAACATAATCCTGTTTGCCGATGACACGGCGGTAAGTACGAGTGATGTAGTCATGGGTAATGCTATGAGAAAATTAGAGTCAATACTCTTCATTGGTTATAATGATAATCATTTAATTTTAAACAATGACCAGTGGCGAAACTACAACATTTTTCTGGGCAGACCCACGGTTCTTTGGGGGGATGCGTAAAATGTTTTGGGACAACAAACCACTTTTCATAGATGCATGCTGAAAACTACGTCAATCTTGTTTTCACTCTCAATTTTAAACAGTTTTGGTTTTCATCATCATGGTTTGTCAATACCTACTTTAAGTAAAAGACTTTCTTGTTTTCACATTTTATTTAGGAAATATAACTATAAGTATGAATAAAAAACTTCAAACTAAGTTCTAGTTTCTAATTTTTTTATAAAAACTAGAGAACTGTTAGGAAATTTCTGCTTATAAACATTTTCGATACAGAAGTGATAAATTTGAAAATCTATCTTGTACCATTGTGGTTCTCACAAAATTTTATCCGCCTCATAGCGGAGAAACAATTTTCAACCAGCTGAACTGATTGGAAGGCCTAGCATTTTAGTAATTTGTAAAGATTTGGCAGATCCCCTTCACTTGAACTTTAGATTTTCCAACGTGATTTCAAGTTTTAATTTTGAATAAATTTAATCACTAAAACTTCTTAATGTTGAGATTTCGATATTGAAGGCCCTCTGATAATTGGCGACGAACTCAAATGCTTGATCCAAATCTAGCTTCATAAAGGAATCAATCGATCTTGCAAGGGAAGATTTTCAAATCGTTTTATATTGCCAATCACGTTGGCCATGACTTGGTAGTAAATGTTGACTTTCCAGTATTCGGGAGCTGTAGTTCCTGCAGGTATGTCGATCGAGATGATTTACCCAGGTTGAGTGATAGATATTCATTAAGCCTTTGTGTTCAACTTTTTTGAAATCCTTAAAGGCTCCAAACAAATGTCTTGTTCCCTGAGAATTTTTCTATTTCACTCCACAGGTCCTCAAATTTGTTCCTCTTCTCTTCAAAGCTACTTATAGTGCATATGGTATCACTAGCCTGACCTAGTGTGGCATCTTTTCTGAAAATATTTACTCAGTACATTTGCGACCATTAACACTGAATGGAAGACGAACAAACAAACGATAAATTGTGGCTTTATCATTGATGCCTGTATTCCAAGTGCTTCTCAGAATTTTGTCTCGCCCTTGTTCAATTTCCTCATCCAGAGCATTTCGAATTTCTTGGAAATTTTTCAAAAGGATTTGCAATTTTCATATCGACAACTCCACCTGGTACTGCTAAGACTTCCCATTTCGCCCCGACTTTATACCTAGAGCATCACGGGCGTTTATGAGATGAGAGTGATGACCGGGTTGAGAAAGTGGCGTATATTGCCTCAGAGTGTTGAAAAATGCAGCTGCAGTAGACACCTTAGCACAACTGTCGACAATTACCAAGTTCATCCTGTGTGCCAAGCAATGAAAGTAAATGGCTTGTATGATCCTCCCTTATTTTGGCTTGCAGTCCTTAATACATCTTCATTGGTTTAATGATAATCATTTAATTTTAAACAATGACAAAACAAAATCGATTTGTTTTACATCAAAACCATTACACAATTCACTGGCAGAGATGTCGGTAAAATTCCTGGGAGTGTATTTAGACCCCAAACTAAACTGCTATAATCATGTACATCATCTTGCAGCTCGCACATGTAAAGCAACTTTGTTACTTAGAAATCTCTCGGATCATGTATCGATTACGGTATTAAGGAAGGCGTACTTTGGTATTTGTCACAGTGTGCTTTCATATGCTATTTTAATATGGGACCATCAAGCTTGTACCGGTAGATTATTTGGTCTACAAAGACAAATTATTAAATTATATATGTACAATTTAAACTATCAGGAAGATTGTAAAATTTGTTTTATCCAAACTGAAATCATAACGTCACCTTGTATTTTTATAATGCAGTGCCTCCTGTATGTTAAAAAAAAACAATGTATATTTAAAAAATTCTGTTGATCACAAATATTCCACGAGGAATAAAGAAGTTCTTTTACGCATTAATCAGAACAAATTGAACAAATCATGGCATGGCCCTAACGGTTGAGGTATATAGTTTTACAACGTTTTGACACCAACGATTAAAAGTTAGATTGTATTAACTTTAAAAATCAAGTCTGAACAACTTTAATTGTGAATGCCTTTTATTCTTTCGAGGAATATTTAAATTTCTTTGTGTGATCCAGTGTGATATAATTTTAATTTTAATTATTATAGTTTACCGACCTGTGTAAATACCTTGGTATATTAACACCAATAAATATTATTATTATTACTATTATTATTATGTCCAAAATAACAAAACGATAATATCAGGTCAAAATAACGTTGATACAGGCAAAAAATATTACTATAATAAGAATTAGCGTCTCCCGTTCAAATTTTTTTAATTTCCTATTATTCGGAGAAAATCATAAACGTGGCAACCTTGTGCATCAGATTTTTGAAATCGTCTTGTCTAGTTACTACGCCGTACAAAATTTGGTAGACTTATGCTTAATGGTTGCTGAGATAATTAATCGTTTTTTACTGATATATATATATATATATATATATATATATATATACATATATATATATATATATAATATATATATTATATATATATATATATATATATATATATACAGGTGGCCCACCACATTCGCCTCGGTTTTTCTACGAGAAATGAAAAGGGTTGAGAAATAATTTTTAGAGCAGTCATATGTGGGTTCTTGAGGAGCATATTCCAAAATTATTTTTGAATATACATGGTGGCATAAAAATAAAGTAATATATATTTTTTCTTATGGAACATCCTATAATTTTTTATATTTTTAGATACTATAGACCAAATAACGGTAAGTTTCTGTTACACTTCCTATACCTAAAACTGATCGTTTCTGAGAAATTTTGAGAAATATAAAAATACATATTGTAATTTAAAAATTGCTTACACCCTGTAACATAGAACGAGCTGCTCATAATTAAATCTACTGGTTAGCTGAAAGGTTAAGGTATACTACCATGTAAAAGTTTTATTTCAAAATTATACAGAGTGGTGAAAAAAATTGCTCCAAAGTTTAGGCACACATTTTATTCAATAACTTCTTAAAGTTAAATGGAACACCCCGTATTTAGTGGCTTATTTCGACGCAGAATTATATTCCCTTTAAAACTATATTAGGGTTCCCTATACCTATCTCTTATGCTTTTTACGCAAACGGCGTTTTTATATTTTACTTATGAATAATTTCTTTATCGTAAATGTATTGTAATGAAAATCTAAAAATCATTTTTTAAAAGCATTTTATTGAACGGTTAACAAACTTAAATAGTAAAAGAATTATTATTTTAATAAATGTTCAAAGTTGTGTCCATTATTCTCAATACTTACGCGAACTCTTTTTCGAAATGATTGCTGAACCCTGGATAACATATTTGGCGTGATGGAACGAAATGCTTCTCTTATTCGTACTTTCATATCGTTAGGTGTTGTTGGCGGTGTATTGTAAACAATATTTTTAACATATCCCCATACAAAATAGTCGAGACTTGTTAGGTCCGGAGACCTGGCTGGCCAGTCCTGTCGACCTACTCGTCCAATCCATCTATTGTGATACTGCCCATCTAATTCATTCCTAACACGTCTATCAAAGTGTGCAGGAGCACCATCTAGCTGCATCCTCATTCGTTGACGAATATTAAGCGGAATAGTTTCCAATAGTATAGGCAAATCGTTCCTAATAAATCTAAGAAACATGGCGCCGTTTAAGTGGCCATCAAAAAAGTATGGACCTACCATTTGCGTTCCGATTACTCCACCTCACACGTTAACACACCATCTGTGCTGGTGATCAAGGGTTCTAAAAATATTAGGATTTTCGTCACTGTACTAGTGAAAGTTTAGTTAAGTCTATTAACTAATCCGTTGTTATGAAAACTTGACTCATCGGAAAAAAGCACGTATTCAAAAAAATTTTCATCATCACCAAACTTTTCTAGAACCCATAAACAAAAATTCAGTCGTCGATCATAATCTTCTTCAGAAAGTTGTTAATGTAGTTGTATGTGATACGGTAAAATTTTGTTTTTAATTATTCTTGGATGCTCTGTCTGCTTATTCCAGTTGCTTCACGTATTTTTCGGTGACTTGTTTGAGGGTCTTCTACCAGGGATTCCATCACTAAATATTCATTTTCCTCATTTCCGGTAACCGATTTTTGTCGTTCGGGCTTAGTATAAGACACACTGCCTGATCTTCGGAAAAGCTGCAACAACTTTTCCAATGAACGCTTATTAGGATGATGCCTGTTAGGATACCTTTGGGCATATACTCTTGACGCTAATAAACAGTTTTCTTCACACTGAACGGTTACCAAGATCATATCAATTCGTTCTTCCTGGGGGTAAGTTCTCATTTTAACTAAAGAAATGTAACAATGTCGAAAAACAATTTTAAACTACTTTAAACAACGATAATGGTTTGACTAACAAGTAACTTAACTGTCAAATCATTTTTTTTTAAATAATTAACGCCATCTTAGCCAAAGCCTACTATTATTAAAAAAATAGTAGGATAGGTATACCAGATAAAAAGTAAAATATAAAAACGCCGCTTGCATAAAAAAGTATAAGAGATAGGCATAGGGAACCCTAATATAGTTTTAAAGGGAATCTAATTCTGCGTCGAAATAAGCCACTAAATACGGTGTGTTCCATTTAACTTTAAGAAGTTGTTCAATAAAATGTGTGCCTAAACTTTGGAACAACTTTTTTCACCACTCTGTATAATTTTGAAATAAAACTGTTATGTGGTAGTATACCTTAACCTTTCAGCTAACCAGTAGATTTAATTTTAAGCAGCTCGTTCTATGTTACAGGGTGTAAGCAATTTTTAAATTACAATATGTATTTTTATATTTCTCAAAATTTCTCAGAAACGATCAGTTTTAGGTATAGGAAGTGTAACAGAAACTTACCTTTATTTGGTTTATAGTATCTAAAAATATAAAAAATTATAGGGTGTTCCACCAGAAAAAATATAGCTTTGATATGTACTTTATTTTTGTGCCACCCTGTAAATAATTTTGGAATATCCTCCTCAAGAACCCACATATGACTGCGCTCAAAATTGTTTAACAACCCTTTTTATTTCTCGAATGTGTATATATATATATATATATATATATATATATATATATATATATATATATATATATATATATATATATATATATATATAGGTGATCAACTTATACTCCTGAGTTCAATAACTCCGGGACCTTGAGAGTTACGAAAAAGTTTTAAATAAAAGTTATTCATAAAGTCAAGCTGAACATTTTAAAATTATTTAATAATATACAGGGTATTTAATAAAATCACAGCATATAAAATTTATATTTTTTAACACCCTGTATATTATGTAAAATTTCAATTAGGCTCATTTTTCCTATTCCAATGATAAAGGTTTTTACTAGGTTCTACAGGGTATTTTTAAAGATATGGTCATTTTTATGTGAAAATCGTAATGAAATCGACCCTATATTATATAAAATAAACAATTGAGGGCTAATCTCTCATGGGCAAAATTATTTTGAGATAGTTTGGGTTTGTTAAAACTTATCACTTTTGTGATAACTTTATTTTTTGTACAGGGTGATCCAAAACTCTCACCCATGATTATCTCGGTTATTTTAATGGAACTATTTTATATCATCTCTGAAAAGTACTTAAGAAATACGTTTACTCTTCTTAAGCATTCCCTATACCTAAATCTTAGTTATTAATTTCTTTAGATTTTTAAAAATAAAAGCGACATTTTTGCCATAACTTCAAATTTTTATTTTTTTCATGGCTGTAATGTATTATTTGAAAAAACTGTAAGTTTAATCAGCTCTGCATCAATACTATTATTGTCAGGTGAGAAAGACATACATCAAGTATAAACTATTGCAAATAAAACCACAAACTGTTTAACATAACTAGGTATAACAGAGACTTCTGAAAAATGAGTTTTGATCTGGACATTAAAACATTGTAGATTGAGCAAAATACATACCTGCAATACATATACGTCATCAGGAGGGTGAACCTAAACTTTTTAACTAGTATTTCATCACTCGACGATCGTTTCATTGACACCACATCATCAGGAGGTTGAACTTAAATCAGTCTAATCATAATGACGAAATACAGTGTTTCGATGAAGTGATATTTATATTAACTGTTTAAAGTGGCCTCCCATTACATTTAAACAACGTTGTGGCCAATCTTCAAATTCTCCACTAACATTTCTAGCCATTGGGATACTAATGTTTCGCAAAACCACTCTAATTCTATTTTTCATGTCCTCTAAAGTAGTTACAGGTAATTTATATCTTCATCGTTCACATAACCCCACAGAAACAAATCGACTTTTGTTAGGTCAATCGGTTTTGCAGGCCACGGAATTGACCCTTCCTTGGAAATTTCTCTTATACTTTTATTGGGATTATCTGTAACTACAGTTCATTTTTTCGGTAACAATGGTTTTCGTTTTTTCTTTCTTTTCATATTCTGTCGTTGTAATGTCAAATTCTCTAGTAAAGCGGGTAATGTTTCTTGAAAAAATTTAAATAATTATTTCCATTTAAGTTATTTGGTATAATAACTGGACTTATAAGGAATTTGTCAATAATTCCTGCCCACATATTAATTTAAATTGATGTTGGTAATGAGTAACTTTTGTTGCATGGGGATTTTCATCAGCGTAAACATGTTCATTGTGTAAGTTAGTTACACCGGATCTTGTAAACGTAACTTTGTCGGTAAATAAAATTATACTATGGAAATTTGGAGTTTCTGGTATCTGATTTTCAATAAAATTGCAAAACGTTAAGCGGGATTCTAGATCAATAGGTAATAAGTGTTGAATTTTTTGAACATGGTATGGACGTATAAGTTATTCTTTTAAAACCTCATAAACAACTGATTTAGGAACCGCTAATTCCAGCCCCAGGTGTCTAGTACTTACTTTTAGGTTTTCCTCAACTCCGTCTAAAAGTTGTTCCTCCATATCTACAGTTCTTGTAGTACGCAGACGTCCACAATCAAAAGTTCGTGACTTTAAACTACCATTCTCACGAAGACGCCTAACAATGTTTTCAAAGGTTTGGTGATGCGGCACTATACGGTTAGGAAAACTTTCCCTGAAAACTCTAACACTCTCACGACCACTACATTCACAAAAACCATAAACTAACAAGATATCTACTTGTTGGGCATATGAATAAACAAAATTCATGACGACTGAGATAAACCGTAACAAGAAAAATACTAAATGCTAAACGGAGTTCAGTTTAAATGACATTACAGTACTAAACTCTTTTTTTACTTGTCAAATTAATCATAGCCAACTTTTAATAAAAACATTATTAGTGTTAAGTTACAATTACTGATTCAGACTTGTAGGAATTTTGGCTACGGCCTTGATTTGTACAATATTTCTTTTCTAGCCAACGTTATCTAAATTGAAAATTTGTAAAGAACTTTCTAAAAACGCGCACTGACCATAAGAAGAAAAAACACGAATGACGAAGTTAAGATTAAAAGTAGTACCCTTGTTTATATACATAAACAAGGGTAGTACTAACTACTAATAAGTAGTTACTTACAGTTTCCGTATTGAAAAGCTTAATTAATTCATTCAAAAAAACTGGACAATTATAATAATTTATTGCGTTAAACATCCATAATTATTGTGATTGAAAATTTAAATTTTTATTGAAACTAAAACATTTTCATGTAATTTGTGTATTTACTTTCTCCCGCTTTCTTTCCGAGTAGTAGGCAATGATTAAATGTAGGGTTAAGTAAGTTATTTTTTGCGACGAAACTGTACATCTGACCAACATTTTGGAGGAGTACAAAAAGTTTGTAAACAAAGTGACCTATTAGTACAAAAAAAATTAAAGGTATATCTGTAGGGGGTAAGAAAATACAGCTTTTTTTTGGACACCATGTAGATTTTTTCATTTTCTACGTATCGACAAAAGTATCTACTATCAATGTATCTACAAATCATCCATCAATTTAAGACCAAAGATTTATGGTAAGTACTTTTACTTTGTTTAAGGCGTTAATTAATCAAAGGTGCAAATTGTAAAAAAAATTGTTAAAATTCTTCGCTACTACAAGAGTAATGCGTTAGTTTAGAATGTTGAAACAGGATCATTAGTAATTTTCATTGAATTTAATAAAATTTGAAAGATATGGCGACCTTAAAGACCCATTCAAATCAAAAATGATTTTTGAAAACTGTATTAATTTAATTGAAGTCGTTTCTAAAGTTTTAGCAACATAAATGGAGAAAAACTTTCAAACTCCCTGCTTTTATTAAAAGTTGGCACTTCAAGCGTTACTTGCTGAAACATTAAATATATGCTTAAACTGTAATTTGCAAAATAGGAATTACGTATGTATGTGGTTCGATGAACTCAGAAATACGGCGCATTTAGAAGTGTCTTCTAACACACCGTGGTGGCAAAATCAATAAGATATTGTTCACAAAACTTTTTTTTACAAATATAAAAAATAATCTTGCTGGTTTGGCTTAATACTTTAGTAATCGAAACAACCTTGAAATTATTACGCAAAAATAATTCTGCATGGCGGAACTTTTATAAGAATTTATATTTCTAACTGACAGTTAAGTAAATCTAATTCAGATGAGAATCTTGTTTCTGATAATTACACATTTAACCACTTAGAAAAGAGAATGAAGGCACACACTTGTTCAATTTTTTACAGTATTGCGGTGCTAATTAGGTTAAACAATCTTAATAATTTACTCAAATTATTCAAAATTTAATACAACTATGCTAAAATTTTAACTGTAATTTGAATACATAATTCCATAACTTTATATTATATATTCATGCAAAAACTTTATTTACGAAAAACCTATACCTAAATAGGGAAACAGGTGAATTAAATGAAAAGCACATCAAAGGCGTTAGATAATTTTGAATGGAGAGAATAGTTATTTGTTTCATTAGTACAAAAAATGTCAATTTTCGGAACGAGGAAGAAAGTTGCTTGACGGCGCGAAGCGGAATCCAGCAATCTTCCAAGTGTTGCACAAATAGAACATAAAATTTTATCTTCAGCCACTTTTACCTTTATATTCATTCATTTATTCGCAGTTCAGTACTTGTTTGAGAACTGCTTACCTATGTCGCTATCAGTATCAGACATTAATAATCCTCATTGTATACAAAATGAGCATTATTCTACTTTTTAGTGAAAAAAAAATTACGTTTAGTTTTCAATTAATATTCGTTGAATTTTACCTCTATAAATTTAATTCAAGTGTGACAGATGTTAATGAAATAATGTGAAGATAGATGGTGCCATCGGCGATAGCAAATGTCGCTATCTGTTCATAGAAGATATTCACTGAGAACATATAAATAAACTTACACTTGGTTAAACCGAAAGTAAATAGAAAAATTATATTAAATATCAATACTTATTTATGACTGAAAACGTCGTTTGCGATGAACATACGAAAATTTTAAGATTGTATTTATTGAAGTAATGACATCTCATAAAGGTCATTCACACGAAATTGATATTTAGTCAAGGTCAGATTACAATTTATACAGTTCCCATGGAGACACCGAAAAATCCCGAAATACTGTGACAATCCTATTTAGGTGGTTGGAGAAAATATTTAATGCAAGAAACAAACCATTCATTTCGTCACACATGCATAGGTCTTATCAGTGACGGTTAATCAATAAGCGCTGCAGAGTTGCAGCACCTTATCTATAAGAAAATTCTGATATGGTCAGCTCGTAATATACGCAAAATAGTGGTTTCCTTCACAGCGGCAACTATATATCGTCGGACGCATAAATTGTTTTATGGGAGATTACACACACGTATAACCATTTTTCTGTATGCTGCTCAACTTTTAGATGTAATAATAAAATTTTATAGCCACTATTTATATTAAAATTATGTGCTAAACACAAGACATCTTTTCATTAATCATATTAAACCGCTAGAGGACTTACGTTATTAATCTAAAAATTTATTTATTAAATCGGCTATAAACGATTTATCCGTGCAGTTGGTCGCATTGGCCTAGGGAACAGGATATCTACAGATTGTCGCTGATGCATAATAATAGTGCGTGATTCGCTAGTTCGTCGCATTAACGAATCGACCCGTTACAATTAACACGAATCAAACGCTTCGATGTATACACATTTTGTTCTTGAAAAATTTCCTTTGAGATGTTTAAGTTTTCAGACACGGCTCGGATCAACCTCGAATCGATGCGCGCGCATTGGATTCCGAAGCACCCTATTCACGCTATTCGTGAACCGCACGAATCACGAACAATGAATCACGCAAAGTCTGCAGCAGGCTTTAAAATCTGTCGAGTAGCATTATCGTTGTTGTGGAACCGTCTTTTTCTATAATAGTACAAATAGTAATAATCATAATGCTAACATATTTAACACTGTAAAACTTAATCTTTATCGTATTCTAGACAAATATAGTCGGTAAAATTGATAAATTTCAAAAACGGGTTAACGCTTATATTAATACTTCTCATGAGGTTATATATCTTAGTCATTCTATCACATGGCATTTGGGTTAGAAGCTAAGTGAGTAATCAGTTTTTGATCGCTGAGGATGAACCAAGAAAATTGCTCTACGTTATACGTGTTTTAAATTGAGGCACCTATGCAAAAAAAAGATATTACAATAGGGTAAATATGTTTGGCGCGGCATGGAAAACATTCACTTAAAAGCGTAAGGCATTGATACTCTTAATGTTTTACTTATTTTTACGGGAATACGTAATTGCACATTACTTGTATCATTAAAAGGAAAGCGTTAACTACAAACGTGATAGTGATTAATACAGAAAAGATATACGTGATATGAGTTGAATCATGTATGTGAAAATTGGTAATTAATAATTATAATTAACGTTTTTCTGTCTCTGATGGACGTCTTTATCTAACGTAATTAGTTTTCTATTATATACGAAATTTCCATTGTCCTCTATAGAAACTAATTACAAAACTAGTTTCTTATTATGAACTTATATTTTGGAAAGAATAATAGTATTTTTAACTTTGTAATAATTCGTTAATTTGTTCATTATGCGAAAATATTATACCTTACTGCAAATATAAATGTTAATAGAAAAAGGATTTTTGGCTAGAGAAAGATAATTTTGGATCGTTGCGTAATGTTAAAGCAGCGCCAGGAAGCTTACAAATCAGTGGTCTTACATTAAAGAAGATAATTGAGCGTAAGAAAAGGAACCTTACATTACTGAAAACTCTCAAGAAATCTCGTCAGAAGCTAAAACTTGCACCATACAATACAAGATATACTCTATTCGAAATGTGATAAGAAAGAAATGGTTACAATAGACACTCTCAGAAAAATATTAGAAGAGAGGGAATTGCTAGTAGCACCTCTATCTACCAAAAGTAAAATTGTGTCTCTATCAACTATATTCCTAGATAAATGTGGCAAGACGATACACCAAGAAGTATAAAAAATTCGAATTAATCTTCAAATGGTAAAAGGCTTGTAATTTTGCACGCCGGAAATAGAGAGGGTTTTATTGAGAATCTCAGCTTAATATTCAAGATCGTGTGATTATCACGACAACATGGACGGGGCAAACTTTAAAAGTTGATTGAAAGATCAGCTATTACCAAACCTACAAGAGCCATCTTCATTTATTATGGACAACGCTGCATATCATGCAGAAAAAATACGATCTTCTTCATGGAAAAAAGAGGAACTACATAACAATACAACGAATCATATTTCATTTTCCACGACGGATTTGAAGATACTTATTTTTAACCTACGTATAAAACAAAAATATGAAAATCAATATGAAGTGGATAACATAAGAATATGACCACTTCATACTTACATTGCCGCCATATCACTCTCAATTCAATGCAATTGAAAATATTTGGAGTGCTATTACGATCAGCAAGTAGGTAAAAACATCTCTTCTGATGTCGCAGTAATCCAACTGTGAGAAAAAACGTCGCATAATTGTGATGGTGGAATTTGAAAACAGTATTGCACACCTAAAGATAATATCTGAGTGGCCGTCTCGAGAAAAGGTGCTAGATATGACGGTGTTTTTAATTAGTTTATGTACTTATGTCAAATAAACCTACATACTTGTAAAAAAAAATAATATAATCATATTTTCTAATATTTTTATTGGTGTTTCCCTCATTAAATCAGAATTCAGTTCCTCTATTTATTAGGATATATCTACTAATTATATTCTAATTATATTATTGAAATCACATTAAAGCCCTTCTCTACTAATAACGTTTACATTCGCAGTTAGGTAAAATATTTTCACATAATTAGGAAATTAATGAATTATTACAAAGGGAAAATCACTATTATTCTTTCCAAAATATAACTTCACAATAGAAAAACTAATTTCGTAATTACACTAATTTCTCTAGCGGTCCATGGAAATTTCATATATATATATATATATATATATATATATATATACTCCTACACATTAGAAATCTAATTACGGTAGATAAAGACGTACATAAACAACATGATTATAATTATGAAGTATAACTGTTAAGCACATATTTTCACATACATAATTGAAATTCCATTAAAACCTTTCTCTATTGATCACTATTACATATGCGTTTGTATAAACTAACGCTTCCGTTTTAATGATTTATGCACAATTTTGTATGCACGTAAAAATAAGTAAAATATTAAGTATGTCACTGTCTTACGCCTTTAAATGGATGTTTTCCGTACCTTACATTATTGTTATCTTTTATGGCACAGGTACCTCAATTTCAATACTTCAGAAAAAATACGGTCAGAAAAACTGAATGCACACTTACCTTCTAATCCAAACGCCATGTGTTAGAACGACAAAGCCATATAACCTCACGAGCAGTGATAATACAAACGTTGATCCGTTTCTGAAACTTATTCATTTTACCAACTATATTGATTCCGTTGAGCTTTAGCAGCGCATAGTAAACTACTGCAGAAAGGAAAAGAGTAAGATCTAGTTTATAAAATCAAAGTTAAAAAAAAAACCTAATCAGTTGATAACCAGGATGATGTAGTTAATTCCACATTCTACAAATAAATCAAATATTTACGGACAAGCATAGGTATAGTTCGTAAAATAAATATATGACGAAATTGGATTAAGGAATTTTTTGTGTACAAAATAAACTACTATGGTTTTTTTCCTTTACATAATCTTAAATAGATAAAAAATCATTCAGTTAGTTGTCTTAACAAGTGATAAACTAACACAGACCCTTTAAGTTTAAATATATTGTTAACTTTTGCTTGTAGTAACCAGAGAAAAAGAACCTCATTAGATTGCCACTCAGCGTAAGGCATGGGGCCAGAAATCCCATGTCACTGACTGCAAAAAAAAAACAAAACATGTATTATACAGATGTAACATAATACAATTCTTTTTATTTGTAAGTAGGTAATGTGCATAGCAATATTCAAGTCACGTCTGTGTAAATTCAGCAACAATACGTCTAATTGTTTCCTTTCCAAGTGATATTAATACAATGTTTACGAAAAAAAAGAAGAATCTAAATTCACCTCAAACCGCACAATGATGACCAAAAATCCAAGAATTATGTGTACAACCTACCATATGAATGACGCAGATCATGCATAGGAAAGAGCAATAGACCACTAAAGTGAAAACACAGGAACACAAGAACCAGACAAGTAAGTGAAAGGCACTAAGTTCGAATCGGAAAGTAGCCAAGTGCTTGAGAAAAAATTATAGTAAATGAATTCGACATAGAAATTATAACATCAAGCAGAAGTTTTGTATTGAAACTTGGTAGGTTTGTTGGGCTGCGATTAAGTAATAATTAATTCACTTTTGAGATCAAATGGTAATGTGATAACGTCGGTCTGTACTTTTCGTACGATTTGTTTTTTTTTATTGTTAATTAACATTATTTTGGTATTTGTTCTTTTGTTAACGTGTTTTGTTTGTTTAATCGTGCGTTGAGTACGACAAAGCGGATATTACCGTCAATTAAGTAAATTCCAGAGAAGTCGAATTATTGATTTGGGCGAAACAGATTTTTCATGTAGAGAAATTGCGAGTGTGTCGTGCATGGTTTGATGATGGTCAGGAACGTCGTAGAAGAGGAACCGAAGTTTCAAAAAGAACGACTGAGCGCCATGATCGTCATTTAAGACAATTGGCAGTTATAGACCGGTTTTCCTCTTAGATAAGTTTACCGCCGAATCCGAAGTTTTGGGTTAACTTGTGCTTCGTTTGAGCTTGGAACATTGCCAGAAACGGTTACAATGGTGCAATGAAAGATCTTGATTGACGTCGTGTTGTCTTTAGTGACGAATCTAGATTTCGTTTAAGCATACACGACGGTGGTATGAAAGGCATAAGAAGAAGTGGTGACCTACGGAATCTGCGATTTACAGTTTCAATGAATGCCACGGCGTGTAAACGAATGTGTAAATCAAAGAGGCGACCCCACACATTATTAATATTTAGAATAACATTTTTGTAACTAATACAGATTTTTCTCCCAAATCATTTATTACTATAACATAAGTGAATATGCCTACCAAATTTCATCTAGAAATTCCAACTCCTTTTTGGTGTTGCAATTTCTATGTCACTGAAAAACTGGCACTAAAAATTCATAACCCATGATTCCAATCACCGTAAGCAGCATAAACTCGCGACTTTTAATTTTTGGCTTCATAGATTGCTTAATTTTCCTCTTTCGGTTCAAAATTATAATTAAGAATTGCGCACTATTAAAGAAATTGATGCATACAATTGATTTTCAGATGAAGTGGTTATGAATATAGTTAAGAAACAAACACATAGGATGAGGGTTAAGAATGTAACTAACTATGTTAGGCAACGCTAAAGAACAAATAAAAACAAGATATGTAAAATTACCTAACTATCCTGCTTATACAAAAGGTCTATCTAAAATCCTGTCCGAAATTAATTTGAAAACTGTCACTACGTTAGATAATAGTTTGCAAACTCTTCTAGGCGATCCAAAAATCAAGTGGATAAGGTCGGGAATTTATAAAATTAATTGTAGAAATTATGAACAAATATATACAGGGCAAACTAAACGACCTATCAAAATTCGCTTTTAAAGAACATTTAGCTCATATTAAATACAAACGTTGGAACAGGTCTGCCGTAGTTCTACATATGTTTGATAATAGTCATGTAGTAGATAGGGCATCTTTAATCAAACATGTTAGTAATGAGTACAAACTTGATAGCTATGAAAGTTTAGAGAGGTTAAAAAAAAACAAATTCTAATAAATAATGACGTTCAAGAATCTTTAGTCAGAACTCATTAACCTTTTATGACTTTCAGTTTCGCCAGATAAGTAACGAAACGTTACTCGATGATGGTATATACAGGGTGAATCATGACCGACGCCACGGAGTTCTACGGTGAAGCGGTATATAATCATTAATTTCTAATACAGTGATGTTATGTAAGTCAATATGAGCAACATTTTAAAAATATATACTTATCGTTTATCTTACTTAATCACCTTTCAACTTCTATAAGGGTTTCCTATACCTAAACCCTCAGATTTTCAACTGATTTAATAATTTTTGGAATTTGTCTGTTCCTGTATCATTTGTAGATTGAAATATCGTAGTATTTTTACCAATAAGTAGAAAGCTCGGTACCACTCTTATGTGTACATGATAGATTTCAGATATTTGTAATTTACATATTAACAAATAATGTTAATGTGACTAAGTTTTGGAGTGTACTGTGGAATTGCAGGTAACTCATTTGTTAATGTTAAAATTCTGACATTGGGCGTGGCTTTTGTCATTGTGTATTGTTACTTTTTCCGAGTCTGTTGAAAGTTGTTGAAATAATTATTGTAAAAGGCTATACGGTTTTCAAGTTTTGTTGTTAGTTGGCCGTGACGGCGGGGCGCGGCGAAACAAAAAAATCGAGCACTTCAGATCGAGATATTACAATTTATTGAACCTCATATAAATAATTATTTTATTAAACGAACTTAAAGACAATATTTTTTTGATTCAACAAATTATGTCCTAATCCTAATCATAAACTTAACACCTCTAATGTAACTAAACCTGTAACTAATTATACAGATAAAAGTACTAGAAACACGTCAAATACGTACTACCTAATAAGTTGTTCGAAATGTCCACCTCTTTCTTGAATACACAATGCAACACGTCTCTCAAATTCGCTGCTTAAATTTCTACACATTTCAACACTAATGTTTTGAAAACAGTTTCTAATCCTAATCTTCATGTCTTCCTTTGTTGTAGGCGGTATTTTATAAAACTGCTCTTTGACGTTTTCCCATATGCTAAAGTCCATTTTAGTAAGATCTGGGGATCTAGCAGGTCAAGCAACAGGCCCTCCCCTCCCAATCCAACATTCTGGATATCTAGCATTTAAAAAAGTTATTATCGGACCTGTATGATGTACTGGGGCCCCATCATGAAGAAACCACATTTCTTGTTGCGTATCCTGTGGCACTTGACGCAACAAATTAGGTAGATAGTTTTGCAGAAAGTCTAAGTATACTTCTCCTGTTACTCGTTGATCAAAAAAATATGGTCCAATTACATGATTACCGACAACACCTCCCCAAACATTTAAAGACCATCTAGTTTGAGAAGTATATCTTACAAAATGTGGATTTTCGGTAGAATAGTAATGAAAATTGTGTCTATTTACACTTCCGTTTCTGTGAAATGTGGCCTCATCTGTAAATAAAATCAAATGAACAAAATTTCTTTGTTGGTTTATTTTGTTTTGAGCCCATTGACAAAATTTCAGTCGTCTTTGATAATCTTCAGGAACCAACTCTTGAAGTAGTTGAATGTGACAGGGGTGCATTTTTTGAGACTTCAATATCCGCTGTACCGTACGTCGTTCAACACCAACCTGCTGAGAAATTGGTCGTTGTCCAATATATGGATTTTCGGTAACTGTTAATAGTACATTTAATTGATTTTCCTCAGTCTGTGCACGTTTTTCCCTAGTATTTTTTCATATAACACGTTGCCAGTTCTTTCAAAACGCTCCAAAAGCTTTTCAAATGCCCTTCTTTCAGGTTACCGTCTCTCTTTATATGCCACGCCTCGCGGTCACGGCCAACTAACAACAAAACTTGAAAGCCGTATAGCCTTTCAGATTTTCAACTGATTTAATAATTTTGGAATTTGTCTGTTCCTGTATCATTTGTAGATTGAAATATCGTAGTATTTTTACCAATAAGTAGAAAGCTCGGTACCACTCTTATGTGTACATGATAGAATTCAGATATTTGTAATTTACATATTAACAAATAATGTTAATGTGACTAATCTTGTAAGTTTTGTAGTGTGCTGTGGAATTGCAGGTAACTCATTTGTTAATGTTAAAATTCTAACATTGGGCGTGGCTTTTGTCATTGTGTATTGTTACTTTTTCCGAGTCTGTTGAAAGTTGTTGAAATATTTTCAATTTAATAATGGTTTATTTACAACAAGAGAGAATTGATGTGATTTTAACTATTGGTACATGCTATGAAAATTGTTTACTTGCTTCAAGAGTGTACTCAGAAAAATATCCTGAGCGGGTGCATCCCGATAAAAAGTTTTTTGAAAAGTTACTTCAAACATTTCATGATACAGGAAGCGTAGCTTACACAAAACAACTAAAAGTGAAGCCTGTTACAGATGATAATGATAATGAGCTTTTGAAATTAGGTTCTGTTGTTGACAACCAAAATACTAGTATAAGAGTTATTGCAAGAGAAACAGGGATTATTCAGCTGAGTGTGTGGAGGATCTTAAAGAAACATAAATACCACCCTTTTCATATACAAATACATCAAAGGTTATATGGCACAGACTTTTAAAAACGTATTGATTATTCCTTATCGGTCCTTGATCAAGTTAGTGACAATGAACATTATTTTGAAAATGTATTATTTGCCGACGAGTCAACATTCCATAATAACGGATTAGTGAAACGGCACAATTTCCATTATTACGACACCAAAAATAAACATTTATTTAATACTGTTGATTGTCAAAATCGATGGAGTGTTGATGTGTATGGTGGAATTGTTGGCAATCATGTTATTGGCCTGTATTTTTTCGATGGCAATTTAAATGGTCAAAAATCCTTAGAACCTTTAGAAAGTATTCCTGTGGTTTCAATTAGATAGAGCACCTGCACATTTCTCACGTGCTGTTAGAGAATATTTAAATAAGAAGTTTCTTGATAAGTGGATTGGGAGAGATGGACCAATTGCCTGCCCACCTAGATCTCCTGAACTAACATCCATGGATTTCTTCTTTTGGGGCTATATCAAAAATCGTCTGCTGCAGTAGACGAAATCACTGGTGAAATACTAAAGTATGGAGTTGCAACGCTTATACGAAGATTGTGTGAATTTTTCAATGTATGCCTTAAGTGTGGAAAAGTGCCGAGTGATCGGATGATTGCGATCATTGTACCACTGTATAAGGGTACGGGGAAGAGGAATGATTGCAAGAACTACAGAGGAATAAATTTCCTCAGTGTACCTGGTAAAGTATTTGGAAGAATACTGATAGATAGAGTACGAGAAACTGCGCAAACTAAGATTTGGGATGTGCACGGTGGCTTCATGCCAGGGAGAGGATGTGTTGATCAGATGGTTGGCCTCCACCAGGTGATCGCATTTAAGTGTAAAAATGAAGGTGTACTGCGCGGATGTAGATCTGGAGAAAGCATATGACAGACTGAATAGGGAGAAGCCGTGGGAAATATTAAATGAATATGACTTAAGTAAAGGTCTAATAAACGGTATAAGAGCAGTATACAACGGTAGCCGGGCATGTGTTAGGGTGAGAGGAGGTGTGAGTAAATACTTTAGTATTGAACAACGAGTGCGACAAGGCTGTGTGATGTCACCGTAGTTCAATGTATACATGGATAAAAGTGTTAGGCAAGTATGTACCGATACAAATAGTGTAATGGTTGGTAACGTACATCTACGAGTTCCAGTGTATGCGGATGACACAATCTTATTAAGTGACAGTTCGGATGAGCTACAAACTGCACTGAGGAAGTTTGATACAGTCTGTGAGAGGATGGTCCTAAAGGGAAACGTGAACAAAGCTAAAATTGTGGTGTTCAAGAGGAAAGGTGAAAAGGAAAGCAGAGTTTTTACTGTGCAAAATGAAATTGTGGAACAAGTGGACCTGGGTAGAATGTTTATTGCAGATGGTACAATGGATGGCGAGATTGGACGAAGGAAAGTGCTTGGAAAAATGTGGAGGAAAGCATGAACCTAGCAGCGAAACGCTCAATCTATAGCACCGTGTTTGTCCCGTCAGTACTGTATGGTAGTAAGACATGAATATGTTAAAAATAAGTACGAAAGAAGAATAAACGCCGTGGGTATGAGATTCCTGAATAGTGCATGTGGCAAAGCGAAAAGGGATAAGATAAAGAATGAGTGTATAATGAAGGAGTGTGGCGAGGAAAAGACGACGATGGATAGATATAAAAGTAGTACATTACGTCGGTTTGGTCACATTGAGAGAATGAACAAGATTAACAAAGCAAATATACAGGGTGGCGCAATAGTGTGACAAAGTCCCATTACTCCTTTATTTAAAGATATACAAATAAAAAATTAAATACAAAAGTTGTAAGATATGTTCTGGTGCATATTCCAAAAATGTTTTTAATTATACAGGGTAGATCATAAAAGCTTAGAAATAATTTAAAATTTTTTTTTAAAATAGAAAACCCTATAAATTGTTACATATTTAGATTCTACATACAATTTTAGACACATTTTATGTATAATGTCCTATACCTAAGTCTAACCCTTTTTGACAAATTTCAAATTTTTTGTCAAAAATGACGTTTGCAGGCCAAAACATAGGTGGAAATCTTTTCTAAACGAAGCCTTTATCAATTAGTTATGGTTGGTTTCCTATAATGGGCTGTATTAATATTTTTGTAATACATTCATACAGGGTGATCAAAATTGGACAATAAACAGTAGATTCAAAAAAACCTATAAAGTCATTTTTTTTTAATGGAAACCCCCTATTTTTTTAATTCTATCTTATTTAGCATTAAAAATAAGGGTGACATTGTATAAGAGTGTATATTCCAAAAAATTGTAGTTTTTGAAATAATAACAATTTAACATTTGTTTATTGTAAAAAGGCTATACGGTTTTCAAGTTTTGTTGTTAGTTGGCCGTGACGGCGGGGCGCGGCGAAACAAAAAAATCGAGCACTTCAGATCGAAATAGTACAATTTATTGAACCCCATATAAATAATTATTCTATTAAACGAACTTAAAGACAATATTTTTTGATTCAACAAATTATGTCCTAATCCTAATCATAAACTTAACACCTCTAATGTAACTAAACCTGTAACTAATTATACAGATAAAAGTACTAGAAACACGTCAAATACGTACTACCTAATAAGTTGTTCGAAATGTCCCCCTCTTTCTTGAATACACAATGCAACACGTCTCTCAAATTCGCTGCTTAAATTTCTACACATTTCAACACTAATGTTTTGAAAACAGTTTCTAATCCTAATCTTCATGTCTTCCTTTGTTGTAGGCGG
The DNA here is from genome assembly GCA_036346205.1 of Vesta saturnalis. NCBI lineage: Eukaryota > Metazoa > Arthropoda > Insecta > Coleoptera > Lampyridae > Vesta > Vesta saturnalis. The sequence continues at coordinate 30,116 of JARFJB010001284.1, forward strand.
TATTTTATAAAACTGCTCTTTGACGTTTTCCCATATGCTAAAGTCCATTTTAGTAAGATCTGGGGATCTAGCAGGTCAAGCAACAGGCCCTCCTCCCAATCCAACATTATGGATATCTAGCATTTAAAAAAGTTATTATCGGACCTGTATGATGTACTGGGGCCCCATCATGAAGAAACCACATTTCTTGTTGCGTATCCTGTGGCACTTGACGCAACAAATTAGGTAGATAGTTTTGCAGAAAGTCTAAGTATACTTCTCCTGTTACTCGTTGATCAAAAAATATGGTCCAATTACATGATACCGACAACACCTCCCAAACATTTAAAGACCATCTAGTTTGAGAAGTATATCTTACAAAATGTGGATTTTCGGTAGAATAGTAATGAAAATTGTGTCTACACTTCCGTTTCTGTGAAATGTGGCCTCATCTGTAAATAAAATCAAATGAACAAAATTTCTTTGTTGGTTTATTTTGTTTTGAGCCCATTGACAAAATTTCAGTCGTCTTTGATAATCTTCAGGAACCAACTCTTGAAGTAGTTGAATGTGACAGGGGTGCATTTTTTGAGACTTCAATATCCGCTGTACCGTACGTCGTTCAACACCAACCTGCTGAGAAATTGGTCGTTGTCCAATATATGGATTTTCGGTAACTGTTAATAGTACATTTAATTGATTTTCCTCAGTCTGTGCACGTTTTTCCCTAGTATTTTTTTCATATAACACGTTGCCAGTTCTTTCAAAACGCTCCAAAAGCTTTTCAAATGCCCTTCTTTCAGGTTACCGTCTCTCTTTTATATGCCACGCCTCGCGGTCACGGCCAACTAACAACAAAACTTGAAAGCCGTATAGCCTTTTTACAATAAAAAAATGTTAAATTGTCATTATTTCAAAAACTAAAATTTTTTGGAATATATACTCTTATACAAAGTCACCCCTATTTTTAATGCTAAATAAGATAGAATTAAAAAAATAGGGGGTTTTCATTAAAAAAAATGACTTTATAGGTTTTTGAATCTACTTTTATTGTCCATTTTGATCACCCTATTTTAATGCTAAATAAGATAGAATTAAAAAAATAGGGGGTTTTCATTAAAAAAAATGACTTTATAGGTTTTTTTGAATCTACTTTTTATTGTCCATTTTTGATCACCCCTATTTTTAATGCTAAATAAGATAGAATTAAAAAAATAGGGGGTTTTCATTAAAAAAAAATGACTTTATAGGTTTTTTTGAATCTACTTTTTATTGTCCATTTTTGATCAGCCTGTATGAATGTATTACAAAAATATCAATACAGCCCATTAGAGTAGGTCCCCATTTTCAAGGAAACCAACCATAACTAACTGATAAAGGCTTCGTTTAGAAAAGATTTCCACCTATGTTTTGGCCTGCAAACGTCATTTACGGTTTTCTATTTTTAAAAAAATTCAAAATTACTTCTAAGCTTTTATGATCTACCCTGTATAATTAAAAATATTTTTGGAATATGCACCAGAACATATCTTACAACTTTTGTATTCAATTTTTTTTTTGTATCTCTTTAAATAAAGGAGATATGGGACTTTGTCACACTAATGCGCCACCCTGTATGTAGGTGAGGTTACAGGTAAGGCCGGGTCTGGTAGGCCTCGTAAAACTTGGCTAAATGTAGTAGAATGTATGATAAAAGAAAGAAAAATAGAGAGTTTTAAAAATAAAAGGACATGCCAGAGACAGTGCATGAATCTTGCGGAAGCTAGGGAGGTATGCAGAGATAGGAAAGTATGGAGAAATATTGTGAATGAAAAATAAATAAGAGGCAGGGATTGTTTTGCCTACCCCGCAAGGGAATGGTATGAAGGTTATGTTATGTTATGTTATGTATACCCAAAGCAAAAATTATGACTGAAATATTGTATATTACAATGTCTATTTAGCAATTAAAGTTGAGCAATATTAAATAATTGTTGATTAACTCATTGTTATTAGTTACGGAATAATTTTAAAACACAGTGCAATTTTAGCTTGCCGGATAGTCTCTACTATGAGGTGTGAAAGCAATCATATCAAAATATTAACTTGCTCAAAACTCATCTCAATAATCATGCTAATTAAATTAAACATAACCTTTTATTTATCCAAAATCAAAACTGTAAACGTTGAGCAATTAAGAAAAAAAACATGCTTAGTTCTATAATTAATTGCAAGGTATGAATATTTAATAATTAAATCGTTAAGTACCAATTACTCAAAGTTATAAATTTGATCAAATTACTTGAATGTCTGTTAATTTTAAATTTTATTGATGATCTTATAATTACAACAAATTATACATTGTAGAATATTGCATAAGTATAATTTGAAGCTGTAGAGTATTAAAACTGCAACGTTAAGGAAAGTAAAATTTTAGTATCATAAATCAAGCGACTTTTTCATAAACTCGCAAGTTGAGTAATATCGACAATGTGCACTTCTGCCTCTTAGATAATAATATATGTTCTCAGACATTATTACACAGTCACCCAAAATATTCGTATGTTGTAACAAAATGAGATTCTGTTCTAAAATTAAATTCGTATAACGTTATTTTTAAGATATTACTGTACTCTAACGCATGTGTAATAATTTGTCCACTTTTGTGCTAGGATGAGTGTGTTTATTTTTATACATTTTATCCGATTCTTCAACACAGTGTAAGTAATTATAAATTGTCGGAATCGAATGAGTAAAGTATAAATCAATCTTGATTTAATTTTACATTACTGAAACAGCATAAAACGGTGTATATATGTATGAGCTGATATAAAACGGGTCAATGCGTTTTAAAATATTTGCCGACCACGTAAATGTCATTTGTGAATGGATAGCAGTTAACTCAATGTATTTGATCACACTTTCACTGTGATAAAATATTTAAATTTGTAGCGAATACTTTTTTTATAAGGTGAATTAGAATAAAATCTTTAATTGGTGTGTGATGTAATGCCTATTGGCTACTAACAATCTTTAAGCGCTAAGTCTTTAAAGCTATCGTAAGGAATAATTATGTTTACTTTTTGAAACAGAAAAGAATAATCACAAAGACGTTGTAACATACTTTCGTAAGAATAAGATGCATTTTAACGCATGAGTCCAAGTTTCTAATGAAGAGTGACATAAAAAACATATTATGAAACGTTTGTCTTATACTATATTTCTACTTTGTGTATTACATTAAAAATTTGTGAAAGTAAATTCTATAGGTCACCCTGGATAGGTATTAGGTTGAAGACATAGATATTTCGTCTTTTCGATTAAATGCAGATTATTAAAACTGTATTTAGTAAATAAATAAAAACCGAATTAGTTGTATCGTTGTAGTTAGAATATAACAACTCTACATAACCTCCATAATTTACTTCCCAATTGTGGATGGTCCGCAAATTTACGGAAAAAAAATTTCCAAAGTATATTACTACCACCTTTTTTAACGCAATAGAAATGATAATTGCCCATTGCAAAAATTGCGTTACGTTAATTATGCATAATTCAGTATACAGAGCTTAAGATTGTGGCCGTATTCACCTAATTAATAAAGTTATTGTTGCATTCCAAAAGTCTCAAGTTCTAAGCTGTACCAAAGACAGTATTTCCATTTAATGATTGATTTCTCCTATTTCTTCGATTCACAAGCCATTGATGGAAAATTCTGTTATCCAAAGCTTACCTAAAACAAAAAGAATTACTGTCTTTAAATATACATATTTCTGATAAGAATGGGTTATGTTAGATTTTATCAGGTTAAGTTAGTATAGTATAGCCTCATGAGCAAGGGCGTAGCCAGGATTTATAACAGGGGGGCAAACCATGGTCCATGGTCGTTCAAAATGTAAAATTTTAGGATAAAAAGAAAAGGCAAATGAAAACAAAACTTTGAGATTTTAATTATACTTAAATTAAACTAATAACATTTTTCTTGGGTTTAAACTAAATTTATCCAAAACTTTCTTCACTATGCAGTCCTGATGTTCCTTCAAAAATTTTCGATGCACACTCATCAAACATAACCCAGTGAGTCTGTCATCACCCATTGTACTCCTGAGCCAGGTTTTTACCCTTCGCAGGGTACTGAACGATCTTTCCACGGTAGCAGTAGTGGATGGGAAAGCACTTAATATTAGCAGTGCGTGCCTTGTTGCAGGGAAAAAAACATTAGCTTCCTCCAAAAGTCTAGCCACTTCAATGTCCTCTAATTTGTCTTCTGCTAAATTCTTTTTCTTCCACATATTGTACCACAAATCTAATTCTGCAGAGACCCAACTTATAAAATTCCATGAAAGATTCTGCATTATTTTTGAAATCTTTTGAAGCCATTTTGAGCATGCTTGAAGGATGAAGATAAGTTAAAGCAAAAGCAGGTGTATTTTCGTTGAAGAATCTAGCATCCAAAGACGAAGTTAAAGAATCAAGATAGGGATGATTATTGACCGCTTCCAGTATTCAACTGCAGACTCAGATGGTGGATTACTTCTGTGTACTTGCTTTTGAGTGACTCGTAGACAACTCAACCCCTACTTTCTCTGCGATATCAAGTGATCTTTTAAATAATTCATAAGAAACATTTTCGACATCTTGTCGATCTTCTTTGAGTACACCTAGAATATCATCAATATGTTTCTTCACCATAACCAAATCCATACTTTTACCTTGTAAAACGTTTACAACGGGTTCCAAAATTGCAGAGTATCTTGCAATTATGTTTAAACCTAAGATGAATATTGGTTTAGTAACTGCACAGTGCAATTGGTAGGCAGATTTTCTTGTTGCATAGTTTCCTTCGACAGATAGATGTTCTAGTGCTTTAACAATGTTAGTGAAGCTTTCTGAAAATTTTTTATGCTCTTATATTTTTCCGACCATCTGGTCTCACAGAGCCTTGAAAGATTTGGAACCGATTTACTACGGGCTGGCGATTCACGAAAGAAGGTTATTGTGTCTTTAACCGTTGCAATTGTGTTTCTTATTTCTGGTAGCTTGCTAGTATCATTGACCACAAGATTTAGTCTCTTTAAATAAAGGAGATATGGGACTTTGTCACACTAATGCGCCACCCTGTATGTATATTACAGGTAATTTCTTATGTAAAATTGGCTAAATGTAGAAATGTATGATAAAAGAAAGAAAAATAGAGATTTTAAAATAAAAGGACATGCCAGAGACAGTGCATGAATCTTAAGCTAAGGTATGCAGAATAAAAGTATGGAGAAATATTGTGAATGAAAAATAAATAAGAGGCAGGATTGTTTTGCCTACCCCGCAAGGGAATGCCATGAAGGTTATGTTATGTATACCCAAATCAATAATTATGACTGAAATATTGTATATTACAATATCTATTTAGCAATTAAAATTGAGCAATATTAAATAATTGTTGATTAACTCATTGTTATTAGTTACGGAATAATTTTAAAACACAGTGCAATTTTAGCTTGCCGGATAGTCTACTATGAGGTGTGAAAACAATCATATCAAAATTTTAATTTGCTCAAAACTCATCTCAATAATCATGCTAATTAAATTAAACATAACCTTTTATTTATCCAAAATCAAAACTGTAAACGTTGAGCAATTAAGAAAAAAAACATGCTTAGTTCTATAATTAATTGCAAGGTATGAATATTTAATAATTAAATCGTTAAGGTACCAATACTCAAGTTATAAATTTGATCAAATTACTTGAATGTCTGTTAATTTTAAATTTTATTGATGATCTTATAATTACAACAAATTATACATTGTAGAATATTACATAAGTATAATTTGAAGCTGTAGATAGAGTATTAAAACTGCAACGTTAAGGAAAGTTAAATTTTAGTATCATAAATCAAGCGACTTTTTTCATAAACTCGCAAGTTGAGTAATATCGACAATGTGCACTTCTGCCTCTTAGATAATAATATATGTTCTCAGACGTTATTACACAGTCACCCAAAATATTCGTATGTTGTAACAAAATGAGATTCTGTTCTAAAATTAAATTCGTATAACGTTATTTTTAAGATATTACTGTACTCTAACGCATGTGTAATAATTTGTTCACTTTTGTGCTAGGATGAGTGTGTTTATTTTTATACATTTTATCCGATTCTTCAACACAGTGTAAGTAATTATAAATTGTCGGAATCGAATGACTAAAGTATAAATCAACCTTGATTTAATTTTACATTACTGAAACAGCATAAAATGGTATATATATGTATGAGCTGATATAAAACGGGTCAATGCGTTTTAAAATATTTGCCGACCACGTAAATGTCATTTGTGAATGGATAGCAGTTAACTCAATGTATTTGATCACACTTTCACTGTGATAAAATATTTAAATTTGTAGCGAATACTTTTTTTATAAGGTGAATTAGAATAAAATCTTTAATTGGTGTGTGATGTAATGCCTATTGGCTACTAACAATCTTTAAGCGCTAAGTCTTTAAAGCTATCGCAAGGAATAATTATGTTTACTTTTTGGAACAGAAAAGAATAATCCCAAAGACGTTGTAACATACTTTCGTAAGAATAAGATGCATTTTAACGCATGAGTCCAAGTTTCTAATGAAGAGTGACATAAAAAACATATTATGAAACGATTGTCTTATACTATATTTCTACATTGTGTATTACATTAAAAAATTTGTGAAAGTAAATTCTATAGGTCACCCTGGATAGGTATTAGGTTGAAGACATAGATATTTCGTCTTTTCGATTAAATGCAGATTATTAAAACTGTATTTAGTAAATAAATAAAAAACCGAATTAGAGTTATCGTTGTAGTTAGAATATAACAACTCTACATAACCTCCATAATTTATTTCCCAATTGTGGATAGTCCGCAAATTTACGGAAAAAAAATTTCCAAAGTATATTACTACCACCTTTTTTAACGCAATAGAAATGATAATTGCCCATTGCAAAAATTGCGTTACGTTAATTATGCATAATTCAGTATACAGAGCTTAAGATTGTGGCCGTATTCACCTAATTAATAAAGTTATTGTTGCATTCCAAAAGTCTCAAGTTCTAAGCTGTACCAAAGACAGTATTTCCATTTAATGAATGATTTCTCCTATTTCTTCGATTCACAAGCCATTGATGGAAAATTCTGTTATCCAAAGCTTACCTAAAACAAAAAAAGAATTACTGTCTTTAAATATACATATTTCTGATAAGAATGGGCTATGTTAGATTTTATCAGGTTAAGTTAGTATAGTATAGCCTCATGAGTCACCTCTTGAAACTCTTCCTAAAGATAATAAATACATGAGGATTACGAGGCAATGCGAGCAATATATTAGCCGTACACAATTTCGATTCCGAAACACGTTAGGTACGCGGGACGCTCTCTGTAACATTCAGGTTCTTATCCAAAGCTGCAAATATGTTAATTGCGATGTGTTTGTGTGTTTTCTACAATATCAAAAGGCGTTCGATAATATACAGCATACTAAACTTATTGAAATACTAAAGGAGACTGTAGTGAATGAGCAAGATATTAAAATAGTCAGTAACCTATACTGGAACCAAACATCAACGTTACGTATTGAGGGAGAGGACTCAGGGTATTCGCATTAAAGAAGGGGTTCGGCAGGGTTGCGTACTGTCACCCTTGTTGTTCAATGTATACTCGGAGAGAATTTTCAAAGAAGCCCTAGAAGATAATGTCGGTATCAAAATTAACGGCGAATACATTAATAATTTAAGATACGCAGATGATACATTAGTAATATCCGACAGTCTGGAAAGTCTGCAAGAAATAATAAGGGTAGTGGAGGTAAGTCAGCGATATGGGCTTGCAATGCATTTCGCGAAAACAAAATATATGATAGTGTCAAAAAATAACAACATTCCTGGGCAACTCTATAAATAACCAAAACATAGAAGGAATACAGACATGCAAGGTGACCCGAACTCGATGATCCAAACGAAAGCAGCCGATTCCTCTGACCAAATGAAACAACAAATTGTTAATAAATATGTAGGATCTATTGTTACCGGTTTTCTAGATACAGTGTTTTTTTATTTTTTCGATTTCGCTGAGTTACCATAAAGAAAAATTTGAAAAGCACAAAATTTCCTTCCGGAATCTTGAATCGATTCGAAACAAATTCATCATTCACCATTTTCAAGACCTGAATTACTTTCAAAATAAGATTTTATGTTGAATTTCCAAGAGCAATAGTCTTTTGTGGGGACCCACTTGATGTACGGCTAACGAAGGAAAAACTGTATTCTGTAAGCTTTAACTGAAGTCGGAGATTAACACACTAGTTTTCGAATTATAACACTCAGAGTTACTTAAGATATGACAATTAAATCCACAAGAAATGTTGAAATTATTGATATGAAGGGAATAGATCTAGTATTTGGCATCACCGGTTTGTTTCTTCGCCACAGTTTAGCCACTTTTCGAAAAAAAAAAATACTGTGCACTGCCGGGATTCGAACCCACAACTTCAGAGCGATGACAACTGCCAACCATTAGACCTAACCACTCGTCTACCCAACGAATGCTGTTACTTTCATGCACATGAATTGTGTTGTTTAAATCCATGCAACGAATTGTTTATAACACAAGAATTGTCATAAATCAACTTTAATTTTAATTTAATTTTTACTTTAGTTTGGAACATACAGGGCCATTTTTATGGTAACTCTGCGAACTAGAAAAAATTAAAAAACACTCTGTATCTTGAAAACCGGTAACAATAAACCCTGCATTTATTAACATTTTTTTCTTTCATCTGGTCAGAGGAATCGGCTCGGGTCACCTTGAATATATGTATATGTATATATAAATATATATATATATATATATATATATATATATATATATATATATATATACACACAGAGTGTATTTTAAAATCACCGACAAACGAAAACTAGAGATTCTATGATTCAAAATAAGACAACAATGATCATAAACGCTTTTCCGAAAATTCTTCCTAACCGAGATACAGGTTGATTAAAAAATACTTTTTTTAAGGTTTTTTTAAAATTCCTCAAAAACTACACAAGATATTACACTGAGATTTGGTACACCTAAATGTCTAATTAAATACAATTAATCAGATGAGTTTGAGTCAACTGACTCCATCCATTGGCGTAGAATATTTTAAGTTAATCAGTTTAAGTAAAAAAAAACGCACGCCCCTGGTTTTTTTGAAGAAATATTTTTTTGGCAGATTTAACATTTAATTCTGCAAATAAAATCATACTGAGTATTTTTTCGATTCGGCACCCCGTTTTTGAAATATTAACATAAACGACCACATTATTCAATAAAAATAAAAATTTGTTTCATTTTACAAAAAAAAAATAACGCAGTTAACTATTAGGTACATTATTAAAGAGATATTGAAGGAATCAAAAACAAAATAATAATTACTTTAATACATATTGTTCAAAATGTCCTCCTTTCTTTTGAATGCAAACTTGTATCCTTCTTAGCAAATGATACCTAACACGCTGAAAAATTTGTGGCATAGCCCTAATCTCATCGCATTCCATCTGTATGCGATTCCAAAGTTGCTCTCGATTATCAATTTGAACAGAATAGACACGAGTTTTCAGATACCTCCACACAAAATGGGTTTAAATCTAGCGATCGTGCCGGCCACGGTGCTTCACTTCCTCGTCCAATCCAGCGTCCAGGGAACCATGCATTTAAAAATTCTCTGACGTTTCGTGTAGAATGTGGTGGTGCACCATCATGCATGAAATACATGTTCATTCTAACATCTAAGGGTACGTCGTCAAACAATTCTGGCAAATCTTCTCTCAAAAAATTTTAATAGAATTCGCCACTAAGTCTTTGAGGAAAACGAATAGGTCCGATTAGGTGATCGTCTAGTATACCTATCCAAATATTTTCGCTAAATCTATGTTGGTGAGCTGTAACTACAGTTGGATGCTGATTTTCATCTAACCATTTGTGGGAATTATGCAAGTTTATTATTCCATTTCGGGAAAAAAATACACTCATCAGTGGTCAATAAGTTTCTAACAAATTGTACATCTTCAGCATTTTTATTTAAAAACCATTCGCAAAAATTCATTCGACGAGGATGGTCAGCAGGCAATAATGCATGCACTTTTTGTAGGTGAAAGGGATGTAAATTTTGTTCTCGTAAAACTTTCCAAGACTTGCTATGCGACACACCAAATTCTAAACCTAACTCACGCGTCCTTATTGATGAATTTTCATAAACTCTATCTAAAATTTGTTCCTCAATTTCAACTGGTACACGAGCATTTCGTCAGGAATTTTTCTTTCCTTTTAAACTTCCATACTCTAACAAGTTACGATGAACAGTTCTAAACGTAGTATGATGTGGATGTCTTCTATTTGGAAATCTTTATTCATAAAGTCGAGCAGCTGCACGAGCATTGCAATTAGTATTACCATAACATAAATGCATACCGACCAGTTCTCGTTTGGAATAATTCATTTTTTTACAGTAATTAGACACAAACAATTAATTACAAAACACGCGTAAATGCAACTATTTTAGCAAACATGAGATACGTAACTGTCAAATGCAAAGCAATCTCTGATTTATTTAATTTGGTTATTACTGAATAATGTAGTCGTTTATGTTAATGCAAAATATTTCAAAAACGGGTGCCGAATCGAAAAAATACTAAGTATGATTTTATTTGCAGAATTAAATGTTGAATTTAACAAAAAAATATTTCTTCAAAAAAAGCGGGGACGTGCGTTTTTTTTTACTTAAAGTGATTGACTTAACATATTCTACGCCACTGGATGGAGCCAGTTGACTCAAACTCACCTGATTAATTGTACTTAATTACATATTTAGGAGTACCACATTTCAGTGTAATATCTTTTGTAGTTTTTGAGGAATCTTAACAAATCTTAAAAAAATTATTTTTTAATCAAACTGTATCTCAATTAGGAAGCATTTTCGGAAAAGCGTTTATGATAATTTTTGTCTTATTTTGAATCATAGAATCTCCAGTTTTCGTTTGTCAGTGATTTTAAAATACACCCTGTATATATATATATATATATATATATATATATATATACACACACACATATATGTACCTGGAAATAACAATTAATGAAGCTTGGGATCACTCACTGGAGATTAGATGTCGAATAGAGAAAGCTAGAGCCGCATTCCTGTAAATGTTCAAAATATTTGAAGTCATGATTTATCCTTGCCACTAAAAATCAGATTATTGAAGTGTCACGTCTTCTCGGTGCTGCTATATGGCGTAGAGTCATGGACTTGCAAAAAACTTGAAGCGATCGCGATATGGTCGTATCGACGGATTTGGAGAATTCCATGGACGGACTATCTCACTAATTAGTCTGTACTGGAAAGAATTGGGAAAGAAAAAGAACTGGTTTTATCAGTGAAGTCGAGGAAACTTCAATATCTTGGACATATAATGAGGAACAAGCAAAGATATGAATTATTTCACCTAATCTTGCAAGGGAAGATCGAAGGCAAGAGAGACCCGGATCGAAGAAGAGTATCATTGCTGAAAAATCTACGTGTGTGATACAACACAACAACAGGGAGACTTTTCCGAGATGTAATAGATAAGATGCGCATTAGCACGATGATAGCTAACATCCGAAACGGATAGGCACCGGAAGAAGAAGAAGAAGGTTAGTTTAGGAGGAGAAAACAGTGGCTTTGCATTATGCAAGGAATGAGAGTTATACTAGGCCTTGGCTTACACACAAATGGCAGCTTTTCCAGGTCTGTACTTATTTCTTCTAAATAATGCCTTCATATCTTCAGTTTTATATAAATAATACCATGTTCAATTAATTGTTACAAAATACTTTTAGAAATAAAATGTTCTAAAATACAACAAGTAATGGCTTGCACAGAAATTAATTTTACTGATTTCAATGTTACATCTGCTTATTTTTTAAATACATCGCTTCTACTACTACATGAACGTAGCACGCCATATTTTTACATAAAGCAGAAATTTTAAATGTATCCATTAATTTGCACTTTATTAAATAAAACAGACTTGACGAACGACCGACGTTTACTGACACAACTAGACGTATCTTACCAATATGGGAGAGATTCTGGGTGATCATAGGTGCATACTAAATTTTATTGGTAACTTTAGTTTTACCACAAACCAGTAGGTGGCGTTTTCACATTCGGACTACACTAAATCAATATTTTATCTTCATTTCAAGAAAAAACTACATTACATACAGACTTCAAAACAAAATTTAGTTTCATAAAGTTTATAAAATGCATTAATGTACTTCAAAAACTTTTATTGTAACGAATTTTGGTAACAATCCGAAGAGTACATTTGCTGCGATTTGTCACATTCGTCATACTCATTTGTTCCTACTTCTCCTTACTACTGCCACGATTAAAACTGCAAATGCATATATCACATTACGTACGGATTAATATTCCTGCCATATGGAGAAATGTTCATTATTAACATACTTAATTATTTCTCGGTCATAATAAACATTAGTGTAGTTAAAGAAGCGAGTAAAGCTTTGTGCTGTTCAGAACGAAGTTTGATCAGAATATACAATTAATTAGTCGATGTGAAGTACACGTTTTTTCATTTCATTATTCTTATTCTTATCGTTTAGATGCGAAAGTACCAATTAAAAATGTTTAATTTTTAAATAAAATATTATATTCATTGATGAATCGTAGGTTAACGTCGCCCATGCTGTGAATAAGGCTTGGCGTAAACCCACTATTGAAAGTGGACGACATGCATTCGTCCAAGACTCTTAGACCGCGATTGGCCTTGGTTCATGCTGGTAGTGATAATAGTTTTATTCCTGGCGCGGAATTTACTTTTCTCTGTAAAAAGAAAACTACTAAAATGGGTGCAGATACTGTGTTCTATTGATCGGCTGATTCGAAATATACTACGAAATTGTGTTAACGTTATCGACAATGCTTCTTATTATAGCAGGAAGGTAGAGATAATTCTAACAATGGCGTGGCAAAAAGAACAAATTGTCGATTGGTTTAATGAGAAAGAAATATCAATTGAAGATAAAGTGTTAAATCGAGACCACAAGTGAAACATCAACACGACAAGAGTAAACTTGATGTTATGACATAAGAAAGAAGCCACCAGGTTCATTGTTTGCCTCCATGTGTCTACGAATAACACTACGTTTAAGATAAAAGATATGGCGGAATTTATAACATTTTGTTACGAAAATGTGACAATTGAGAATTGGCAACATTAAATAAGTCATGTAGACTGTTGAAAATAACATATGGCTGGCAAATAACCTGCAAAATGAAAGAAGTATTATATTACGACGGAAATAGATTATGTACCCTTAATAAAGTTCTAATATAATTGTTATTTTGTTTATATACAGCTTCCTTCGAGCTTCCTTCCGCAGGCAAGGTTACAGTTTCCACCTACCCGAATGGTGTTATTTACAGGAGTTTCCTTCACATATCAATCCCATGTAAATGTAATCAGTCTATGTAACCGTTGCCTGCGGATTTCTTCCCTTATATAAAATTCACATGTACCGACTTGATCTTGTTGGTACAATACAGTTCAAACTTTCAATTTGCACAAATGAAGAGAGTTTATAATTTATTTAAATGATAAATATATACTGAAGTTATTTATTTTGAGGTTAGAAACTGTGTCTGCCATACCGCACCTACGGTATTAAAACTGGAATTACGGTATTATGTAACGATACAATAATCTACTGACATAATAAGCCTGGGAAGTATGCACTGTATTTCTATAAGCGCCATACTGCAGGTAGAGGTTTGCATGCTCTATAGATAATTTAATTTATTACTTATTTTAAATTCAACAACAGATTTCATATACATATTAGTAATTCGGTCCAAAATATTACGCTAAAATCTCTAAATCACATATTGCAAATTGCCCTGTCCTCTGCAGAATAAATAAATAAATCAAATAAAAAACGTTTGGGTATGTAATTGTGTATTTTTATTTATTTTTATACAAATTTAAACGTTTAGATAACAATTACAGTTATCGTCCTCAGTTAATGGTAATGGAACATATTTTGTTGCCTTGTGAGGGAGCTTTAAATTTTATCGATGATATCTAATATTTGGGTGCAATAAAGCTGAGCACGATGGAAGACTAAAAATTACGTTTCTACAAGAAAATAACGTGCTCTTAAATGAAAATTAAAGCCTTCAGGCCACCAAATACACTAGAAGAACTGCAAAGTTTCTTAGGGCTGGTAAGCTATACTGGAAAGTGGATAGCTAATTTAGCGACTGTAACAGAACCACTTCGGAAGCTACTACGTCTTAAATTAAGTAAAACCTTAGACAATTTTTGGAAACAAAATCAAAATGACGCTTTTAACAAATTAAAAAACTCCTTATGCAATCTGCAAAAATTAGGATATTACGATCCAAATGATCGCACACAAGTCATCGCAGATGCAAGTCCCGTTGCATTAGGGTCAGTACTACTTCAAACAGATTCCCAGGAGCCGCGTATAATTGCGTATGCTAATAAAAGTTTGATAGAAACGGAAAAAAGGTACTGTCAAACAGAAAAAGAAGCTCTTGCATTGGTGTGGGCAGTAGAACGGTTCCGGATACTTCTATACGGAAAAGCACAATTTGAACTAGTAACCGACCATAAACCTTTGGAAGTAATATTCGGTCCTAGGTCGCAACCATGCGCATGAATCCAACGATGGGTATTGCGGCTACAATCATACAACTTTAAAGTTATATATCGCGCAGGAAAAATAACATCGCAGATCCATTATCAACACTTTGTTGTATTAAAGCAGTAAGTTCACCTTTTGATTCCGAAGAACACATACAGCAGATTATTGAATATTCTAGACCAGCCACAATATTTCTCTTTCAATTTAAGACAGGATCGCAGTCTGACCATGAGATGCTTAAAGTAAAAGATTGGCTTCTTAATAACGAATTAGATGAGTCAATCAAACCTTTTCAATCTTTCGAAACCGAACTCTGTTTTTATGATGGCATCTTATTACGTGGAAATAAAATTGTTGTTCCCTTTAATTTAAGAAGAACAATTCTCGAAGCGGCTCGCGAAGGTCACCCTGGAATTTTTGCCATGACAAGTCGCTTACGCACCAAAGTCTGGTGGCCAAAAATCGACATTGGTGCAGATAAACAAGTCAGAGACTGTAGGGGATGCACTCTAGCTGCAGCACCAAATTCTCCCAGTCCTATGAAACGACGCCAAATGCCAACGGAAGCATGGATAGACGTGACAGTATATTTTATAGGACCCTTGCCGAGCGGTGATTAATTATTCGGATTGTCGATTATTTCAGTAGATACCAAGAGGTCAAAATTATGAAAACAATCACTAGTGAACACACAATAAAGGTTCTTCAAGAGATATTTGCGCGACTTGGCTATCCAGATTCTATACCAGCTGATATTGGGAGACAATGTATATCTGAAGAACTAAAATCATTTCTACATGAGTGCAACATCCAAATGTTTAACACTATTCCATATTGACCTCAACAAAATGGGGAGGTTGAACGGCAAAACAGGGATATTTTAAAGCGTCTAACAATTAGTCAAAAGTTACAAAATCCGATTGAAACATGACCTTTTAAATTACGTATGATGTACAACGCCACACCTCATTCAACTACTGGCAAAACCACCGCAGAATTAGTTTTTAAACGGCAGTTTAGAGATAAAATTCCTTCACTGAATTATATCGAAAATAATATAAATAACGAGGAAGTATGAGACAATGACGCATTAAAAAAATTAGAAAGGAAACAGTACAGTGACAGGAAAAGAAAAGCGTCTGAAAACATTTTATTATGCTAAGAGTGTTACTAGATAGAATAACACAAAAAATGGTAGTGACATTCGCTTGAGAAATGATGAAACTGGAGAAGAGATTAGACGAAATGTTGTTCACTTACGTAAAAAAAGAAGGAGAATGGGAAGTGTTTAATAAAGAAAGTAATTAAATTCAATATAATACCACAATAAAATTAATTATAGTAAGTATATTATATCTGTATTTCCATTGTTGTTTTAGGTGATTGATACCAGTGTGGGTTCTCGCATAAGTTGTTAATTGGGTGTTGTTAATATATGTATAATATATAATATTTAGTAGTATCAATATTGTTTCAACATATGATATATTAACTATAAGTTATCTTTGTAACTCATTTAAATTGTTAAACAAGGAAGAGATGTAGTGTATAACAGCAATTGTGTAAACCGGTGTTAAGTATGAATATCAAATAAAGCATGACTAATTCATGTTGCGCGTAACGTGAAGACGGGTCCGTCGATACAAGACACGGGGGCGAGATAGTTGGTGAATAGTGAAAGGCGTTAGATTGAAAATTCCAAATCAACCCGAAATACAATAACTACAGTTTGCAAAAAAATAATTGGCTTGTCAAATAAATACATAAAATATGAAAACACAATATAAGTCTGCTATAATAGTTACGTGAACGTATTTAAAAAATTAACTACGGAACCTAATTTTATTTTAATAAGGATTAGCTAGATAGATTAAAATTATTAAACCGCCTTGAAAATGATAAATCCGAACACGCTCTAACGGACGACGGCTAACAATGAAAAAGATAACAATCAAACACAAATTTAACAAAATTTAATCAAATATCAGCAGAAAAATTAAACGTAGCAAAAGTTAAAATTACAATTAAGGTATACCGTTCTGTTTTCTTTTTTGTAATTACAAAATCCCAAAACCTATTTATCAGAGATTTTCTTCTTCGCTGTTGAAGTTATCTGGATGTTTATATGTTTTAATAGCTTCTCGTTGTAGAACATAGTAATGGGTTTACCGTGATAAAATTTCCATATTATTAAATTGAATGTTATGATTTAAGTTATTTAAGGACATGTGTCCAAATTACAAAAGTATCATCAACATACATAATTAGCCACTACAGGAATAAGAGGTTTTCCCATAGCTACATCAACAAGTTGTTTATAAAATTCATTATTCTACTGAAAATAGGTAGTATTAAGACAGTTTTGAATCAGAATTGTTATGTCATTTGGGAAAATGTGATTAGCTACATCAACAAGTTGTTTATAAAATTCATTATTCTACTGAAAATAGGTAGTATTAAGACAGTTTTGAATCAGAATTGTTATGTCATTTGGGAAAATGTGATCAATATGTTCTATGGTTTATTTTAAATGAACTTTAGTAAACAGTGTTATAACGTCAAAACTGACAATAAGCTTACCTTGCATATTAAAATTACGCATTTTTTTCAATGAAGTGTGCACCTTGATATGAAGAGGTGTAGAATATATGAGATGTTGTAGACTGAATCAATCACAGAAATCTATCGTAGCTGACCATACCTAAACTAACTTAAATCATCACGTTCAATTTGATAATATGGAAATTTTATCAAGTCAAACTCATTATGTTCGTTTACAATGAGAAACTATAGTAATATACAAATCTAAATAAATTCACAGGCAAGAAGAAAATCTCGAATTGGTTTGGGCGTCTTGTAATGAAAGAAAGGCCAAACGATATGGCTTAATTTTCATTTTAACTTTTGGTATATCTAATTTTTTTGTTGTGTTTTTCATGGACCTCGAATTGACTGCTTTTGCAATTAAATATATTGCATTATCACAGCATAGCAATGATTTCACATATACAGTCTGTCCAGTATAAAATAATGTACATGGGGAAGCTAATGTCATCAAACTTTCAAAATATAGGTTAGAGTATACGGCGATTTTAAAAATGGTAACAAAAAAATTCTACGCGTACTATGTTGCGAACGACTAAAGTCTGCTTTTGTTTTTCTTATGGGCACCACATTTCCAAAATCCTCATTAGAAATGCTCTTCAACCATGTATGTTCGGTCAAGACAAATAATGAAAAGTAACAAAATTAAGATTTCATGGTATTAGACATTGATGATTTTTCTCACAATGGGCTTTGCTTTGTCTCTTTTTTAATTACCTAACTGTCAAAGTAGAATTTATTCTCAGTGTCTAACGTGTGCAGTTTATAAATTGTGAGTTTTGTCAAATGAATAAATTTTCAAATAGTGACAAATATTATATGTTGGAGTGATTTATTCTCTGTCGCAGAAATGACGCGAAAGCTGAAGAAATGTATTTGAATAAATATCCCGAAATACGACAACCTGGCAGAGTTATGTTTATGCGTCTGAAAGACAATCTTGTACCTAACGGGAGTTTTACAAAGGTTAAGACGAAAATAAAGAAAATTTGGTTATGCAAAGCGTGGCTGAGACACCTCGTGAGTTTTACGTCAGATTGAACAAATAACAGGCGTCGCTCGGTCAACGGCGGGTAGCATTTTACGTCGTCATACATATCACCCCTACCATAAACGGCCCTGCCATGGTCTCCAGAATGGCGATGCGATTAGAAGAATGGCATTTTGTCAGTGGTTTATTCGAAAAAGTAACGAGGTACCAAACTTTTCGTTAAAACCCCTTTGGTGTGATGATGATAGCCGATTTACTAATTGTGGGCTGTTTAATCGTAAAAATACTGTTTTTTGGTCAAATCTAAATCCGCCGCAAGTTCATCAAGTCAGGTACCAACGTCTCGTTAGATGTTGTGGGCACCCATGTAATTAGGCCGTATTTTTTTAATGAAAATTTAAATTCTGCGAGATATGTTTGTACTTATTTTGATAAATATTTATTTTAGGTTTATTAACTATAATTATTCTTTATAATTCGTTAGTAGCCTTCCAATCAATTTCATTTGAGATACAAAACAAAACAAGATATTTGAACCTCTTTCAAACTAACGTAGCGGAAGAAATTGTGGAACTTCCACTAGCAACCCTGAAACACATGTTGTTTCAACAAGACGGCGCTCCGCCACATAATGGACAAATTATCACGAAACTCTTGAATTTCCGAACAAGTGGATAGGCAACCTGGGACCAGTAAGATGGCCTCATATAACACCTCTTGATTTTTTTGTGTGCGGTCACCCCTAAAATCAAGTATACTGTAAGTGCTACGACACGGAAGAGGAATTACCACAAGCTGTTATAGAAACTGTTAACAGTCTCACTCCGCAAATGATAAGAAGCAGTGGTGAAACTATGTGTACGTTGTGCGTGTCAGAAAACGGGGCTTGTTTGAACACTTACTTCAATCCTAAAATGCTGTAGGTTCTTCATTTTCAATATTTGTTGTATGAATAAAGAGCGTTTAAAGGTTTGTACAATCCTTTAATTAGTTTTTGCTAATTTAAAGTAAAATTGAATCAAAATATTAAAGCCTATTACTACGAAATCTTAATTCTAATGAGGATTTTAAAAAAGCACTAATTCAATATGGCGCCTAAACAAAAGTTGACTTTGGCCGTTCGCAACACAGTAGGCGCAGAACTTTTTGATGCAATTTTTAAAATCGCTGTATTCTCTTAAGTATATCTTGAAAATTTGATGACCTTAGCTCCCATAATAAATAAAAGATTGTGATTTTTTAAAAACCTAGATTATTTTGGGCAGACAAATGCGCAACTTTTCTTCCATTTAACCGACTTTTGTATCTCCTGCGGTTTTTTCCGATATCCCCATGTACATCATTTTGCACTGTATACTTAAAATTAATACAAGATTAAATGCACACATTCTGTTTTCAATGTATGATAACATTCCTTTGCGAATTTTTTAGGATTTATTTAGTATGTCAAGTTTCAAATGTAAATGCTTTTACCACTTTCAAATTAAAGTTCTTGGAAATTAGATAGCTTATATTTGGGTTTTCATATTTTATACATTTACATTGCCAACTCAATTCTTAAAAATATTATCATTTAATGAGGACGATTACTATAATTAATATCGAATCGTTTTAATTGGCAAAAAAAATGTATAAAAATACACGATCATAAACCCAACCGTTATGAATAATAATCTTGAAAATTCGAATTTTCATAAAACAAATGTTTCAAGATTCCCACTTTTTAGTCCAGTCATTTGGCTTAAAAAATGCCGTCGGTGCAAAAAAATTATGGCAGCAATTTTTTTGTTTTAATCACTTCATTTTTTTGTTTTAAACAACATATTAAAAATAGAGAACGATAGCGGCCAGGCTTAAAAAATTATTCAAGATCAAAGGTCACAAAAATCAGTTTTTTTGCACAAAACTCGTTTTCTATGGCTCGGAGGTCAATTGAGGTGATTACAAAAAAGAAAGTTCATGAAATTATCTAGAAAATGGTCTTATTCATTTTTCACGCACGACGAACCGTTTTAACATAAACAAGCGATGAAATGTCGCAAGCAACCTTGAATAGCAGCTATCTCGCATTCTATTGTAGTCTGTGGACCGTTATTTTATACCTGCGAGCGTTTGTATATAGCTGTACTGTGCGTTGGTTTTCAGTGAGTTAAAATATTCGTGGACCAAGTGTGTCGATATTTTGTAAAACGTACAAATTGTTCTCAACAACTCGCTTCCACCTACAACTACATCAGCTCAACAACACTTGTATCGTGTATATTGCCAGGTCCAAACATGGCTGGGAAGAGACATAGATCCACATCAGTGGGGCTGGATCTTTAATAACATTTGTTTAGAGTCCATTAAAACATTTTTACCACCTGCGCCAGATAATATTCTTAATACCATTTTTTGTAATTGTACGAAAGGATGCGGTGCAAATTGTGGATGCAGAAAAGTTTATTTATCTTGCTTTATTGTATGCGGCAACTGTCATTGGACAATCAAAGCAATGCCTGAAGCTTCTGCTGTTGATTGTTCCGATAATGTTTCTACTGAGATTGATCTTTTTGTAAAAGATGAGAAAGATCACGAAGATACAGACCTCCTAGAACCTGACAATGAAACAGTAATACATGAAATTTATGAAGACGAGGACGAAACGTAATGTTTTCACACCCAACATGGACTAGTCCTACTGGGGATACCTAAACAAAAACGCGCCTTGTATTCTACCTCAATGGTGGTACGGAAACGAGTACAACACTCAACGTTCGCATTCGTCGCTCTGTACTTCGAAAACCGTTCGTCGTACGTGAAAAATGAATAGGACCATTTTTGTAGATAATTTATGAGTTTTCTTTCTTGTAACCACCTCAATTGACCCTTCGAGCCATAGAAAACGAGGTTTTTGCAAAAAACTGATTTTTGTGACCTTTGACCTTGAATATTTTTTTTAGCCTAGCCGCTATCGTTCTCTATTTTAATATGTTGTTTAAAACAACAAAGTGAACCTATTAAAACAAAGAAATTGCTGCCACCATTTTTTTTATTCACTTGAATTCTCTACCTTTGACACCGATTGTGCACAATGAATAATACAGGGTGTGGCGCGAAGAGTTTTGATTAAAAGTAATGGCGGATACAGTTATGTAAAAAATCTGAAATTACGAAGCTGTAGGTTTTGGATGACGCTGAGTTCAAATATAATATTGTCCTGAATGTGGCACTTCCGGTTATACCGGAAGTACACGTCAACTTTGTTATTTTAAATGGAACCTAATATTTTTTATTTTATTTTCGAATTTTACATGAAATTCTAGATAAAATTTGTGCACAATGCCCTATACCAAAAATCAAGTATTTTCGAGATATTTCGATTTTTTTTTAAATTTTGAAAAAATCCTAGTCCACATTGAATAACGATATCTCCATTAATAATGAAGCTAGTGACGTGAAATTGAAACCAATAAACAACAAGCGCTTGCCCGTTAACTCCATAAATCCATTTCATTGATATTTCATACAGGGTGTTTTAAACTTAGCCGCCAACATGCACAATTTAAATCATTTATAAGTTGCTTACTTTAAATAGAACACTGTATTTTATTACATTTTCCGCTGTATTTTTTTAAGCCAATTCGTTTGGTATCAGTATTCCCTATACCTAAATCCAACCACTTTTGAGATATTTCATTATCTTAGTTAAAACATGACAACATTTAATTATTTCAACATTAGTAAAAAGGTAGGCCATGATTTCCATTATTTAAGGTGATATTTTGTTATTTTTTCATAAGTTATTAATTCTGAAAAGTAACCAATAGCCTGAAAGGATTATTAATTGCGGGTATCATTAAAAACGTTGACTAGGTATTTTGTATTAATTTAATTAGATAACTTACAAACAAAAATAACTAAATGTAATATTAAACAAATAAAGTTTTATAATAAGTGTTCAAAATTACCACCAACTACTTCTAAACATGTATGAATCCTTTTCATTAAGTTATGTCTTGTAATTCTGGAAATATGGTCGGGTGTTAGAGAATTAAAAGCAAGTAAGACTATCTGCACCGTATCTTCCTTTGTCGTAACAGGTTTGGAAAATACCTAATTTTTAATATAACCCCAAATACCAAAATCTAGAGGAGTCAAATCAGGAGAGCGAGCTGGCCAACGAAACGAACCCTGATTGGCAATCCATGTATCATCAAACATGTCGTAAAGATGATGAGCAACAAGCCCAAAGTTATGAGGAGGTGCCCCATCTTGCTGATACCAAGCTGAAGCCGCCTCTCCATTTCTTAAAGTATGTAACGCCGGTCGTATGGCTTCTTCTAAAGTGTGGCAATATCTTGTACCGTTTAAATTTTCATCATAAAATTTTAATGCTAACATTTTATCGTCTTTTGTTGCACAAAAAACATTAAAACTCCAACTATCTTGGAAATAACGTTCTCTACTAACATGTGGATTTTCATTAGACCAAAAATGAGAATTATGTCGATTAAATAATCCATTTTCGCTAAACTTTGCTTCATCACACCATATAACTTTTTTTATGAAGTTTTCATCTTCTTCGGTCTTCATTAATAACCATTCACAGAATTCTACCCTTTGAGGAAGATCACCTAATTGTAAGTGTTGCATCAAATGATATGAAAATGGTTTCCATTTGTGTTTTTCTAAAATGCGATATATTGTTCTCGTCGACAAAGTAAGATCTCTCTCACAATCTCTAATGGAGGCATTTGGAGAAGCCGTAAAATAACCCAAAACATTAATTTCGTTTATGTCACTGTCCACTAGTGGTTTATTTTTATTAATTTTTGTCTTAAATTGACCAAACTGACGGCAGTTTTTAAGCAATCTTCTTACAATATCACCAGTTGCATTTGGTCGATTTGGATATCTTTCTGCAAAAACACGGCAAATCCGTTCCACAATTCTATCACACTCGCCGTAAATAATAATAAGACTTAAAAAATCATCATTAGTAAATCCTACATTTGCCGTTATTTACTATGTAATACAAACTGGTAAAGAAAACTGTCAAAATAACATAAACAATTAACGTTCTATCAAATCTTTGACAGCCATGGCCTACCCTTTACTAATGTTGAAATAATTAAGTGTTGTTATGGTTTAACTAAGATAATGAAATATCTCAAAAGTGGTTGGATTTAGGTATAGGGAATACCGATACCAAACGAATTGGCTTAAAAAAATACAGCGGAAAATGTTACGACAAAGGAAGATATGATGCAGAGTCTTACTTGCTCTTAATTCTCTAACACCCGACCATATTTCCA
The DNA here is from genome assembly GCA_036346205.1 of Vesta saturnalis. Classification (NCBI taxonomy): domain Eukaryota; kingdom Metazoa; phylum Arthropoda; class Insecta; order Coleoptera; family Lampyridae; genus Vesta; species Vesta saturnalis. Next base: position 53,709 of record JARFJB010001284.1, read on the forward strand.
GAATTACGAGGCATAACTTAATGAAAAGGATTCATAAATGTTTAGAAGTAGATGGTGCTAATTTTGAACACTTATTATAAAACTTTATTTGTTTAATATTCCATTTAGTTGTTCTTGTTTGTAAGTTATCATTAAATTAATACAAAATACCTAGTCAACGTTTTTCATGATATCCACAATTAATACTCCTTTCAGGCTATTGGTTACTATTTAGAATGAGTAACTTATGAAAAAATAACAAAATATCACCTTAAATAATGGAAATCATGGCCTACCCTTTACTAATGTTGAAATAATTAAGTGTTGTTATGTTTTAAATAAGATAATGAAATATTTCAAAAGTGGTTGGATCTAGGTATAGGGAATACTGATACCAAACGAATTGGCTTAAAAAAATACAGCGGAAAATGTAATAAAATACAGGGTGTTCTATTTAAAGTAAGCAACTTATAAATGATTTAAATTGTGCATGTTGGCGGCTAAGTTTAAAACACCCTGTATGAAATATCAATGAGATGGATTTATGGAGTTAACGGGCAAGCGCTTGTTGTTTATTGGTTACAATTTCACGTCACTGGCTTCACTATTAATGGAGATATCGTTATTCAATGTGGACTAGGATTTTTTCAAAATTAAAAAAAAATCGAAATATCTCGAAAATACTTGATTTTTGGTATAGGACATTGTGCACAAATTTTATCTAGAATTTCATGTAGAATTCGAAAATAAAATAAAAAATATTAGGTTCCATTTAAAATAACAAAGTTGACATCTACTTCCGGTATAACCGGAAGTGCCACATTCAGGACAATATTATATTTGAACTCAGCGTCATCCAAAACCTATAGTTTCGTAATTTCGGATTTTTAACATAACTGTATCCGCCATTACTTTTAATCAAAGCTCTTCGCGCCACACCCTGTATATAAAAATAATAAAAATAAATGTAGGAGGTAGATGTGCTTTTTTTTAACTTAGGCTACATTACGATATGTTATGTTACGTTATGTTCAATTTCACGAGCAGAAATTGAAACAGCTATTCCAAGTTCTAGAGCAAGAAAATTAATAGCTGCATTTTGCGAAACGGGATCATTTTGAGCATTTAACAGAGTTTTTCAATTGAGTCCTTAAAAATGTTTCAATATAATTATCTTTCGATTGATTTCCTAAAAAGTTTTCCATTATTATTTTATTATATATTATGGTCCGTTGGCCTTTAAACACGCTTCAAATTTGGCCTTTTACATAATTTGGACTAGTCCTGAGCCTAAATAAAATATGAAGGCAGGCACGTAATAAGACCAATTATAACATAAATATTACTAATCCAACCTACACAGTTACGACAACCACCAGTTCTTCAATTAAAGTGTTAAAAATTATTCGTTTATCAATAACTCTGGAATGCACAAAGATATGGAAGTGCGGTTTTCACTTTTTTCTTGAAAATGTAATCTACTTTCTGATTATAATGTCATAGTTATACCGTATGATTTAAGTTTTCGGGGTAAAACAAATAAATTGTCATTTTTACAAATTGTGTCCTCTATCAATTTTATTAGGAGCTATTGTGTACCAGTAGATATGATACGATTCAAATAATGTTTAAATTTTAATATTTATTTTTCAATTGCGCCGCCTTGTGGCGAAATACGGAACTTAAAAATAATTTCCATTAAAAGCAAGGGAAAAATGCATTGGTGTAGATATTTTATTGTAATTTAGGATAAATATAAGTATTTATTCACTATCAAAAAATTAATTCGTCGAACCAATAATTGCTTATTGCGCACAACCACGTGATATTCTTATTTCAAAAATGTTCTCTACCTTGCTAATTCGAAGAATTACGAACCAAATTTAAAATAAAAATGACACTTTCTGAAAACCTGATATTCTTGTTTTAAATATGTAATAAAGTTTCTCTTTCTCCTACAACTTGCCTAGAACTATAATTCTCTAAGTAATACATATTTTAAAAAACAAAATATCTTCAGTAAATTTAAAAGACAACTCCGCAACATCATTTTTATGAACAGATAAATATGTCAAAATTGCTTTTGTTTGTTGGTGTAAATATTGTTATATAGAATTTAACCATTAGTTTAACGAAAATTTTTACGTTTCCCACTCATATTAGGATTTAATTCAATGTATGGTTGGGTTAAGTGCAAGAGTAGAGTTAAGCTACGGTTGTTGCTTAATATCTGAACGTCCCCAAGTTAAATTATGTAAGTTTCTACTTTCAGTTATAAGAATAATTCATTTTTTATTATAATTGACCATCATAATTTAATAAGACATTATTATTATTATTATTAGATTAGAATCGATTTTCAGTTTAATAAATTTATATAATTTTTATGAATTGAATTCAGTACGAAATCAATAACCCCCAAATTAAATTTAAAATAAGTGAGGACGTGCAAGAATGGAAACAATTTTGTAATTATAAAGCTACAGATATAAAAAAATGTATACATGTTTCACATAAATATACGTTCCTTAAGAAAGTACTGGGACGAGTTATTAATAATAATTGAGTTAGGTAATTTTCCTGTCAGAGATTAACATTACCTGAGAAGACTTAAATGGTTTTAAGATGCATAACTATGACAGCGTTTACAAATTAGAGAAAACAAACTAGGGGATGGACTGCTAAAATTTTATAAATACAATAAATTTGCATTTAAACAGAAAACTGTTAGCATATGTTATTGCGAATGCATAAAGAGTGAACTGGAATATTTGTATCGCAATTCTCAAATTAGCGTAATTTTTATTTATCGTCCACCTAGTTTAAGAGCTTCTGATTTCTCAGTCGATTTCGAAATGTTACTTTCAACCGTTCAAGATTATAATGCGATAATGATAGGTGATATAAACATCAATCTTATCGACGAAACAACAAAGATAAGAAACAAATACGGAGCTACATTATATTCTAAAGGATTTATATGTGCAATAAATACTCCCACGCGAGAAGAAATTCGAGGAGGAGTGTGAATGAAATCTTTACTGCACCACATATTTATTAGAACCCGCAGTATGGAAATCTATTCATCGGGGTACATCATACGCTTTCTGATCACTACTCTACATGTACTAATTTTAGATTAGATCATGCTATGACTAATACTCGCACCGTAAAAGAAGGCAAGAAACTAAATACCAATAAGGTAAATCAATTAATATTGGATAAAGGTTGGAAATTAGTAATAGATAAAGACGTAGATAAGTTTGCGAAAAACATGACAATTGAAATGAAAAACATTTATCACAACTCTACTGCAGAATACAAACAATTATCACACTACAACTAGAAAAGTAGAAAAGAAAATGACTGAATAACAGAAGAAATTTACAATAACGTAAAAGAACAGGATAGCTTATTTAAAAAGTGGAAATCTAATGCTAAGAATACTGTACAGAGGGACATATACAAAAAATTTAGAAACAAATTAAATAATGAGATAAGAGATAGAAAACAATTCATCTGTAATAAATTTCAAAAATCACAAAACTCGAAATACATATGGAACGAAATGAATAAAGTCGTATACAATAAGACAAAAAATTCTAAGCACTATTGGTAAATCTGAAGATTATCAAGACATTGTGGATAACTTTCCTAATTTGTTCATTAACCCAATAGAAGATCTTAGAAAACAATGTGTACATAAAATACAATACATTAGAGAACTTAATTGTGATTTTTACCTACCCTACTCTAATGAAAAACAAATTGAAGATATAATAAAAAACATAAATACGCATAAATCACCGGGGTATGATAGTATCAGACATAAAAAATAACCACTCTGTATTTGAATGTGTGATTTCACAATTACTTAATTTAACAATGAAAATGGTAACCTTTCCCAATGAATTAAAAATTGCATTAAGGAGACCAATCCATAAAAAGGAGACGTATTAGACTATAATAATTATAGGCCAATCTGTGTATTATCTGTGATAGAGAAAGTGATGGAAATATATTCAGTTAAACATTATATCTAAATGACAATGAAATAATTAACATTAACCAATACGGTTTCCAAAAAGGAAAGAGCACAGAACAGCTTTTGTGTAAGTTTAATGATTAACCTGCACAAATTGAATTACACCGTTGACCATGGATTACTTATTACTTAAGTGTTTGGAACGAATTGGAGTGGTTAGTAAGGAACTGAAATGGATGGAGAGTTACCTGGCCAACAGAAAATTGGTAGTGAAAGTAAATAAACAAATTAGTGATGTTAAAAGGTGTTGTTTTGGTGTACCGCAAGGTAGCAATATCGGACCGATTCTCTTTCTAATCTACATTAATGACTTATTTAGTGTTGTTAAAAATTCTAAACTGTATATGTATGCGGATGATGTTGTGTTGTTGTTTTGTAATAGAAATTCTGACACTTGCTAATTAGTTATACAAAATGATTTAAACTATATTATTAAATGGTTGCATGGTAGAAATCTGTATGTTAACAAGAGAAAAACAACATTTAAAACGTCGCATATGGACTCTCATAATACGAAATATAAAATTACATGATTGTAATCATTTAGGGCCGGGCTTCTCAAAGTGGGGTACGCGAACCCCTAGGGGGTTCGCGACAAGATTTACGTAATGGTGGCTTGATGACTGGCAGGCACGTGCGGCACACATGGTGGCGCGCGGGTGACTGAATTCACTGAATTCGTATTTCGTTTCGTCGGCTTCGTCGCTCGCTTTCGCAAGTCCCGCCCGGCACGTGGCCTGGTCCGCTCAGTGTTTGATTCATTTGTTTTAGAATTTAGTTTATTGTGTGAGCGCGTTTTGGTTGACAGCAAAATAAAAACAAAATATTTGCAATCCCTTCTAACGGCTAGCTAGTTTCGAAAATGAATTAGTGGTTAAAAACGGGGTCATTACGCAGAAAATGTCAAAGTAATACAACGTTATCAGCCAGTTTGCAACCTGTACAAAGTACATCTACTCAAATTGCGTCTACTTCTGCTGAAAGTTCAGTTTCAAACGAAAATTCTGCGAAGTCGAGAGAACCAAAAAACAATCATATCATCGGCAAAAAAAAAGGAAATAGGACGAAGACTATTTGAAAATTGGATTTACGTGCAAAGAAGAATCTCAATACCCAGAGCCACAGTGTAATATGTTCAGAAGTTCTCGCAAATAGCTTGATGAAGCCATCATTGCTGCGAAGACATTTGGAAACAAAACATCCGCAGTACGTTGACAAACCTATAGATTTTTTTGTTCGAAAAAAGAAAGAGTTGGCTTCTTCGAAAAAGTCTATGAAAACCGTCTTGGCTACTAACTCTGAATATTTACGTGCGTCTTTCCTTGTGGCATATAAAATCGCAAAGACCGGAAAGTCATACAATATTGCTGAAGAATTGATTTTACCAGCTGCTAAAGATATGGTCAGTTGTGTATTGGGAGACACATTTTCGAAATTGCTGGATAAAATACCACTTTCAAATGATACAATTGCACGTCGCATTCACGACATGGCACACGATGTTGAAGAAAATCAACTCGCACGATTACAAAATAATTATTATGCGATTCAAGTTGATGAATCAACAGATATTAGTGGATTACCGAATTTACTTGGGTTTGTTAGATGTGTATAGAAGGCATAGATGGGAGAAAGTGCGTTGGTATATCGAGTGACGGTGTAAAGGCCATGACAGGAAGGATATCTGGACTAATATCTAGGATTAAAAATCTCGCTCCTGAGGTCAAAAGTATGCATTGTGCATTGCACAGAGAAGCATTGGAGAGCAAGAAAATGCTCAATGATTTAAAAACAACACTTTCAAAGGTCGTAAAAATAATAAATTACATAAAATCACGTCCGCTAAATTCAAGACTTTTCGCATTATTATGCCGAGACATGGGTAGTGAACATGTTTCAGTACTGCTACACTGTCAAGTACGCTGGTTGTCAAAAGGCAGGATATTAGCTCGTTTCGTGAGCTTCGTCACGAAATCTATTTATTTTTGAAAGACAGTGACTTCAACCTTAAATTCCTATTTGAAGATGAAACCTGGCTTAAAAAATTAACCTATTTAGCTAACATTTTTTTTGTCTCAATGAAACGAATGCTTCGATGCAAGGTTCCACGTGCAGTATATTCACTGTATAGGACAAAATAAACGCACTTATAAAAAAAATAGATTTTTGAAAAACTTGCTTGAGATCAAATATCTTTGAATGTTTTCCTCTTTTGCATGAATTTATTACGACGAACGCCCTATCCGTGTATTCCGAAATAAGGGCTGAAATTGTTCTTCATCTTTCTCAGCTCTCCGACAAACTGAAAAGGTATTTTCGAGATATTGATAATGCGAAAGATGGCTGGATTCGTAACCCATTTGTGGTCTCGATCGAGAGCATAAATTCTAGTTTGAGTATTAAGCAACCGGAGTCATTATTAGAAATGTCCGTAGATGAAACCCTTCAAGCTGATTTAAAAAGGATGTCTTTGGTAGATTTTTGGACTGCTAGACAGGAAGAGTATCCCGAACTCTCACACAAAGCGGTGAATTTCCTTTTACCCTTTGCTTCAACATACTTATGTGAGAGTGGGTTTTCACACCTGGTCATGATAAAAATGAAATACAGAAATCGACTTGATACCGAGTCAGAATTAAGGTTAAAATTGACCAAAATTATCCCTAAAATTGACTCAATTTGCCACAAGAAACAAGCCCACCCATCACATTAATATTAAAAAGATATTTCTTTTGACACTGTACTTTTTATTGAAATAAAAACCTTATTTTCTTCAACAGTCACTTTTATTATTGTCTTGTGTGTGTGGGGGGGGGGGAATTAATTAGTTAAGCGTTAAGGGGTTCATTAACTTTAACAGGGGTTCGTGGAGACAAAAGTTTGAGAAACCCTGATTTAGGGTATAAAGTTATATGTAATTGTTCTGTAATAGAGCAAGCAAGTGTATAAAACTATGTATTCAGGAATCAAAATTGACCACCATCTAAAATTTCATAAACATGTAGACTTAGTTTTCAACAAATTAAAGAGAGTTTCCGGATGTATGTGTCCAAACAAAAATGTCCTGAAATTAGTTTACAAATCATTATTCGAATCAATAGTAAGATACGGAACACAAAATTGAGGTTGTGCCGAAATCACTTACACAGAAAAAATATGCAAGCTACAACTGAAAGTATTGCAAATGATAGAAGGAAAAGAAAAGAAAAATTATGAATTGTTTAATACATTTGACACTTTGACCCTCTAGGAGTTTATAAATACTATAGTGTAATACATCATCATAAACATGATTTTGCTAAAATGCATCGTGCCAAAACTGTATAATGAAATTCCATTTACATGTGAAGATAAAGCCATGTCGCAATTCAGAAATGAATTAAAAATATGGCTAAGACATGATGTCTGATTTATTATTTGACACTATGTCTTGTAAAATTATTGATTTATTTATACCTTTAAAATAAGTAATGTAAATCTGTGTAAATAATAATTTTACTTTACTCACTGTTATGAAACATTGGAACCGACTGATAAGTTTGGGACTTATTAGGACCCAATAACTATATGTACAAATGGTGAAATAAATAAAAAATTTTTTTTTTGCTGCGTCGGTAACGATGATCATTAGCTGCTGCGATTAGAATTAATCACTTCTAGAGTTTGTTGAATAGGTCAATTTTCTTTAGGTAATTTATCTTGTCTCAAGATAACTTTTATGTCGTTTGTAGTGCTCTTTGTCTTTGGTTATTATACAGTGGACAACGTAACAGAATATGTGTTATTGTTAACTTTTCAGTTCTACAGTGTTCGCACCTGGGCTGTCTTGTTCCTGTCAATGTGAAGCTGGACGTTAAATGAGTATGGCCTTTTCTCAGTCGGGTAAGTATTGTCTCTTCTCCTCTATTCAAAAAGTTAATTGTACCGGTTTTGTTTATATTTTCTTAGTTTCATACTTTCCTTTCTCTATTCTGTTTGGCATATATCCTTTATTAATTGTTTTACGTATGTTCTATTATCTTATTTTGTTACAGGTGTGCATTCTGCTTCTCGTTTGATGGCATGTTTTGCAGCCGTATCTGTTTTTTCATTACCTGCAATGCCCACGTGCCCCGGTATCCAAAGAAAAGTAACTGTATTGTGTTGTTCATGTAACTTGTTTCCATGTATTTGTTATACCAGGGGATTTAAACAGTATTTGTTCTGTATGCTAGTTAGTGAGTTTAATGAGTCACTAATTATAATATATTTATTATATCTATTTAAATTTATGTATTTCAAGGCCTGCCGTATAGCGTGTGATTCGTCTAGGATAACAAAAGCACTACCTATTCCATCATTCGTCCGTGATCCTCCTGTATATATTGCTCTAGAGTTATTAAATCTAGAGATGGCTTCGTGGAATAGTTTTAGGTATGTTACGTTATTTGTATTTTCTTTATTATATTGATGGTGTCCCGACCTGTATATAAAGATAGGGTTTCATTACATGGTATGATTCTGGTGCTATAATATTCATACCACAACAAATTAATATTTGGATTCTTCTTTTTTCTAGAGGGAGTGTCCCTGGCTCATAATTTAATGCTGCCATTGGACTTGTTCTGTATGCTCCGGTTGCCAAACGCAGACATGTACTTTGAATAGAATAGTTTTTTAAGTAATGATTTCCTTGCTGATCCGTAAGTCACTGCGACATAATCAATTTTAGGTAAGATAACCGTTTTATATATTTGCAGCACAGTTTCTGAATTCATTCCCCAGTTAAAACTTGATACTGATTTTATGATATTAATAAGTCCTTTACAGGATAAGAGTACTTCTTGCACATATTCCCGCCAATTTAGTTTTCTGTCGAAAATTACTACTACTATCATTAACACTGGTTCCTCGTGTGGTTTTCGTAATCTACAGAAATGCACACATTTTGTTTTGTTCGTGTTAAAGGTGAATGCTATTTTAGAGGCCTGTTCGGTTAATTTATCGATTGCGTTTTGTAGCTTTTGATTTATATTCTCCATGTCAAAATCGGAAACGAAAATCGATAAGTCATCTACATACATTGTTTTACTTACAGTATCATCAATTACTGAAACAAGTTTATTTATGGCAACTAAAAATAACACTACACTTAAGGTTGACCCCTGTGGTGCGCCATTTTCCTGCGTGTGTTTTGTTGACATGGTGTTTTGTACCCGTACCTTAAAATGTCTGTTTCTTAAAAAGTTACAGATAAATCAGGGTTAGTTGCCTTTAAGTCCCCAGTCAAAAAGGGTTCTTAGTATTCCAAAACGCCAGGCAGTATCGTACGCTTTATGGATGTCAAAGAAAACTGCGACAATGTGTTTTCTTTCTGTAAAGCTGTTTTGTATACAGTTTTCTAAAAAAGTTATCTGGTCGATTGTAGATTTGTTTTTGCTGAACCCTGATGGATAGTTGTCGAGTAAGTTGTTAAATTCCAGAAATCGCATAAGACATATTTATTATTTAGATCATAATTACTTTACTTAAAATATATTGGAAGTTTCGTTTTAAAATACAATACCGATATACCTGAAAAATTAAATTTATTTTATTATTATTATTATTATTATTATTATTATTATTATTATTATTATTATTACTATTATTACTATTATTATTAAGTTTCAGTAACCTTTTTTTGTTTTAGAATCCGTTTATTTGCCAACAAATCTTTTCAAATATTTTGCGCAAAACAAAATGGCGCACTCAAAGTTGATCGTAACCACGTATTTCAAAAAAGCACATTGAAATTTGAAATAATAAGCTAGCAACCATTATTAATACAATATCCTTCAAGAAAATATTTTTTGTTATCTGACAATAAAAAGGTTTAATTGCATGATTAAATTGATTTAAAACAGTCTGTGGTTTTTGTGTTAATTTAAAATACGTAATTAAAAATTTAAGGATATGGTGTATTTCTGATAATTATGGACAGATTACTTTAATTATACCGATTTACAATCATTTAAATTAAATATATCTATGTAATTATAAAAAACACATACTTATTATTAATCTTTAATGGTTAATAGATTACTCCAAATGAACCTTATAAATTTTTTAAACGCTCAATCCAATTGGACCTCGTAAAAATATTAACCGGAATTTAATTTTTTTGTTAATTGTTAATTTCTGATGGTATTTATTTTATTTAATCTACATTTAAAATATATTATACTTGTTTATGAATGGTATGGTAAAAATAAATTTTTATGACAGGCGTACCACAGACTAATGGTACAATTTTGTGTCAACCTATAAGGTCTGTAAGTACTATCTGTAACACTTTACGAGTCTGTTCTAAGAAATCTGCAATTCCGTGAGCTCCTGTAGCTTACAAATCCTATAAGTTTTCTGTGACTTTTGTAAATATTTACGTGTGCAATCGGACCACTCGTAACTCTTACTAATTACGTGTTTGAGGTTATGTTAATATACTACACGTGATGCGGTTAAAATGAATAACCAACAAATAAATCTATTTATTGGAGTTTTGCTGGAAGAAGAGCGCGACAAGTAAATATGGGAAAGTATTGTAGGAAGCGAACCGCGAAAATTTTATTACTGTGATAAACGTTTGTCAAATCGCCATTGATGCCACGATAGAAAATATAATTAGTGGATTTTTAATATCTTGATAATGCGTCGTAATTTGCTAATGTTTTCAAAATCTTTTATTTATATATTTTTATGTAAAGAGTGTGGGATTGTTTATAACTGATATTTGTCTAGGGTTGTAAAACACATGTTGGGGGGTGAGTAACAGATGCACGCTTAAAAATGCTTTACTTAAGGGGCGTAACGAATCATTGCAATTTCTTATGATCCGATTCTTAATGGAAAATGTCACTAGCTTAATAAGTAATTGTGCCGGTACAGATCGCGATTAAAAATATCTTTGTTTTGAAAAATGGGGGTTGATTGCGGGAGTAAAGTTAGTTAGGTTTGAAATCGGGGGAAAGGGAGTTACAGTTAGAGTGTCAATCGAGCCAGATCGATTTTTGGGTTAATTAAATACCTTCATTGTAAACAGTTTGTCTGTAAAGTAATTCTTGCGTGTACACTTTTCTTTTGAATTCGCCAACACTAAGTTGTATTTTCTTTCGGCGGTTAGTTGTGATGTGTTTTTCAAATATTAATTTATAAATAACAGTCACCCTTTTTGAAGTTAAACCGCGCACGTTAACGATTTGTGTCAATTAAGGGAATATTTATTTTAGTGTAAGTATGTATTTTTATATAAATGAAAGCTCCCAGCCGATCATTTTACCAGTCTATGTAACGTATTAAAATAATCAAACATTGCCTTGCGAAGGTATCTCATTCGTACGCGGGCTCAGTAAGCGGAAATCCGCTAAAATAAAGGACAGTGCCGGGCTCCTTCACTCTGATATTTGTGCGAATTAGCATTGCTGTTTATTGTTTATATTTATATTTGTGTAGAGGTGGCTGGTGAACGGGTATAGGATACCGCTTTGGTTACTAATTGTAAGTAGGTACACACTTCCGGGCCAGACCATTAAACACCGCGAATTTTTATTTCTATTGTTTTCAATTGTTGTATAGATGAATGTGTAACCTGAGAGAGGAGCACTGTATTTTTCTAACGCACTCAAACTTATATATCGGTCACGATGTTAGTGATCTATTTATAACTTACCATTGTAAGGCTTTGTTTTAAAGAGTTTTTTTGTCGGTTTGTTTAAGTAGAATTATTTACCTGCGAGCTGATTTCTCTTTGTATGTGCTTTATTGTAATTTGACTTATGTATTTTGTGCTTTGGTGGTCACTAAACAATTGGGTACGTGTAAATTTCTTGTCTGTTTTCTTTTGTCCTTGCCTTTACCTTATTATCACCTGTGCAATTTTACTGTTGTTGTATTTTATATGTACCGTAATTTGCTTTATTGTTTTATGTGCTTATTTGCTTAAAGACCGACATGATTGGTTTTAAAGGGCTTGGTATTACGATTTTTATTATGATTTTGAATTTTGATTATTTATGACCCAATTGTGCGTGTGACTATGTGTTTTTTTATTGTGTTTCTGTGTAACTAAACTCATTTTTTTGTTCATTTTCTCTTAATGTTATAATTCTGTACGTACTTTAACCTCATTTAATGGTGTTTTGTTATATATTTAACCCTTTCTTCGTTTTTTTGCGTGTTATTTGATTTAATAATGTACTTGTGCAATTACTTATTTATAAATAAAGTGGGTTTTATTGTGGTTCTTTCCCACAATAGTATACTAACGGGCTGAACCACCGCTGCGCCAAGCTCATTGATTTTAATTTGAGTAGTTTCATTTTTTTACCTGCCCCTCATGAAGCAACACTTACCTCATCCAGCCTATTTCATTTAGATAGCACAACGTACTACCACTAGACGGCCACTTCGTTTGATCAGATTTGAGGTTTGCGAGCAATTAAATATCAGACTTGTAAATAAATTATAATGTTTTAATTATTACCAGGAAAGTCAAAGTAAGGCAGGCAATTAATTTGAGTAATAGTAACATTATTGTCATTGAAGTACATAAATAAAAAGTTTCCCTCGAGTAGGATTTGGACCTACGGCCTGTACCTTGCTAGAGTACCGCGCTAACCAACTGCGCCATCAAGGTTCAAGCCCCAATCGATGTAAAGTTTGTCTTTATGTATGTAGAATTAATGTAAATTCTAATAAGTTCAAATTATGATTTTCAAGATAGGGTACCTGGGGGACGCCACAGTATTTCTAATACACTGATAATTTGTAATAATTATTATAGAAACTGTATGAGAGTGACTAGAAGATTATTGAGGCATTGAATCCTTTTGAAATGCCTCCGAGACAATTTATTCAATTATTTAGGCTAGATCAACAGAGTGTGTTAAATTTAATAAATGCGTTGACACCATATTCCAGGAAGAACTGCAAACGCAATACCCATAGAGAAAAAGGTTGGTTTTTACTTCTAAGGATCTGCATTGCCTAAAACATGTTGCAGGTTTTTGCAATTTTACACTTTCTGGCTGTTGGATCATTTCAGAATTCGGTTGGTTCATGCAGCTGGCTTTCAATGAGTCAAACCAGCATGTGCCGATCAATTGCAGAAATTTGTGCTGCCGTTTCTGGACATATTTATCCTAATTGGGTGAAATTTCCAACAACTAATGAAGAAAAGAACGAAGCAAAACATGAGTAAATAATAACGTTAGAATTTTCATTGTTTTAATATATTTTTCTTTACATATTACTTAAAATTTGGATTTAGGGGTTTTGGCCGCAATTGATGGGACACATTTTGTTTATATAAATAGAAAAGGAAAACACTCAGTTAACGTAATGCTAGTTAGTAACAACTTTGTTTTCATATAAAGCGGAAAATTGATTTATTAATATTATGGTAGATCGCTGATTCAAATGCACGAATTATTGGTTGATCTGCTAGATTCTCAAGTTCTGTACACGATGCCGCTATATTGCAAGTCAGCCGCTATAGGTGGTAGGCATGTATACTCCATGCCAGTCGGAGAGGTACCACCACCCTTACCATGGGCTCCTTAATATTGGGTCTCCGATTTTCTGAACTCGGTAAGGGCTGCCGATTACCTTTTCCTTCATCGTTAATCTATTCTCATCCTTATTCTTCCTTCTCGCCCTCACTGTCTTCCTATCGGATTAAAAGTCCCAAATTAAAAAATAAGATGGCTGTGGTTTCTAGGGTAATAAATGCCGGACGTAAAATCCTGCCCCATTCGGATGTCAGGGAGGGCAGGGCCCAAGCGACCTCGGTCATCGAAAGAATCAACTTTCTGATTCACTACTGCAACATCCGCGGTATCAGGTCTAATCTTGATGCTATTCACCAACATCTTGAAAAATTACAACCTGATATTTTGTTTCTATCTGAAACACAAGTCTCACTCTAACTTTCGATATAAAGGAGGCGTATGTGCCTACATCAAGGACAGAATTGCTTGCAAGAGGGTTTCATCATTAGAAAATAAAAATTAAACATTCTGGTCCTAATTTTGTGAAATTCTACTGTTGCATTTATAGGTCTCCTAATGACAGTAACTTTCAAGACTTCTTCGATTACCTTAGTATAAAAGTTGACTATCTCCTGTCTCAGTTTCCATCTTGCGATATCTCAATTGTAGGCGATTTCAATGTTCATAACTCTAATTGGCTTCAGTTTTCATCTACTACAAATCCTGCTGGTCATAGTGCAGAAACATTTGCTATTTCATGTGATCTCACACAAATGATTTCTGAACCCACAAGAATCCCTGATAACCCTAACCATACCCCAGATCTCTTTCTTACATCTAACCCTCTTGTTTATAAAACTTCCGTTCTTTCGCCTGTAGGTCTTTCCAACCATTGTCTAATAGAAATCATTTCTACTGTACCTAATTCCACTGTTGTTCAGAACCTTGTAGTGTTTCAAGTCAGATCGATGGAGTGATTTACGGGATTTCTTTGCAACCTTTCCATGGCGTGAATATTGTTTTAAGTCGTCCTCTTCTTCGTACATCGCTCCTTCAGTATCTGAAGTCATCCTCATGGGAATGGAGTTATAACATTCCCAAAAAACAATACCGTATAGGTCAATCACGTTCCCAACCCTGGTTCAATAAGGCTTGTGCTGATGCAATATCTTTAAAAAATAAATATTACATTAAATAGAAATCTAATAAATCGGTCGACAGTCATGTAGAATACGTTAGTACTAGAAATATCTGCAAAAGTGACATCACTAAAACTAAAAAGTTGTTCGAACAACGAAAATGCAATGAACTGGCTACATCTCCTTTAGGCAGTCGTAAATTTTGGTCTTTAGCTAAAGCCATTAGTAAAAACTTTGGAACATCTTCATTCCCCCCCCCCTGACATCTATTGACGGATCGATAGTTGTTGATTCTGTAGACAAAACCAATGTTTTTGTGGATTTGTTTGCATCAAACTCGTGTCTCAATGATTCTGGAAAATATGTGCCCCTAGTCAACTCTTCGTTATACGCTATGAAACCAATTCATTTTCGGTACAAGCTCTTGGAATCAATCATCAGTAGACTTGACCTCAATAAGGCGGCTGGCCCCGACGGTATCCCAGCTATTGTCTTAAATAAATGTCTCCCCGAACTAGTACCAGTCCTATCTAAGCTCTATACGATCTCTATGTCTTCTGGGGAGTTCCCTTCATCACGGAAGTTAGCAAATGTTCAACCTATTCCCAAAAAAGGTGATAAGACCGATCCCTCAAACTATCGACCAATTGCCATCACTTCCATTTTGTCTAAAATCATGGAAAAAGCCATCAATCAGCAACTGCTCACGGTCCTTGAAACTAACAAACTCCTTAGTGACCACCAATATGGGTTTAGGCAAAGTCGTTCAACAGGTGATCTTCTTTTCATATGTGACCCAAATTTGGAACAATACAGTAGAACAGTCCGGTGAAACAGTTGTAGTCGCTTTAGATATCTCAATGGCATTTGACCAAGTTTGGCATAAGTGTTTACTTGCCAAACTCACCTCGTTTGGGTTAAATGATACCCTCATCAACTAGGTTTCTAGTTTCCTTGATAAAAGGCGAATACGTGTCGTACTTGATGGCTTTTTTTCAAAAGAAGTTAGCATTAACGCGGGCGTACCACAGGCATCCGTTATAGCACCAACACATTCTGCTGCTCAACAACTAACCCCATCCATTGCTTTACAGGCGATAGCACTCTTCACTGTAGTTCATCTCAGTCTTCTCATAGTGATAATCCACCTTCCATGCCAAATCAAGAAATTAAAGCTGAAATGGCAAATTCAATCAACAAAGACATTTAACGTATTCTCGAATGGGGAAGCAATAATCTAGTTAAATTTAATGCTAACAAAACTCAGTGTTACAAGTGTCCGCAAAAAAAGATCGATCATTTCCTGTTGTAAGTATGAATGGCTCAGTTCTTAAGTTTTCAGACTCTATTACTCTGTTGGGTATGACTGTATCAATTCTCTCATGGGTTGACCATCTTCTGTCAGCTACCAAAACAGCTGCTCGTAAAATAGGCTTTTTGTACAGATCTAAGCAGTACTTTACCTCTCGACAACTCCTTCTGCTGTATAAGACCCAAATTCGGCCTCATCTGGAATATAATTCTTACCTCTGGGTTAGTGCTCCCCAATACGCTCTCGATATCGTTGATCGTATTCAAAAGAGAGCGATTGGGCTTATAAATGACCCGTCCTTAACTTCTCACATACAGTCCCTTGAGCATAGAAGGATGGTTTCAGTTCTTTCTTTGTATTATCGTTATTACAACGGCTTTTGTGCTGCTGAATTATATTCTTTGATACCATCTATCTTTGCGAGAAACACTCGGTTCGCTCATTCACATCATCAGTATACAGTACAAATCTCCACTTGTCGTACCAAACGGGCGCAATCCACATTTTTCTACACGGCTTCTAAACTTTGGAATGATCTCCCTAGTTCCTGTTTTCCTCTTACTCATGATATGAGAAAATTTAAGGTAGCTGTTCATAGGCATCTATTGGCAATTCATTATCCCTCTATCCATCCTCCTAAGTGTTCCTGAGTGCTTTAGCACCATAGGCCAAATTTAGCCTGTTCAGGTCCACAACCATAAAAAAATAAATAAATAAAGAATTATTTGAGAAGAACACAGAAATAAATCAACTCGTTCAGTAGGTAAAATTATGAAAAGTAAGTATATTTTAGGTTTTAAGTTTTTTTTTTATAGGAGATAGTGGTTACCCCTTAGAACCCTGGCTATTTGTCCCATTTGCGGATCCACAAGATAGACGGGAAGAGGAATTCAACAGGATGCTCACGTCTTCAAGGAACGTCGTAGAAAGGACAAATGCTATACTTAAAGGAAGGTTTCGATGTTTATCCAGATTGCGTACCTTACTTTACAACCCATTAAAAGCTGCAAATATAATACATTGCTGCACTCTTCGTAATAATGCAAAAAAATGCAAGGTTGGAATTGGAAAAAGAAGAAATTGAAATGCCAGATAAAATTGAAATAAATAACGGTAACATTTTATTTCTGGTAATTAATTTGTTTTTAGCTGAACCAATCGGGAATCAATTAGGAAGAGAAGCTAGAGACCAGTATGTGCGAGAAAATATGTAAATAATCTGTTAATGCTTGTAAATGAATTAATAATTGTCTTTTATTACAAAATACATTCTTTTTTTATAAAATAATCGCATGTGTTTTGTATTTTTGAATGTGAAAATTAACGTTGGACTTGAATTCAGCTTCAAATAAATAACTAAAAGCTACTGAACAAACTGTCATTTGAAAAAAAAAACAATTTTTAAAATTCGAAATCTATATTAAAAAACTTAAATTTAGCAATATCAAATTTCAGTCGTTCTTTTTCAATCGCTAGTTTTTCTTTTTTTAAATCAACATATTATTCAAGAAATTTCTTCAGAGTGTTTGTCAATTCACTTCAGTATTTTAAATTAAATTTTCCGCTTATGAAGAAAGAGGCTTTACTCTTTTATTCTGGCTCCGGCTGTCTTTGATTCTTTGATTTGAGCTGCTAGGTATTTCCTCAAATACTTCCAAAGGTGTTCTCTGATATCACTACATCTTTTGAGGGTAACAAAACCTCCCACACACCCTCACAACTGCTTGGGCCTGGAACCGCCGTTTTTGGCTTAATGGAATGCCTTCACAATCACTCACATTTGCTCCCACAACGGTTACTTTGCCCCAGATAGTCAATCCCCTTTCTTCTATTGCTGACAATTGGATGTTTTACTATGATCTAGTTCCCGTTTTTTAGCATGTTCCGCTATTTTTCGAAACTTGGCTTTTACGGCATATTTCCAGTCTTGAAATCGCTAAAATATATGGTATATTACTTATTCTTACTTTAATTTTAGAGTGGAAATTTTTTATCGGCCCCTGGTAATACTTTAAACCTACACTAGTTTAAGGGTTAATATACAATATCGTTTACTTTCACCCACTCATCGACACTTAATACCGGACCGGTTCCAATAGAGTTCAAGTCCAACGTTAGTTTCTCCCATTTTTTGGTTAAGTAATCAGGCTCCAGTGAAGGATTAATAGTATTACTTCTAAACACGTAAATACATATCATATTGTTCCAAGGTTGTGTTTAGTGAACGCTTTATTTTTTTATTTTCAGTAAACATCACTGTGAAATAACATTTAAAATAATAATATTATTGTGTTCCAAATGTGTTACCTCATTTTAAAGTTTATTCTTTTTTTATGAACACAACTAACGTGTATACTAACGATCAAGGACGAGCTAACCTATAATTTTTCAATTAACTGACATCCGTCATACGTGTGAAGTTAACCGTTCCAGTAAAAGTAGTTCAAATGTACATCTGTAAAAGCAACGCTTACAGACGCGTGTTCATAATTCCACTTTTAATGTATCTGTAAGGACCCGAGTTATAGATCGTATAGCAGTTACAAATTTACAGATCTAGAAGTTTACAGGTTGAAACACGGAATTGCACTATAAATTAACAAAATTTACAGAAAGTAGTATGAATGCAGAAATACCTATTATCATTCTACTAAAAGTGTACCTATGTTAAAATTAATTAAACGAATTTTAATCACATTATGAGACTCCTCCATTATATCAGTCATTTCTAAATATTTATTTATGTAAATGGTACCTTTTATCTTAGTAATAATGCGTTGCATTTAGAAAAATAATTAAAAATGTATTATTGCTAACTGATTAAGGAAAGTGGATAAATGGAAGAATATTTTTTTAGTATGGTATTTCGATCGGTACAAATAGTGTTTTAAAGGATGAACGATTATAATGCCTTTACAAGCCAACATCCGCTAAAACTGTTGAAAAATGTTATAGTATGAATGAAATTGGGAAATGTATCTTATATGAACTTGGAATGGACGATTCAACAACTGATTCCTTTTCAATAAACAGTTCAAAGTGGTTGATATATATCCGATTTGTTGCTCATTATTAATTATATCTTTTTATGTTATGAATGATTGGTGATATTTCATCAATCATTAAGCAACCTTACGTTTAGGTACATGTTCCTATTTCTTTATTATCTAAAATTGCCAAAACTTATTCACACTTCTGTAGCTTCACATTGTCATGGTGACTGATGCAGGTAAGAAAGGGCATCTATTGTTTGTGACCCCTATATCTTTACCAGTAATTTAAGGTATATTAGAATGAGTGCTTCAAGATCGTATGAAACACGTTTCTAATGCAATTTTTTGTAATTTGCCCTTTTTGTAAACAAAAATATTTACTTTAGTTGATTTAGGAATTTTTGTGGCGGTTGGTAATGTCTTAATTTTAAAAGTGAACATTTGATCTAGTCGCCTTTTGTTTTATCCAAATTCTGTCACAAAAGACGAAAATGGAAGATAATCAAGATAATCTTGCATGTACACCCTCTGAAATACATGAACTTGCCAAAAATACGGTCGCGAATTGCTCACATACAAGTTTTCCACTGGACGGATCCTGTTTTTGACACTTTTGTAAGAGTGACATGCATGACATAATTCCGGGTCAAGCTTTGCCAACCTAAAAATTTTCGTAAAATCTTCCGTAAATTAATGGCTATAATCACATCGGAGATAATGACGTCACGTTTCTTAATATGTCTATTAAAGAATCAAAATGGAAGCGAAATACAAATATATTATTATTACTTTAGTAGCAAACGATCTATTACGCTTATATCATTATTAGACAAACCATTACTAATTCTACACGAAAATTTTACATCAAATAATTGGATTAAATGCCCCTCCCTCTTCTGACTCATTATACTACTTTATATTTGAACGCATTTTACGCGCCATAAAAATTCTATTTTCAAAACAAGCTCTTCGGAACATTTGCTCAACTTCGCGCATTATTAGGGTTCATATGGGTTTCATTTCTACACTAGCTTAGCTTATCGGATTTTCTGCTAGTGCGATGTATGTGGCTTTTTTGAGTTTCCGGCGAGTTGTATTCTCGTCCCTTGCCACATCGCTTGTCGCATCGAATGGGACAACATACAGATGTATGTTATCCCATTCGATACGACGATCTTTTACAGACATGTACGGCTATTCTTGATCTTTCTGTTTCGCCTTTTCGGATGTTGTTCTTATGTTCCTGTGTTCTCACAATGAGCGGTCTACTTCTCTCTCCCCTATGTATGCTCTGCCGCATTAGCATGCAAATACAATATACACACTGCCTTGAAGAATTGCGTATACAACCTACCATGCGAATGTGGCAGAGCATACATAGGAGAGCAGTAGACCCCTCAAAGCGAGGACTCAGGAACATAAGGACAACCTTCGTGAAGGCGAAACAGAAAGATCAAGAATCGCCGAACTTGTCTGGAACGACGACCACCGCACACAATAGCACAACATATAGATCGTAGCAAAAGACGAGAGTACAACTCGCCGGAAGCTCAAAGAAGCCACATACAACGCACTAGCAGAAAATCGATAAGCTAAGCTAGTGTAGAAATGAAATCCATATGGACCCCAATAATGCGTGAAGATCTGAAGCGCCATACACCTGCGCAATAGGTTATCACTAACTAGATGGTATAAGCTCCAGTGGCGTGCCAGAAGACAAAAAAGTATGCGCCAATTTAAAAATTGTATATTTTTGTCGGATTAAGCGGCTAAACATACAACTTTTTGGTCTCTTGATATTTGTTCGTATCTTACTTCGTCTTCGAAAAAATAAAGCTAATTCATTGCATAATCAAAAAATCTGATGTGTGCAACACGTGCAACACGAATACAATGTAATTGATAATTTAAACAAGCACAAGTAAAATTGACCTAGTGTACTGGGTTTTTTTTTGCTACTAGAAATTTTGTACAGGTCTTTCATATCATTAAATTGTTAAATTGTTTTATTAAAAAAATCGTAATACTTCGACAGAAACAATTAAATATGACGACCAAGACACATTATCTTAAATTTAAGTTATTAGTTAAATAGTAGCCATAAGCTTGACGTACTAAACAAACATGATCACGATCGAAAAAGTTGATCATAGAAAGTAAATAATCATAATCACCCAGTATACGTTTATTTAGTTCTTAAATTGAAAACGTGCAAATATGTGCATAAAAGTACAATTTTTATAAACATATAAATCCACTTGTTACCCATATGTTTTACCACGTGTCTAACCACCATATGGCATAAAAGAGAAAGAGTGGGCTCGACTAAACTGAGGCGTACGGTCGGAAGACCGCAGAGCACTCGAATGCGTGGTTGTTTTGGAGGTATCGCTTAAAATGATAGTAATCTGGTTAGATAGGAACCGGATATGAGCAGGCGCCACAGGTTTTAATAAGGAAGTACTCAACAAGTGTTGAAAGGAGAGTAAACCCTGCAAAGCCTGAAACAGGATTTACCAAAAAAAAGAAGAAAGAAATAAGAATCAAAGGAGGAAGTAGAAATGAGTTGACAATTCCCCCGATAATGTAATTTTTATTGTCGATATCCTGACAAAGGAATAAAATAAAAAAATATATATAAATTAACATTCCACCAAAGCCCACGATGGCAAGCAGTGAGCCTCAGCTTGTGCCCATGGCAAGTATAATTCTAAATTTCAATAAAAAAAAAAATAAAAATAAAATTATATATGTTCCCTTCCGGCCGTTGTAAGATCTTACTGTGCGTATTCGGGAATTGGCTAATTTAACACGTAATCCCATTGGGATGTTTAGTAAGGAAAAAAATAAAAAGAATTTAATTAATGAACTTGCTTGCCTTACGTTTTACACAGTATACAGTAAATTGGAAAGACAAAAATTACAAATTCATGTAAAATTAAATGTTTAACATTTGCAGTAATTTACCTAATACAGATAATCGTTACACCAGGTATATTGCAATTAAAACAGGAGTTAAATCGTTGGTTGAATGTAGCCACAAAAGCTAGAACTAGCTAGTCTAGCTAAAAATGTTTAGGTGTGGTCTATCTATTTTAAGAATTCAGTTAAAGTTTTAATTATGATTGAGTGCAAAAATATTCAAAACTGAATTAGTGAATATATATATATATATATACCGTTTTAGATAAAATAAAATTTTGTGAAAGTGAACTGCTGGAAGTACCTTAAATATATATAAATTCAATTAAGAGGTAAAAATTGTCTATTATTTGATTACAAAATTAATAATATCAGTCCATTTATTTTCGTTGTAGAAATGCACTAAGAACCTCCTCGGTGTAATTGAAATTTGGAAACATAATCGTGTAACCAGGTGATAAAGAAAGAACAAAATATCTGACCTTTATTGTTGAATCTATTACTTACCTGATCTTGCAAATTTCGGGTACTATTCCAATGATCTAGTAGCCTTCACGTATATGGTCATGGATGTCAGCAAGGCTCTTACGCCTTCCAGCGATAATCATATATTTTGGATGTAACGTAACAGTAAAATGTGAGCAGAAAATTTAAGGAGTGGCGTTAGAAATGTAGGTAGTACGAAAATACTCTTACATAGGTAGTACAGAGATGCTCGTACGTAGGTAGTACAGAGATGCTAAAAGAAGGTAGTACGGAGATGCTAAAAGAAGGTAGTACGGAGATGCTAAAAGAAGGTAGTACGGAGATTTTAAAAGAAGGTAGTACGGAGATGCTAAAAGAAGGTAGTACGGAGATGCTAAAATAAGGTAGTACGGAGATGCTAAAAGAAGGTAAATATAAGTACGACATTTAAGTAATTATGACCGTTCATACCCTTTTACAGGTGACAAACGAGCCGATAGTGAACATTCAACGTAATTTCGATTGAAGTGTCTTTATATGTGAAGAATTAGTATTGAATGCTTTTATATACGAAAATCTAAAAACAATTTTAATTAGCATGAGGTTATCGAAACATGTTCCACTTACCGAAGATGTTGACGAATGAATAATTTCAATTATATCCGCCTTTTAAAAGCGTTAGTAATACTTGTACTTAATCAAGTATTACTTTAAGTGAGAATTTCCCAAAAAAAAATGATGATTCAGATCCAGAACCAGAAACGAAAAATTCTCTAGAAACTCAACACCCGCCATCAAAGGCGTTCTTAAAAGGAAGAAAGAAAAATTGGCCAAAACCTTAAAAATCAATTTTACAAACTTTTATTTTAATCACTGTTGCCAAAGTTAAAATTTGTAGAAAATATTTATTTATTATATATATTTCCATTATTTGACCTTAAAAGATCCCAGGTTTCTATTTAACTGCTTTATATTAAATGATCCGAAATCTCAGAGATGTCGCTGAAGGTATTACATATTTTGGACTTATATAACTAAATAAGAGATGTGTACGAAAGTTACATACATTAACTTAAATGCAATTAGAGATGCGTTATCAAAAAGAAACATTTTCCAATTAAGCACGTAACAGTTTCTATTGATGCGGTTATCAGTTTTACATTTATTCCATAGTTAACTTTCGTTGTTGCGAAAACAACCGTTGTTTATATAATTCCTAAATGACATAAATTCTACTTAGTAATAAAAAAAATTAATTAGAATTTTGACATTTTAAAAGTAAAAATGCAAAAAAAATTGCGAAAATTTTTGACCTAAGGGCCAAAAAAATTTTTTTTACAAAAATCATCTCAAATGGTCAGAAATCTCTCAAAACGTGTAAAAATGAAAAAAAAATTGAACATTTTTTAGCAAAGGGCCAAAAACTTATTTCCAAAAATCGTCGCAAATGGTCAGAAATGATTCAAAACGTGTAAAAATTTTTGACCAAAGAGTCAAAATTTTTTTTTTCAAAAATAGTTTCAAATGGCCCGAAATGCCCTAACACGTCTAATAAGATAAGATAGAAAAACCTCGTACAATATGCGTCTTGAACCCGAGACGCTGGAACATCAACCAAACGCGCTGCCACTGCGCTACTGGAGGAGTTCACAAACAAACAACAAACTTGGTAGATATTCAATTCTAAGATGGTTCACTTAGTTGTCTACGTAAAGACGTGCCGATTTGCTACGAATAGCCGTTCGTATTTATACACTCTATGTAGGCAAAAACTGGAATTCCATTTTGACGGGACAGATTTCGCTCAAAAGTTCATCATTCCGTGTACTCATGGATCCGAACCTGAGTACCAAGTTTCATGACGATCGGATTGTCTTTGTGGACGCTATTGCGCTGGAACACATACAGACAAATAGACATACATTTTGGAACTTTCATGTTTGAGCCTCTTTTATGGTAAATCAATTTTTAAGTATTGTATCTCATTTTAAAGGAAATTTAATCCTCTTTAATAATACGCTGGGATCTACTTTCTATCTATTTTCTGTTTTGCGATAATTCACAAAAGCTAAAGTGCTGCACTCGAAATTTCGCCAACAGATTACAGTACCTTCCAATACTTTCGTATTGTGAGGTAAACATTGTTAATATAGAATCAAGTTAACTTTGCTCGTCGCTAACAATTGTTGCTTTGTGGTTATGAACATAATGTTTTTGACATTCCGTGACAATTTTTTATTATTTCTCCTGTGACCAAAACGTAGATTGTGCTATTAAAAAAATGGTAAATAATTATTCTAATTTGGAGATGACACAAATGCATTTCCTTTATGGTCTTGCCAATGGTAATGCCGCGGAGGACATTGTTAAAATAAACTCGCAAAACTGTACTCGTTTAGGAAAATCGATGACTTTAAGGTGTTGAACCATAGAAAATAAATAAGGGTGAAACTTGTGTTTTGCCAAAATTCTTTGTATTGAACTTCTTGAGATTCCGGTATGGGCAGCCACTTCTCTTATTGAAGACAGGATATGCCACAAAATATCTCATAATTGTAATTTCGGCAATTTCATCGTTGACAATTGGTTTTGTTTTATTAATTTTTGCCTTAACGGTGCCGTAATTTTTGAAATTCTCGATTATTTGTCTTACACTGAACCTTGACGGTTTCTGTCTATCTGGATATCTTTCAGCAAATATCTCGCAGGTTCTTGATAAAACTCTGTTACATTCACTGTAGATAATAAATTTAAGTAATCTTCGTGGGTGTAGTTTAATCGCCCCGGCATGATTATTAATTATTACTTAATGTCAAATAACTAGAAATAATGAGATTTCAATTGAAATTGATTGTTTTTTTTAACGTCGTCATGGCAGCTGTCATAACTAACAATTTATAAAACATAGCATTTTCATAATAAAAAAAATTTTTAATTGCCAATATTTCGAAAACTACACATTTTTGTATAGAATATATATATCCTAAACTTGTGGTTTCCGGTTGACATTCACTTAAAGAAAAATTTAGATTAAAATTAGATACTGACGTTTCATCCTTGTTTGTCAAATATGAAAATCAAGGCAATAAATGTAAATTTCTTTTTCGTTACACAGCAGTACTTACATAAGATTTTTAACGCTTATTCCGTTTCATGTTGAAAGCTCTATAAGGGAAACGTATCTAAAATTTAATTATCTTTAAAAATGTGCTTACAATGTTTGTTACAAGTTGAGAGTTTTTCCCATATAGCAAAAGTTATTTTCGGGACTTTTTGATTTTTTATTACTTTACTATAACATTACATTAAAGGAAAGTTGTTTAACGATTAATTATCTTTTATAAAGGTCTTTTCGCTTTTTTCAATAAAGTTAGCAGTTTTCGAGATATACACAATATGTACTTTAACGCCTTCAATACAGTACCTTTATTAGTGAATATATTTTACGTTAAAATTTGACAGAACCAAGATATTTTAAGGGTAACTCTGAATATAGAGTTTCATTAAAATCGGTTACGTCCTTTTTTTTGTTATCGTGGCTACATGCCCACACACCCACAAACACTACTACGCACACCGACATCGATACACCCACAGCCAGACTCACACGCTCGCGCGCATTCACGCACCAACGCATGCACTCACATACCCAACACACCCACCTACCCATGTGCATACCCACACATACACCTACACACACACACACACCGCCACACACCCACAATCATCACACACACACACACACACACACACACACACACACACACACACACCCACGCACGCACCTTCACTCACATCCACAAACCCACATGTATGCACTAAAGCATGCGCGCAGATACCCACACTCATGCACCCACCTATACCCACGTATTTTCTCACCCAGATCCACGTACGCACCCACCCACGCGCATACGTACCTGCGCACGCACGCGTAGTCACAAACATCAATCGAAAATGGTTTACATGGTTTTTAAAATGCTGCCAAATCCGTTGAAAACTCGAAATCCATTTTTTCCCGAAAACAGTGGTTTACTTATGGATGCTTCGCGCGTAATAAAGTAAAAAAGTGATATTGGTATGCCACACTATATAATTAAAATTCTTTTTCAAACTTGCCCGTTAACAAATAGTATACATATGTACTTGAACGAATGCTTTAAATTTATTCTTATAGGAGATATTGGAAGCTGCTGTGGTACACCACTTTGTATAAGTGTATCATTTGTAAACATTATTTTTTTGTCAACGTTCTCAAATAATTTAGAAGTAAAATTACATACGGGAAAATCAAAATTTTCCGCTCTTTTTAAACATACTCACCAAATTTAAAAATTATGATACACAGGGTGTTGAATATCAAGTTATTTTTTTGCGAATACAGACCTGGACTTTAATACTAGTTAAAAGATTCATCGATCGACTTGTGTAAGTAAAATACACGTGCTAAATATAATTGAATTATACTGGATACACCACAAGCTATAACCATACAATGATGACAAAATGGATAATAACTTGTATCTCAGCCACACGGATGGTCATACCCACTACATATAGGTTTTTGAATTCACTTCTGTTGACGTGTTTGCATTTAGCAATAAAACACCCTGTATGATTAATTTGCTTTTTTAGTCAAATTAAAATTATTTGGTGATTATTTGCGCGCTTTTAAATAATTATTGATATGAGAAGTAAATATTGGTTGATAAATTTAAAGTGAATATGATAAATAATTCGAATGATGTAGTAAACACTTGTAAATACAGTACAGAATGTTGATAACCTTTATTTATCGTATGATATATTTTAAAATCTGTCTATACAGTTTACAGGCAAAACACATCGAAGAATAATTTTTTTGACAAAAAATGCACCCTTATTTAAGCAAAATAAATTATTAATTAAGGATTTTGGCAATTTTTATCTTCACTTTTAACGTAAAATGTTTTATAATAAGCGACGCGGACTTAACCTCACATGATAAGATAAGAACTACCTACTTTTAATGTCGATGTCGATACAGAATGTTTTTTACCGATTACATATATTACACTTACGTGTTTTTCATTTTTACTTTCTTATCCGGGAGGCAACCGTAAGCATTGTTTTCATGAAAATGGCCGATTTTAAATTTTCAAGGGATTTACGCGTTTTCACCATTTTGAATGTGTGTGGTGTGTGGTGTGTGGTGTGTGGTGTGTGGTGTGTGGTGTGTGGTGTGGTGTGTGTGTGTGCGTGTGTGTGCGTGTGTGCGTGTGTGTGCGTGTGTGTGCGTGTGTGTGCGTGTGTGTGCGTGTGGGTGCGTGTGGGTGCGTGTGGGTGCGTGTGGGTGCGTGTGTGTGCGCATGATAAGATAAGAACTACCTACTTTTAATGTCGATGTCGATACAGAATGTTTTTTACCGATTACATATATTACACTTACGTGCTTTTCATTTTTACTTTCTTGTCCGGGAGGCAACCGTAAGCATTGTTTTCATGAAAATGGCCGATTTTAAATTTTCAAGGGATTTACGCGTTTTCACCATTTTGAATGTGTGTGGTGTGTGGTGTGTGGTGTGTGTGTGTGTGTGGTGTGTGGTGTGTGGTGTGTGGTGTGTGGTGTGGTGTGTGTGTGTGCGTGTGTGTGCGAGTGTGCGTGTGTGTGCGTGTGTGTGCGTGTGTGTGCGTGTGGGTGCGTGTGGGTGCGTGTGGGTGCGTGTGGGTGCGTGTGGTGCGTGGCGTGGTGCGTGCGTGCGTGCGTGGTGCGTGCGTGCGTGCGTGTGTGCGTGCGTGTGTGTGTGTGTGTGTGTGTGTGTGTGTGTGTGTGTGTGTGTGTGTGTGTGTGTGTGTGTGTGTGTGTGTGTGTGTGTGTGTGTGTGTGTGTGTGTGTGTGTGTGTGTGTGTGTGTGTGTGTGTGTGTGTGTGTGTGTGTGTGTGTGTGTGTGTGTGTGTGTGTGTGTGTGTGTGTGTGTTTGTGTGTGTGTGTGTTGTGTTGTTTGTGTATGTGTGTGTGTGTGTGTGTGTGTGTGTGTGTGTGGGTGCGTGTCTGCGTGCGTGCGTACGTGCGTACGTGCGTGTGTGCGTGCGTACGTGCGTGCGTGGGTGTGTGTGTCTGTGTCTGTAGGCAGGATAACTTAAAAGAAACGTAACCAAAAATCAAGCCCTAAAAAATAAAAGAAGTCCCTAAAACAATTTTTTTCTCCATCGAAAAAATTCTCAACGCTATAAGCACTATTTTAAAGATAATTCAATATTAACATTATTAACTTTGTGACACAAATAAAATGAAGAGATACTTGATATGTTGGAAGTTTATTTAGAAACTCTGAAAACGCTTGCACGAGTTACGCTCAGCATTTTCCGGAAAGATCTCAACCACAGCGTACCATTTTTAATAGAATAATCAGACATTTAGTGAACCTTGGAAGCTTTGAACAGTAGAGATCCAGGTACCAGATAAACAATGCTGATATACGTGAAAATATTATTTTTCAAAAAGTTGCGAACAATACAAGTGAATCAGTTAGTCGTCACTTAAGAAACTGATGTTCCGAAATCCAGTGCTCATAAAACATGAAAGAAAAACAAACACCACCCATAAAACCAACAATTGTGCTAGGCGTAAGTGATAATGACTATCAGCAAGAGATTACAATTCAGCAGGTGGTATTTGCAGAAATGTGCGGCCAATGCTGATTTTCCTAGGAAAATGCTTTGGACTTATTAAACACGGTTTACCAATTGTGGAGTGTTCAATACTCATAACTATCACCATTGGTCTATTAAAAATCCACATTTGGTAAATCAAAAAAAAAAAGTTCGATTTGGTTTTAACATCTCGTGTGGTTTGATTGGGACGGACGTTTATTGACTTTTTCTGTTCTTCTGAGTTTGTTTTTCATTTTAGATGATCAATTAATAGGCCTTTTCATCTATGACGACAACTTAACTAGAAACAGACATATGGAGCTACTAACGAACGAAGTAATTCCCGCCCTGAGACAAATGATTAACCCTGAGAACATGCAAAACATCTGGTACCAACCGGACTGCTGCAGGAATTATAATGCTCGTGACGTGCTACATTTTTTAAGAGAAAACGTTAATGAGAGGGTTATTTTAAATAATAAACTAGTACAACGAACTGCGAGATCACTCGACCTCGCTCCCCCCCTTGATTTTTATCTGCGAGGTGCCACTAAAAACAAAGTATTCAATTTTGAACCACCAGAGACTTGAGAAATTTTGAAATAAAGAATGCTGGATGTGCTAGGATCATTAAATGGGAACACATTATGTAGAGTTTGTAACTGTAATAGAATAACGTGCCAAAGGTATGTGGAGCAGAATGGGTGCCATATTGAACCGCTTGTTTAAGAGAATTTGAACTTTTAAATTCGTATTGGAGTTTAACTTATTCTGTAATATCTATTGTAGAAATGAAGATTTTTCAGTAATGTTTACCCCATTGGAAAGTTCCTCTAGAGGGCTATCTAAGTAATCAAAAACTAAAAACAGCAGCCATTACAAAAACAAACGATAGCGCTGATAACTTGAAGGGTAAGGGCCACCTATAAGAGGCGAGACAAGTTAGTCAAATCTCAAAGAAGCAACATCTGCCGACATCGCTTTCACGATGTCACGCGGCATTCGAGGGAGAATTCGTGTATCGTGACTGCGAAGGGGGCTGCGCCTTCCGACCGTTAGGGTTATGTCAACCACTAGATACCGTTGATCCTCAGCCTTCCATACGGACCACGGAGCAGAAACGCACCACCAGGCCATCGGTACACAGAGGAGACGACGCCCTAAGAAGACACGACCTGGACCACCAGAAGACGTCACCTCGCTAGCCCA
Organism: Vesta saturnalis; assembly: GCA_036346205.1. Lineage (NCBI taxonomy): Eukaryota > Metazoa > Arthropoda > Insecta > Coleoptera > Lampyridae > Vesta > Vesta saturnalis. Next base: position 83,909 of record JARFJB010001284.1, read on the forward strand.
GCTACAACCAGCAGTCTCCTCGACATCCGCAGCCGCCACCGTAAATAGAGGAAGTCCCGGATCCTCCATCCCTGACGACTTCGTGACACAGAGGAAGAGGCCGAAGAAGGCCAGGACCATCCACCCACCAACTCCGACCCCTATGGACAACACGTTCCAGCCACTGGAGGAGTACACCGCCCAGCAGCAATGGACCAAACCACCGTGCAGACAGCAGCAGACCAGGGATAAAGTGTCTCCGGTAATCCTTCGACTGGTGGAGAACTGGGTCGCTTTCTCCCGCGAACTGGGCAGACGACGGATCGCCTTCATGCCAAGACAATCAACGAGGGAATCAGGATCCATCCTGCCTCACTCCAGTGCTGAGACGGGCTAATGAGGTATATGGCCGTAGAAGACTTGCGGCAGTGTCACTGGTGTCAGGGCTTCCACTACGCACACCGCTGCAGCTGGCCGGAGATCACCGCTCCAGTCAATGCACGAAATCTCGAACCGACCGGACCAAATAGGTTAACTGCGGTGGAAACCATCCCGCTAGCCTTCGATAACGGTCTACCCCACCCGCCTTAGGGTCGCATACATACATATACGGAAAAATTTCCAAACAGAAGGCATCCCTGTCACAGCATTTACAGCGTTACACCAAAGAATAAGAGAAACTGGCTCAGTAGTTCCTAAGAATACTGAAACTGGTAGACACGATGATGTTGCAGAACAATACGAAGATGATATTTTGATAGAAATTGAAGAGAATCCTGAAATTAGCACCAGAAGATTCGCTGCTATGTATCCTAATATTTCCAAATCTTCCATATGAAACATTATTCATCAAGAAAGCTTTCATCGTTTTCATTTTCATTACGCATACATTGACGAAAATCCTCATGCAATAAAAGAGACTAAGCACCAGCAACAATTTAGTATTAATGTCTGGATAAGTGTAATCGATAATCAGGTGCTGGGACCTGTAGAGCTATCTGGCCGTTTAACAGGACATGTGTATCTTAATGTTTTGGAAAATGTTTTACCTGATTTAATAGACGATGATCAAACAAAATTTATGGTTCAGCCAATTAGCCTGCAAGATCCCCTGTGATTTCTGTATTTGGGGATACAGTCATTAGATTACGCTGTTCCAATAGACACGCGTAATCAGTTATGGGAAAGGATTGAACATGCTTGCAATGAAATTAGAAATAATCGTAGAATTTTTGCAAGAATTAGACAATCTTTACAGAAAAAAATAGATTTATGTATTGAAACAAATGGTCATCATATAGAGGATACGCTATAAACATTCGTTATGTTCTTCTTGTTGTTGTCCTTAACGTTATTTTTTATGTTAGATACATACATTATATTATACTATCTTGAGAAAATAAAAACATTTGTTTTATGAATCATAATTTTACTGCAAATTATATAACTAAGTAAAACAAGTAAAATCAGACACGCCTTATTGATTTATTACAGCCAACCAGGCATTGAAAACGTAATCTAATAATGAAACGGTATTTCTTTCAGAAACACAAAAAGTTTAAATTGATTCTTCTCGCAAACGGTACGAGATAGCGATTTCAACTAAAAGCATATTTTGTAGGAAAATATCGTAAAGTAAATTAATTAAATTTGATGTAAAATCCATTAAAAAATTGAAAATAAAAAATTTTCGTAAAAAAAAGCTGTTGCCCCCCCCCCCCCCCCAAATGGACCGCTTCTGATGTCAATAAGAAAATCGTGTTCTCAGTGGCCGGTTTGTCATTATCGACATTATTATATATATATATATATATATATATATATATATATATATATATATATATATATATTGGTGTTTTTGAGATATTTGACAAAAAGTGACTTGACGGTATCATACTCACAGGGCTCTCACTCCCTTACGAGGCCTTTTTGGATTAGGGTAATTTAGGTTAAATAGATATAAAATCATATCTAGTATCTCTCGTCTCCGTTTGTCAGAAGAGTTTTTCGACACCCTGTATCTGTATATATATATATATATATATATATATATATATATATATATATATATATAGGGTGTCCGCGGAATGCGACAATAGGGATAGAAAAAAGTTTAAATACAAAAGTTTTTCAGTAATCAAATCCGCATTTAAAGAAAATATTTTCGTTTATATAGGGTGTCTCATATGAACTGGAGAGCATGCAATTTCATTTTTTTTAAATAGAACACCCTGTATTTTATTATAATGTTTTTTTTTTAAATCAGGATTTTCACGTGTCATTGACAAAGGGCATACTTTTTTTATTTGATATCCTTAAAGGAAAATATTTTGCAGGTTACTAGTGCATAGACACACTTACTTTGTGTTCCTATAAAAATTTGAAAATATTATACAAGGTGTTGCCAAAACTATTCACAAAAATCATAATCTTCAAAACACAAAATCTCAATTTTTTTTAAATCGAATGAGATGTTTTTACGGAAAAATGTTGATTAAGTAATAAGCTAACTTTTTTATAAAACATGCCTTATACCTATCTTTCATAGTTATCGAGTTATTTTAGTTTTTAAAATACACACCTCAATTTCAAAAATTTATATTAGTTGGCCATGTTTGTCATGGAAACATTAATAAACAAATGTTTGTTTGACACTGACAGTTTAAAAATTCAATTTTTTTTTTTTATGATTGTGGACCTGAACAGGCTAAATAAGGCCTATCGTGCTAAAGCACTCAGGAACACTTAGGAGGATGGATAGAGGGATAATGAATTGCCAATAGATGCCTATGAACAGCTACCTTAAATTTTCTCATATCATAAGTGAGAGGAAAACAGGAACTAGGGAGATCATTCCAGAGTTTAGAAGCCGTGTAGAAAAATATGGATTGCGCCCGTTTGGTACGACAAGTGGAGATTTGTACTGCATACTGATGATGTGAATGAGCGAACCGAGTGTTTCTCGCAAAGATAGCCGGAGATGGTATCAAAGAATGTAATTCACCAGCACAATAGCCGTTGTAATAACGATAATACAAAGAAAGAACTGAAACCATCCTTCTATGCTCAAGGGACTGTATGTGAGAAGTTAAGGACGGGTCATTTATAAGCCTAATCGCTCTCTTTTCAATACGATCAACGATATCGAGAGCGTATTGGGGAGCACTAACCCAAAGGTGAGAATTATATTCCAGATGAGGCCGAATTTGGGCCTTATACAGCAGAAGGAGTTGTCGAGAGGTAAAGTACTGCTTAGATCTGGACAAAAAGCCTATTTTACGAGCAGCTGTTTTGGTAGCTGACAGAAGAAAATTTAAACAATATTGAAAAATGCGAAAAATAATTTTATTGGCGTAAAACTTCGTTAACTCTATCTAACAATACTAATAACAAGTAAACAAAAGATGCAAAAAACAATTTAAGTTAGACATTTTTAAAACAATATAACTAAAAATCATAAAATATCAAAAAATAACTAAAAATATGTGTCTGCCCTGATGTTCCTCACACAAACGAATTCTTTCAACAAAAGAATTGCTTACTTTTTGAAGCACTCCTCTATTTATGCCTTGAAAAACATTTCTTATTCGTTATTTCATGTTTTCCTTTGTTGTGGGAAGTATTTGGTAAACTTGATTTTTTACAAATCCCACAAAAAAATCAAGTTTTGTAAGATCCGGGATCTAGATGGCCAAGAAATTAGCCCTCTCCTGCCAATCCATTTATTTGGAAATTGTAAATTTAGATGATTACGCACAATACCACTAAAATGGGCAGGCACTCCATCCAATTAAATCCTCAGTTGCCGTAAAACTTGAAGCGGTAAATTATCAAGGTAATCTTGTAAATCGTTGTTCCTCTATTTTATTTAATGCCCAAAGGCAGAAATTTCTCCTATTTATAAAATCCTGATCCGTTAATTCTTGTACTACTTGGATGTTGTATGGATGAAACTTTTGCTTGCGAATTATTTTATTTATCCTTGATTTTCCGATATTGTTGTTCAGTGCAATTTGCCTGCAAGAAACTTGCGGATTTTCCACGACGGCTGGCATGATGTAACTGAGTTTCCTCGTTTGATGCAATGGTTGATCGTTTGCCATTTGATTCATAATAGATGTTTCCATTCCTTTCAAACCTCTCCTTGAACCTTTCATATGCCAAGCGATTTGGAGGCCTTTCTGTATTTGGAAATTTTTGAGCGTAAATTCTACTCGCTAATAAACAATTCGTCGGATGCGCCAATGCAATAAATCATTTGTATCAATTCTTCTTTTGAAAAACTCATTTTAGTATTTAAATACTGTTTGAATTGAATTTTTAAACGTCAGTGTCAAACAAACATTTGTTTATTAATGTTTCCATGACAACCATGGCCAACTAATATAAATTTTTGAAATTGAGGGGTGTATTTTAAAAAATCGGAATTGTGGTTACCTAGACTTTCTCGTATACTAACGCAATTATAGTAGAGTGAATTAAAAATAGGTGTCTGTTAAAACACTGTTAAATAAGCGAAAATGAAAATCAATACATCTGTGCTCAATCGCATAAGAGATCGTTAGAACCAATAGAATATTTCACAAGATCTGTTTGCGTGACACAAATCGGTTAAGGTAAAGTACCACTTCCGGTATACTAATTTTCGTCAAACATCATATTTAAGGGTGTCACCTAATGTAACTTACCCGTGCTAAATTCGAAATAGCTACGTTCATATTTTAGAGTAGTTTATTTGAAGTGTGAAACAAAAGTATTAAGGTCAAGTGCCACCTCCGGTACACAGATTTTGATGAAACGTTATATTAAGATGTGTCGTGTAATATAACTTACCTCTGCCAAATTTGAAACAGATATGTTGATATTTTGGAGTAGTTTATTTGAAGCGTGACACAAATGTGTCGTAAAGAGCCATTTCCGGTCCCCGGATCTATTCCAAAATTTGATAGATATCTACGATTTTGAAATAAGGCCTCCATGCCTCTTGCTCAAAGCGTACAAGCGCTATCGTTTTTACATACACACACGCACGCACGCACGCACCCCCCCACACACGCACGAACGTACGCACGCACGCACACACACAGAGACATTTTTTCAAAAATGCTTTTTTCGGACTCGGGAACCTCGAAAACATCCAGAACCATCAAAATCTCGAGGTCGATTTTTTCACGATTACAATACCTTCTCTATACTACGTATACGAGAAACTAAAAATAGATTTTAAAAACTAAAATAACTCAATAACTATGAAAGATAGGTATAGGACATGTTTTATAAAAAAGTTAGCTTATTACTTAATCAACATTGTTCCGTAAAAACACATGTATAATGTTTTAAATTTTTTATAGGAACACAAAGTAAGTGTGTCTATGCACTAGTAACCTGCAAAATACTTTCCTTTAAGGATATCAAATAAAAAAAGTATGCCCTTTGTCAATGACACGTGAAAATGGGTTTTTTTTTTAAAAAAACATTAAATATCTCAAAAACTATTAATTTTAGAGGATAATAGACCTTAATAAAACCGATTCAGAATTTATAGAAAAATCAGAAGATGTAATAAAATACAGGGTGTCCTATTTAAAAAAATGAAGTTGCATGCTCTCCAGTTCATATGAGACACCCTGTATAAACGAAAATATGTTCTTTAAATGCGGATTTGATTACTGAAAAACTTTTGTATTTAAATTTTTTTTCTATCCCTATTGTCTAAGGAGATATCTTCCGTTGTCGCATTCCGGACACCTATATTATATATATATATATATATATATATATATATATATATATATATATATATATATATATATATATATATATATATATATATATATATATATATATATATATATATATATAATTAATTAGTATCAATTGTGAAAATTATATTAATAACTTATGTAACTTTCGGATAAAACAGTCTATTATCCTGTAATAAATTTTTGGCGAGCTTTCAAAATATATTTGCTTCGTTAAGAGCTACAAGTAGCTGAATAATAGGCAAAACAGATATAAAGTACATAAACTAAAGAACTTACAGAAATTAATTATAAATTTTAAAAATCAAACAGTATTGACGTAATAACTATTATATATATATATATATATATATATATATATATATATATATATATATATATATATATATATATATAACACATACAATCACATACACATACAATCTAACAAACATACATTAATGTAAATAAATAATAATTTAAAATATTACTATAAAATGATATTCAAACCATCAACACCCGTTTTTTTTTTATTAATGGTTGAATCCTCTACATAAATTTCGATCATTTCTAAAATAAGTCTTTTATTTAATAATTTTTCAATTAGAATTTTGGGATTTTTAAAATCGAAAGAATGATTATAATTTGAACAATGTTCAGACGAGCTACATGAAATTCTATTAAGTCTGCAAACACTTTTGTGAGAATTTATTCTTATGTCTAAATTGCGTGAAGTTTGCACTATATAGCACGAACTGCAATTTTAACTTGTTAATTTTATAAACTACGTTAGATTTCTTTAAAGGAGGTGTTACATCTTTTAATTTTGGAAATAGTTTTTGTAATGGGTTAACAGGTTTTTTTTGTAAATCTATATTCTGTATTTAATATATTTTTAAAAATATTTATAATCTTCGATGTAACATTGTGAATAAGTGGAAAACTTGAAAATGTTTTATGATCAATAATAGTTTTACTAGAATTTTCAATTAAATGGTTAGTAAACAGTAGTTTATTTAACAATTTTTCAGGATTTGAATTTTCTAAAAATATTTTAAACTTAAATTACAATTACTAGAAATTTCATACCAACGATTATTAATATAGTTTCTTTAACTAAATAAAGTGGTATATTAGTGAAAAGAGAAACAACAGATAATTTTATTAAAACATAGTTATCAGGCAATTTAAAGTTAACTTTTTCGGAAAATGCAAATGAATCTTTAATTGTAAGAATTCGTTAAAATGTTACAAATGAATTCGGTTAATTTACTATTTTTAATAATACTTGAAACAATAGGTTTGGTTTATGGATTTTGGGTAATGCATAAAATTTAGCAGACAAATTGTAAATCAAGTACTTGAAGAACCTCTTAAAATTTTATTATAATATTTTTGATCTCTAAAAGAATGAGACAATGTTCTGTATATAGGTTTTTGTCTATTATAACATTATCATTGACTTTATCAGCTTTAGTTATTAGTAGATTTGGTTTGCTTTTCAAAAACGTTATAGCAGTGAAATCATTATTAACAGTAACGTTATCATGCAAAAAACTTGTTAAAACATTCGTTATTTTAGCTAAAGTTAAATTTTTTATGTTAGGGTCTATTTATATAGTAGTATGATGTTTTACTAATAGAATAACCAAAATATGTCATCCACAATTTCTTAATAAAGATGTAATGATGTTAAAACAAATATTTTTAGAACATTCACACCCTGAAAAATTGTTCAATAAATTACTGTTTAGTAAATCAATTAATTCAAAATTCTAGTAATACTAATAACTCTAATATTGATCGAATAGTAATCGAAAATTTAGTATCTTATTTCGTTCTCGACTTATAGCCAAACGTCGATATTTTTACACTCCTTTCAAGGTCATACACCTCGCTGAATACTATTATACTGATATATGTCGTGAACGGTATTTATATAATGCGAAGTACCCAATTCAGTGGTTTTCTAGCGGGTGCATTTTTTGAGTAATAATATAAACTTGCATTTTTTGAAATAGGAATAATAGTTAGCTTGGCAACCATCAGTTGCAGTTCCTTCTTAGATTTTCAAAAATATAACTATATCCATTCCTGAAAAAACACCTTCCAAACATTTCTTTTCAACGAGACGATGCCCCAGCCCATAATGCTTTGGCAGTGAGGAATTACTTAGAAAACCATTTCCTAAATCGTTGGATTGCAACATTCGGTTTTGTGTTATGATCGCCACTATCTCCAGATCTGTCATACTGGATTTTTTCCTATGAGGTTTTCTGAAAAACATTTATCAAAACCGTCATAATACCGAACCGAACGTTGCAAACCAACTATTTGAGAAACGATTTTCTAAGTAATTCCTTACTGCCAAATGGAGCACCGTCTTGTTGAAAAACAATATTTGGAAGTTGTTTTTCAGGAATGTCTGTGTTTATATTTTTGAAAAGCTGATAAAGAACTGCAGCTGATGGTTTCCAAGCCAAGTATGATTCCCATTTAAAATATTCAAGTTTATATTATTACCCAAAAACCGTACCCCCTAGAAAAATTCTAAGTACGCCACTAATTCGGCACTTCGCAATATATAAGCACTGTTGAACGAAATATATCACTATAATAGTATTAAGTCGAAAACAAAAGAAGATACTAAATTTTCGATTTTGCGATGAATTCTACCTTTTACCCAATTCTAAATGTGTAGTGAATATTTTTATATTATATAAATGCTCTATGCATGTTGAATGTTGATAGAACTTTTTTTTTCATTTCAAATGTTTATGTTTATACATTTCAAAACAATGTAAGACATCTAATTTTGTTAGAATGAAAATGTTTTATATTATTATTTGAATTTTGTCTGTGGTTTAATTCACTTGAGTATGAACATGTTAATATTAGTTGTAAGCCAAACTATAAGAAACTTTGAAATTAGATACAAAGACATTACCATCGCACCAAAGACTTTTAAACACTACATTAACTAGGTTAATACAAACGTTTTACATGTTTACTTTGTTACACTCAATCTATAGGGTATATTGAAAGAGTTATAAGGTATCTTCCGAACCCTCAATATTTTTGTCAACAATTTGAAAAAATGGCAAATCTCTTGTATTTTCTTCTTTGCGAAGTATTTTTGTTTTCAGTTTTCACCACCAAGGGAATTATGCAGCCCTGATTTCAAAAAATTCAAATGTGAATTCAACGTGATGTCAAGGTGATTTGAAATCTTTAAGGGTGAACTAAGCCTCCAGCCACGGTTACATCAGAATCAAATTTTCAATGAAAGTGTGTATGTACGGTACTACTGTTCTATCAACAATTGGATAAAATGCGCCTGCCAATAAACTTACTTTACAAAATTAGTATAATAATTTAATATTAGTCAAGTTGCCTTGGTATGTGTGAATCCTTGCGATATTGCAGGCTCACATTCCATTAATATAAGTAATTTGATTGTAATCTCATCATATTTAGAATTTACAACATTTCTACATACATAAAGACAAAATTTACATCGATAGGGGCTTGAACCTTGATGGCGCAGTTGGTTAGCGCGATACTTTAGCAAAGTACAGGTCGTAGGTTCAAATCCTACTCGAGGTAAACTTTTTATTTATATGTTTAATAAAATTAATAATAATTTTTAATTATATATTTACCTTTGAACTTATTGGTTCATAACAAAAACTTATAATCATTTAATATTAGTCAAGTTGCTTTGGTATGTGTGAATCCTTGCGATATTGCAGGCTCACATTCCATTAATATAAGTAATTTGATTGTAATCTCATCATATTTAGAATTTACATCAGTTCTACATACATAAAGACAAAATTTGCATCGATTGGGGCTTGAATCTCGATAGCGCAGTTGGTTAGCGCCGTACTCTAGCAAAGTACAGGTCGTAGGTTCAAATCCTATTCGAGGTAAATTTTTTATTTATGTATTTAATAAAATTAATAATAATTTTTAATTACTTTACAAAAGTCTCTATAGTACATTTTGTGAATATCTCGAAAACTGTTGACTGTTGACTCTGAACAAAGTGAAGATTCCTTTTTAACGAATAATTTTTAGGGTAATAAGTTTCAAACAGTGACAAAAATTCCTAAATTGCTTTTGAATATTTGATAAATACTAGTAATTAACCTTATAGCGTAAAGAGTAGTCACATTTTCACTTTCTTATGCGCGAAGTACATCACTACTATTTTTGACAAAACATTTAAGGTAGAGTTTTCAATGGTTTTACACGATATACACCAATCTGGGCAATTTTTAACGTGGATGTACGCGCGCGTGTGTGTGTGGGTGTGTGGGTTTGCGTGCAATCGGGTGTACATTTTAATAAAATGATTCTATTTAAATACCACGGTTCTCCTTGGTTTTGGTTAAAATCGGTTCACAAACAGAGAAACTTGACATAAAGTCATAAAGTAAATATTTTTGAATATCCAGTTAACTATATAGCAGAAATAGAGATGTATTTAAAGATATTTCAATTTTACACAAGTTTTCCACATAAAAGTTTTTCGTAGGGTAATAAATCTGAAAAATATACACAAGAATGGTTCTCCAAACCACTTTTTGTTATTATAAGTTTTAAACTGGGCATGCAAGAGCCCTAAATTACTTTTGTCAATGTATGGAAAACTCTTAACTTTAGATCAAAAAGTTTACAGCCTTTTTAAAGATAATTCATTTCTAGATATGTTTATTTTATAGAAGCTCTCGTGAGAATCCTTAAAAAATTGTTTAATTGAACAATCTTATGCACACAACATGCGGTTAGTAACAACACATATTTGATAACAATCGTGTAGTAGATGAGGTATTTTTAACCAAAGACGTTAATAATAAGTACGAACTTGATCGCTATCAAAGTTCAGAGGTCTTCAAAAAGAAACAAATTCTAAACTTTCATAACTTTCACTTTCACCAGCTCTTGGTATATACTATAAATATATTTAGTTCGTCCTAGACGATGATGATAACTTAGCTATTGAAACGTGGTTGGTGATAATATGTAGTGCGTGGGTGTATTTTGATTGTTTGCATGTCAAAAACAAGGTCCACCTTACTCTGACTTAAAAACTGGATAGTCTTGGAGCTGAACTATAGAAAATAGTATTTATGCCCATCAATAATGATAGCTCGACTAATGGCTCTGTACCATATATTGCAATTTTATTTTATCATATTATATTATCACATTCAGAACGAACAAGACATCGTCGCTGTGGAGCTAACCAAAGAATTACAGTATTTGCAAACTTTAGATGGTAATATTATCTTACTCCCCAAGCATAATACTCCGCATTCTGCTAACAATCCCTGTTTCTGTTAGCACAGCAAAGCATTTTCAAAGTTAAAGTTGATAGAAAATTATTTAACACATTGGCTGCCTAAGCAAAATTTACATGTTTTTCAGCTCAGGCCAACCGACTATTCATAAGCAACCATTACTAGAAAAGTACTTTTGTGAATATTTTTTAATTTATATGATGTTTTCAAATAATCTTATGAAAAAAAAAGGTGTATCGTTAGCGATACGCGTGACCTGTGCTGTTGTTCATTCACCGCAGGCCATGTGTATCGCTTAGGATACACCGTGTAATAATACTTTATTTCATTGTTGCAGGTGTTAGAAAGAAATGGCGGCAAAAATAATAAATTAAATAGTGATATTAGGACCCATAACTAGATTTAGGCTAAAGTGAGTTAAAAAACATAGTAATTATTAGTGACAAAATGAATTCAAAAAAATATGCGCCAAAACGATTTTACACTGACGATGATTTAGCAAAAATTCTCGATAAAATCGACATGAGTGAAAAATAATTAGATGATTCGGAAGCCCATCCAGATTACGAAACGGAGAGCTCTGCAGATTCTGACGAAAATGATGGTTTCTCAAGCAGACAAAAAGAATCTCTGGAGCTATACAATTCTCCGCCTATATCGAATTCAGGTGTTAAATCTAATTCACCTTTCCCTGGACCGTCTTCGCTTAGCAATAATGATGAGGATGACATTCCACTTGCAGGTCTTCAGGCTATGCTATCTGATTCAAGAAATATCCGTCAAGATTACTATGAAATAACTTTGAGTGATCCAACTGGAAACCAGAAAGGTTTTGAATATGTTGGACAAGGTGGCATGGATAAAAGAATTAGTGGCATACTGGATTTAGCGGAGCCCATTGATTATTATTCTCTGTTTTTGTCACCTGATATACTATAATTCATGGTTGACGAAACAAATAAATATGCTACGCAAAAACTGGAAACCTAAGAATATGTGGGACCATGATCACGCTTCAAGATCACGCTTACATGATTGGCAACCGACTGATGTTCCAGAAATGAAAAAATTCAAAGGTCTTATTGGATGGATGGGAATTGTAAAAGTACCGAAACTCAGTGATTACTGGAGTACAAACGAGTTATACAGTTTTCCACTCCCAAAGAGTGTCATGCCACGTAATAGATTCGTACTTTTGCTCAGATTCTGGCACTTTGCAGATAATGATTCGATCGATGCTGAAAATCGCTTATATAAAATTGAAAATTTGTTGAATAAGTTTATAAGTCAGCAAGTCAGCATGTACACCTTGTGAGAAAATTTGCATTGATGAGACTGTTGTACCTTGGAGAGGTCGACTTAGCTTTCGTCAATACATACCCTCCAAAAGACATCGATACGGTATCAAGCTCTATAAATTGTGCACAGATAAAGGGTATACCTGGAATTTGTCTACGTATATAGGAAGAGACATGATCGACGCAAAAGCTGAAACTACAGCATCTAAAAGTTGTTCTAAACTCGATAAGGGGTATTTTAAATGAGGGAAGAACTCTCCATGTTGACAACTATTATACCGGTACACCGCTAGCTTATCGTCTTCTTGATAACAATACTCAGATTGTGGATATTCTAAGGAGTAACAGGAAGTATGTTCCAAACGAAGTGAAGGACACTAACTTACGAAAAGGACAATTAATCGTAAAGGAGTCTCCAGAGGGAATCACCGTTCTGAAGTGGAGGGACAAGCGGGATGTTAGAATGTTGTCAACTAAACATTTGGGTTCGGAGACGGTTACTGCACGCACAAAGAAACAGACAGAGACCGAAAAGCCCAAATGTGTAGTAAATATGACACTGGCAAATCCTCAGTCGATGTAAGTGATCAGCTGGCTTCTTACAATACTGCCCGGAGAAGGTGTACTAAATGGTATCGTAAACTACTAATTGAAATACTTTGGGGGACATTAATAGTCAATGCTCATTATATCTACAGTGAAAACGCAGTTAATCAAAATAGGATACAAATTACCGAATTTCGGGAAGAAGTAGTGTACTCCCTCTTATTTGATGATGATAGTGTCTCTTCCACAAGAAAAAAACTACCGTTGTGTTTCCTGTTACAATAAATATGGGAAACATGGAAACATCATAAATGCCAAAAAGACGACAGCCTCACAAGTTTTAACAATTTGTGACAAATGTAAAAATAATCCGCATTATTGCAGAATTGTTTTAACGAAAAACACTAGTAATACGTATATTGTATTATTTTATTAACATTTCAATGCAATGGTGGGTCTCTGGCGGTACATGACTGTTTAAACCAAGCGAAACTTGATGTATCGTTAGAGATACACGTGGCCTGTATATATCAACTGACGTGTATCGCTAACGATACACGTGGCGGCCAAAGCTTGCCACAATTTCGATAGTGAGAACTAGTAAAAGATCTAGATCTGGAAATTTTGATTAGATTTGGTTTGATAAGATTTAATTTTTTAATTTAATATAATTTCAAATAAAACACCTATCCAATGATACCAAATAAAGTATGTTTTATTCAAGCAGAAAAAAGGTATTTTTTAAATAAACAACTCTAAACACAACAACATAAACCAACCCTATTGAAATAATATTACAAAATAACATTAAATTAAAAATTTAAAAAAACCCGACATAAAAAAAAACAATTTTCTTGGATTGCATAGAAGAACGCTATCGATCGAGTCACCAATTTTTTCTAAACAACTCGACATAATCAATTTGATTAGATTCTACGTTTTTAATAACAAAGTTAATTTGGGTTTGAGGATTTCTCCACATTAACTAAAAAAAAATTAAGTGCTACCACATGCTCCAGCTACTCCCAATGTACGAGTAAGTGCAACCTGGAATACATAATACATAATTCTTTGATTGATGCATTGCATCGCCTTCAACAACGAATAGTGCGACCAAAGCATAGAAAAATGAATGCTCTTGCACAGGGTCCGCCAGAGAAGCGGGAAATTTTGAAGTAGCCAATTTTTTCAGAAAATGTTTATTTTCAAAACTTTTTTACAGGTTTGAATAGAGGAAAGTATACCATTTTATGTATAATAATTCCGCTCAAATGGGAATCATGTCTTTGTAAACACTGTTCTAACTTGGATTGAAAATTTTCGGTTATTCGATAGAGCAGGACAGGTTGAATTCCCTCAATTTCTTGTTTGATATTCGATGCTAATTCCGGTAAGGTTTGTGGTCTACTACTTCAGAAATCCGCAGAAAAAATCGAATGCCGAAAGATCAAGAGATTTTGGGACCAATTTTTTTTTTGCCAAAAGGCAATGTTTCCATGATTTTATTGTTTGACAGTCACTGACATTTAAACAGAAACATGGAGAAATGGTCAGGCGTTCACCGTGCGTTTTGCGTAAAATCGTTTTATAGAAATGGTGCGTGCGTAACTTTGGTACAATTATTGTTCCGTAATAATTTCAATGTTCCACGACATGGAAGTGTGCCGTCCGATCATGTAATTATACAGTGGGTAAGAGAGTTTGCAGAAACTGACTCCACATTAAACTCGAAGCATAAAGGGGCAATAAGGTCTGTAAGAACGGAAGAAAACATTGATAGAGTGCGAGTAGCATTAACATATAGTCGTTCTGCAGTGAAACATGGTTCTGCACTAAACATTAGCGATACATCGTTACGACACATTTTACATAAAGACTCACCTTTCCACCCTTACAAAATTCAAGTCGTCCACGAGTTGAAAGATGATGATATGCTTGCTCGCAGGATTTTCAGCGAAGAAATATTGCGACGTATACGTGATAATGAAAACTTTATTCACCACATGTTTATTTAAGGTGAAGCACATCTCCATTTAAACGGATATGTAAACAAGCAGAATAGTCGCTATTGGAATGACGAAAACCCAGGAGAGATACACCAAAAGCCATTACATAGTCCGAATCTCACAGTGTGGTGTGCAATTTCATCATCTGGTATTATTGGGCCATAGTTTTTCCAACACGATAGAGGAAACACCACAACTATTACGAAAAAACCACTACACACGCATGATCAGAATATTTGTGACGAAAGAGTTACCTAGGTTTCCGGACATTAATTATTTTCAGCAGGACGGGGCTACATGTCATACTGCTCGCGTGTCTATGACTGCTTTAAGGGAGCTTATCCCGGGCCGACTCATTTCCAAACATGGTGACATTTCGTGGCCCGCAAGATCCCCTGATCTTTCCACATGTGATTTTTCCCTTTGGGGATTTTTGAAGAGCAAGATATACAGTAATAAACCCCAAACCTTACTGGAATTAGCAATAAACATTACACAAGAATTTGAGCGAATTCAACCTGTCCTACTCCGCCGAGTAACGGAAAATTTTCAATCTAGGAGAGTGTTTACACAAAAATGGCTCTCACTTGAGCGGAATTATTTTTAAGACATCAAATAGCATACTTTCCTCTACTCAAACCTGTAAAGAAAAGTTTTGATAATAACCATTTTCTGAAAAAATTGGGTATTTCAAAATGTCCCGCTTCACTGGCGGTCCCTGTACTTTTTGTAAAAGTATGCCAATATGAAAGTGGCAATTATTATTAAATTCGTAACCATGTTAACATAATAAGGTATTCTCATCTTTGAAATTTATTTTCTACACTTTTACAAACAATTTTAGACGTTAAGTATGCACAAATGGTGCGAAAAATAGTCCATCGGGTTATTTTTGACCTTCAATATGGTTTCCTGTAAGAAATAACGAAATTTTACGTGAAAAACCGCTACTATCGTTTTTCATTATTGAGTCAGATAAAAGATGGCATCCCAAATGCTAAATAAATCGCTTAAGGGCATAACCTACAAAAATCATGTCAATAGCTCTTTCTGAAAGGAAGTAGTTCAACCCCGAAAATTACGTTACAGACCGGAAAAATCGCTCACAAAAATTAATTCTTAAACAAATGCACTGAAAAGAATAACAGAGCACGACTTCGGATTGTATAAAATCAGTACACTAATATTCATATATTAAACGTTATATGTAATCTCGTGCATAAATTCACTCTAACTTGAAAGTAAATGGTGTATAACCTCAGATATAACTAAATAAATTTATAATGTAGGTATATTGATTGTTCAATTGTATTATCTACGTAAATTATTGCATTTGAGTAAATAGTTTTTTGTAAATTATAAACTTTTAATTAGTATTAGTTATTAATTAGTATTAATAATTTCTTTTTTTACTGAGCTTGTCTAATTTATGTTAAAAACCCCAAAAGTAAGTATTTATAAGTAGGAGGTTAAATCATGAAAGTTTACATTTTGATAGTTTCTCTTTTTTACTTACTGTGCGTACTTTACTTTTCTTCCACATTACGGTTTTAACCAATAGAGATCATCCATATTCCACTTATACCTGAATGATGCAACGTCGGTGTTGAGCTTAATATTTTATCTTCTGCATACAGACTATTTAACTAGTCCCACTGCAACTTATGATAATAAGAAAGCTTTATCGGATCATCGTCGCACAAATATTTCCAATGTCCTCATTTGAGTATAAATCAGTTTGAAAAGGTGTAGTTACATTATACACAACAAAAATTTTGTTAAGTGAATTTCAAAGTATAAATTGTAGTATTCTTATTTAGAAACACACAAAATTCCAGTGTTATGTTTAGAGATTTTGATAAGAATAATCTTTAATAGAATCAAAACGGTGAAATATACAACTCACAAAACCTAACCTTAATTTCGTTAATTTTAGCAAACGTGGTATTGAATTTTATACTTGAGAACATTTGAATAAACACATTCGTGATACAAAAATGGGTTTTTATAAACCAATTAAGCTGGTCTAATTATATAAACTAAATGTTTATAGAAATGAGTAAATGTTTAAAAGAACAAAGTAAACAAAATTAATGTTAAATGATAAGTTATAATGATATACGTATTACGTATATATCTAACATTATTATTAGAGCAACTTACCGTATCGGTAATATACACTTACAGAAAGCAAGTTTATGTTCATATTGGGAGTTTAAAACTAGAAGCTTCACGGGCGTGTGAAGTTATCACCCCGACAAAGAGTTCCAATAGTTTTGATTAGAGTTCAATCGTTCTTTTAAAGAGTTGAGAAATACTTCATAAAAAATAAAAAGAGTTCCGCTAATTAACGGTTCCAAATTTTAATTTGAAAAATGCTAAATTACTATATTTTGCAAGGTTCTAGAATGCCTGATATGAAAAAAATTTATTTTGAAAATTAAAAAAAAAATTAAAATTTTTGAAAATTTAATTTTGACATACAATAGTTCCAATCAACCTTTGATGTTCTTTTATTAATTATAATCAACAATGAAAAGTTACAGCCCTTTTACTTAAAAAAAGAAAATGTTAACAAAAAATATTTTAAGGAGCAGCAGATTTGGATAGTATTCGAAAAGTTCTGAAAGAACTTCGTATCATCAAAGCGATCCGATTAATATTTATAGAATTATTCGACTTTTAAAATCACATAGCCTAAATTCTCCAAATATCGACGAAAAATATTTTGAAGATTTCCAATAGTTCCAAAATAGTTCTCGTATAGTTCTCGACATGCACCATGCCTTTCCAAAGAGTTTCAATGATAAAATCAATTAGATAATGTTTTCAACAATTAGTAAAAAATAGCCCATTTTTCGGATAAATTATTTTTTTTTAAACTATACAGTGTGTCCAAAATTAGTCTGTGAAGTATTGCTATCTTGAAAACTATAAGAGATCGAAAGACAGTTAAATGGAGAAAGTTTTAAAGAATTTTGAGCCCACTAAAGTGCCATTCTGAAATCAAGGCTATCTCAAATATTTTTCAAAATTTTCGAAAAAAACTGAAAATCGACCATTTTTATTTTTAGCTATATCTCTTTTATTTGAACAGATATAAAAAAATAAATTACACTTTTGCCATTGACATTTTTTATCCTCTATTGATTGGTGACAGAAAAAAAAGCTAATGGTATAAAATGATTCCTTTTTTTATTCTAAATCCAACAATGTATAGCACTTAATGATAATTCGACGTTTCGACCCTCATTCTTGACATTTTCAAATATTTATTTTTTTTATGAAACATTTTTGAAAAAAAAACTACCAAAGCAATTCATTCTGCAAATGTACATTTATTTCAACTCATAATTCATAATAGGACGTTTCGACTCATCAAAAGCATCATCAAGTAAACTCTTAAGAACAGTAGCTACCTATTCGTAGATTATTACAATATCGAAAAAGCCTTTCCAAACCTTGTCTTAAACAATGACAGATAAATAACTCCTTTATTAAGTTTAAATTTAAGTAAACACCTAACAACACATTTACGTCAAGTGAAAATATTTAAAAAATGTGAAAAATCCTATTAAAACACTTAAAAATTAACTACAGCTAAATAATGAATTCGATTATTGTAAATTTCTGGTAGCAGGCTTTGATGAGTTTAAAACAATTATTGCATCATCAAGTAATCCCTGATAAACAGTAGCTACCTATTCGTAGATAACTATTTATTACGATATCGAAAAAGCCTTTCCAAAACTTGTCTTAAAAATTCTTAAATGTTTACTTGGTATTCATAAATAAATTGCTCAAGCAAAGAAGTGAAAATAATGGGGAATACTCAAAAAACACATAGTAGTTATTAGGGTATTATGTTAAATGTTACTGATTTAAACCATAAAGTGTAATTAAAAAACATTTTAGAAATGAATCATACGTTTTACAACACTACAATATCAAATAATTTTTATAGTGTTTTATATTAATATTAAATGTATTTTACAGAATAATTATAAAACCGACATTAGTTCTACGTACTATTATTAAAAATGTTTCAATCGACTTTTCACATTCTTTTGCGACAGTTCTGGTTACTCGACGTATTGTATTACGATTAATATGTACAATAATATTAATAATTCGATGTTCCAGAACTTGCCTATTTTCTGGAGGATCAAATTCATGCCCCTCATTTTTAACATATTCCCATAAATAAAAGTCTAATGGGGTAAGGTCCGGAGACCTAGCAGGCCAACGCACAGGACCACCGTTGGATATTATTCTTTCACCAAAAATCTCTCGTAAAGATGTTCGGACTTCCCCTGAATTATGTGCGGGGCATCCACCTTGTTGGAACCGCAAATTATTAAAGTCATCAGGGGGAACAGCTTCACGAATGGATGGAATGATTTCGTTTTGCAACATTAAAAGGTATCGTTGCCCTGTTAACGTGTGGTCATAAATAAATGGACCAATCAGACGATTTCCTGAAATTAATTGGGAATATTAAAAAAATGAGTCGTAGTTAATTTATTAAATGTTACTCAATTAACTCAAACAAAGATATTACTTACCGATCATTCCGCACCACACATTAAAACCAAACCGTACTTGAAGTCGGCGTGAATCGCGAATATGTGGATTTTCACAGGCCCAGTAATGATGATTTTTTTTATTGAAGACTCCACAGTTGGTAAAACGTGTCTCTTCTGTCCATACACCTTTATCAGAAAAATTAGGCTTTTCTTGACATTTACGATGGTACCAATTACAAAATTCAATTCTCCTGTCAAAGTCACCTTCTTGCCTTGTACAATTGCACTCTGTGCCACAATTTCGTACTGAAGATTTCGGATTTTCGTCAAAATATTCCAAAATGTTTCCGTTGCGATTATCATTATCAATCGAATACTTTTTTGAACGTGGTTTTTCAAAACTTCCAAATTCTATTAAATTTCTTACTATATTATTAAAATTATTTCTGTTGCCTTCTTTCGCGGTACATTTGAAAATAGTCATCACTACCTCTGGTAGCATTTCTTTAATTTTTGATATAGCATACTAATATATCAAAATTTTCTTCGTTAGAATAATTTAACGCCATTTTCAAACAATGTTCATTAAAATGTGAGAAACTATTGTAGTCTTTTGACAGATAACATAATTGTTATACAGTAATTGTTTTAAACTCATCAAAGTCTACTACCAGAAATTTACAATAATCGAATTCATTATTTTAGCTGTAGTTAATTTTTAAGTGTTTTTTCACAGTTTTCTAAATATTTTCACTTGAAGTAAATGTATTATTAGGTGTTTACTTAAATTTAAATTTAATAAAAGAGCTATTTATTTGTCATTGTTTAAGACAAGGTTTGGGAAGGCTTTTTCGATATCGTAATAAATAGTTATCTACGAATAGGTAGCTACTGTTCATAAGAGAATACTTAATGATGTTTTTGATGAATCTAAACGTCCTATTATGAATTATGAGTTGAAATAAATGTACATTTGCAGAATAAATTGCTTTGGTAGTTTTTTTTTCAAAAATGTTTCATAAAAAAAAGAAATATTTGAAAATGTCAAGGATGAGGGTCGAAACGTCGAATTATCATTAAGTGTTATACATCGTTGGATTTAGAATAAAAAGTGGAATAATTTTATACCATTAGCTAATTTCCGCCCCATATGAAAAAATAAAGTTGATGATGGTCTCTAATCGACGAAACGTCGGATTAATTTTTTTCTGTCACCAATCAATAGAGTATAAAAAGTGGCAATGGCAAAGTGTAACTTATTTTTTTATATCTGTTCAAATAAAAGAGATATCGCTAGAAATAAAAATTGCCGGTTTTGAGTTTTTTTCGAATATTTTGAAAAATATTTGAGATAGCCTTGATTTCAGAAAGGCATTTGAGTGGGATCAAAATTCTCTAAAACTTTCTCCATTTAACCGTCTTTCGATCTCTTATAGTTTCCAAGATAGCAATACTGTACAGACCTATTTTGGACACACTGTATAATTAATTTTTGCATCAAAACTCACATGCAAACATTGTACATATCGAGAACTATTTGGTAACTGTTGGAACTCTTCAAAATATTAATCGTAGATAGAAAATTTAAGCTATGCGATTTTTTAAAGTTGAATAATTCTGTAAATATTAATCGGATCGCTTTTGATCATTAGAATTTCTTTTAAAACTTTTAGAACACTATCCAAATCTGTCGCGAGAATTATTAGAACTCTTTAAAATATTTTTTGTTCACATTTTTTTTTAAGGACTGTAACTTTTTCATTTTTGATTATATTTTTTTTAATGAGGGGAATTCTTAAGAATTGATGGTTGATTGGAACTACTGCATATCAAAATTGAATTTTCTACAATTTTTAAATTTTTTTTTTTCATATCAGGAACTCTAGACCTTTGCAAAATATAGTAATTTAGCTAGTCAGAATTACTGGATCTCGATTTTCGGTGTGAAGTTAGCAGAAGTGAATATACTATTTTTTCCGAAAGCGGAAACACAAAAACACGGAAAATTAATAAATTTAATAATAGTTTCGTCAAATGCGCATATAATAATTAGTGGCCTTTGGAATTCGTACCTTAATAACCATACCTAATGTCGGAAAACTGTTTTCTAAAAAATTATGAATAATTTCAAAAATTGTGGACCTGCATCATTTACTGTAAACGCAAATAAATAAGTTTGTTCTTGTGTTTTTATTGGTACTCTGTATTTGAAACCGTCAAAACATATAAAATAAACTTAGGGAGATAATGTGACATATTTGCTCCCTAGGGAAAAAATGTTCCATTTCTGTCACGATTTTGACAACAGAGAAACTAACTTTTACTTCCGCTTTCGCAAAAAAATATTTCATTTCTTTTAACTTTTTAAGTTAGCATCTAGATGTCCATTAACTTCTGTCTGACATGAAGTTTTAAACGTCTATTTGACATAGACTTTGTTTTTGTTTTTACAATGTTGCCTATTTTCGTAATTAACCTATTGTAAAAGAGGTTGCAAATTATCCTAATAAAAATACTATTAAAATTATTTTATTTCTTTTAATTTGCATCTTGTATTTTCATAAAATATATATTTAATAATTGAAAAATTATTTACTCTGACACAGCTCAAAACTTCTATGAGAAAAAAATAATTTGTTAATGATTCTAAGTCTTTAAATTTGGTGCTGAAATCAAACTTTTTTGTGTAACACATTAAAAATTATTACTTTTGGCCTTGTTCGTTCATAACAAAACTTATAATAATTTAACACATTCATTATTGATCGGATTGGTTCCAGTCATTAGCTTCACTTTTATAACTTTCTGAGTACTATCCAAATCTACTACGAGAACTATTGGAACCCTTCAAAATGTTGTTTATGGATACTTGGAACATTTACGAGGGTATAGATGATACGTTGGATTGTCAAGAGTTCTAAAACAATTCTCCTATAGTTCTGAGCATACGCAATGCCTTCACAAAGAATTCCGATAATAAAATTAATTAGATAATGTTTTATACAATTAGTAAAAAATAGCCCATTTTTCGGATAAATTCATTTTTAAAAAAATTATATAATTAATTTTAGCACCGAAACTCTTTGGAAAGGCATTGTACATTTGGGAATTATTGCAACTCTTCAAAATATTTATCTTCGATACTTACAAAGTTTGAGCAATGCGATTTTTTAAAGTCGAATAATTCTATAAATATTAATCCGATCGCTTTCGATCATTAGAATTTCTTTCAGAACTTTTAAAATACTATCCAAACCTGCTGCAAGAACTATTAGAACTCTTGAAAACATTTTTTAAGTTTCATTGTTGATTATAATTTTTCTTTAGTTAGCGAGAACTCTTAGGAATGAATAAAAGAACATCGAAAGTTGATTGGAACTATTGCATGTCAAAATTGAATTTTCGAAAATTTTTAATTTTCAAAAAAAAATTTCATATCAGGAACTCTAGAACTTTGCAAAATATAGTAATTTAGCTTCTCAGAACTACTGGATCTCGATTTTCGATGTGAAGTTAGCACTCCATTTTTCAAATTAAAATTTGGAACCGTTAATAACCGGAACTCTCTTTATTTTTTATAAAGTACTTCTAAACTCTTTAACAGGAAGCTAGAACTCTAATCAGAACTATTGGAACTCTTTGTCGGGGTTCTAACTTCACACGCCCAAGCTTCACTTATATTTAATAATGTAGACGATATATTTGTATGCAAGTGAAACATATTTATATTTTAAATTGTATAAGTTCATGGGAGTGTCCAGTGTGGGGTAGGGAAGTGAAAAAACCGAATTTGCCTATTTATTGTAAAACTAATTTTAAATTTAGGTCCTGTCGGAATAATTACAATAAAGAAGGGTGATCCAGATTGATTGAAGTGGTCTGCTTATTTCAAAAAAGCTACTCTCCACTTATCTCATTTAGTAATCCCAACTATTTCCAGTGGACGGGAAATTCAACAGTTGATGATACATCAACAATAAATATAGCAAAATTTTAAATAGCATAAATAGACTGAATTTCTTGATTGTTGAACTACTTCCATCTTAGTGTTATTATTAAAAATGCCAATAAGTAAATAGACTGTTTTTATTTCAATTTAGTTTTAATATGACTGATGACGGAGACAGATTATAGTCTCCGAAAGCTGAAAATGTTGTCCATTATTTTCATAATTGCATAAATTGACTATACGTTTAATATTCTCGAAGACGACGTTCACTATGGCATTCTGTAACTCCTCAATATTAACATGACAGAAAATTGCCCCTATAGTCCAGTTAATATTAAATATTAAATTTAAATCTTTTATAGTAACAGTTATTCTAATAGCAATAATTGTAAGAGGATTAATAGCATTAAATCAAATCAGAATGCGGAAAATTGTTGCTTATTCATCAATTAACCACATAGGATGAATAATTGCTACAATAATTTATTTACAAACAACATGATTAGTTTACCTTTTAACCTATTCAATTTTAACAATCAAAGCAATTTAATTTTAAATAAAAATAAAATTTATTTTATTATTCAATTAATTATATTATTAATTAATAATATGAGATTCGTGAGAAGTGCATGTGGTAAAACGAGAAGGGACAAGATAAAGAATGAGTTCATAATGACGAAGTGTGACAAGGAAAAGACGATGATGGATGATATAAAAGTAGGACATTACCGAACTAGTACCGTAGTGGTGACACGACCTGCTTAGCATTCGTGAGGTAATGGGTTCGATTCCCGTTACCGTCTACCTTGTATGAGGTTTTTTCAGAGGGTTTTCCTCATACACATGTAGCGGCATGGTCACTGCGTATATGCACATCATGTGCAGCTACTTAGGCGAATGTTGGGGTAGTATTTTCCCCCTTTCCGTTCCACACCCGCCCTTAATCCCACCATGCACATATACGTAATGTATGTATGCTGGGAATCTATGGTTATGGCTGAAGGAGCTTGGAAAGCTCGAGCAGCCCGCCCTCCCCCCTTGGGAGGGAATGAAATACGTGGTCTTTTCCTTTTTTTTTTTTGGTTTGGTCACATTGAGAGGATGAACAACCCAAGATTAACGAAGCAAATATATGTGGGTGAGGTTAGACGTAGGCCGCGTAAAACTTGGCTGAGTGTAGTATAATGTATGATAAAGGAGAGAAAGATAAGGAGTTTTCAAAATAAAAGGACACGTCAGAGACAATGTTTGAATCTTGCGTAAGCTAGGGAGATATGCAGAGATTTTTTAACTTTAATAAACGAAATTACAAACACCAATTATTTAATTAACTACAATAAATATGTACATACATATTATTTAAAATTTTATAAATTTTGTTCAAAATGAAATCCATTTGAATTAATGCACATTTGGCAACGACGATATGTTGAGTTTACAGCATCGGGTAATTGATGTGGTCTATTGCGCAGGGTCTCACATGCTTCCTCGATCCTCGCATGTAGCTGCTCTTCTGTATTAACTGGAGTAGCATACACTACGTCTTTATGATACCCCCACACAAAAAAGTCGAGAACGGTCAAATCGGGAGACTTAGACGGCCAGGCGGCTGGCCCTATTGCTGGTACATGGTCCACATCTCTTCCTAACCGTCCTATCCACTTTTGCGGAAAATTTATATCGCACCATTCGCGTACGTTTCTTCCAAAATGTGCTGGTGCACCATCCATTTGTAGCCAAGCTTCGTGCCTTAAATCTAGCGGAACATCTTCCAAACAAATGAGTAAATCATTTTCAAGGAAATTCAAAAATACTAGTGAATTTACCCGGGGGGGAAGGAAAAATAGACCACACAAGATATTATCAATGACTCCCAACCATACATTTAAGCTAAATTCGGTCTGGAAGGACCGCGGCCTGATTTGATGTGGGTTTTGATTGCTCCAAACATGGAGGTTATGGTAGATTACTACCCCTCGGCGAGTAAATGTAGACTCATCCATCCACAATATTTTCCGTAAAATTGAGTTGTCTCTTTCAACCGATCTTATAATCCAGTTGCAAAATTCAATTCGTTTTGGAACATCTCCAAGCCTTAGATGTTGCACGGGTTGTAAGTGAAATGATTTCCTGTTATCCTTATGCAGTGTTCGTAAAACTTTACTTTTGGATACCCGTAGGTTTTGAGCATTCAGTTGTCTTGCAGCAGCACAAGAACTTAAGCGATCATTATTGTTAAACAAACGAAATATTTCAGGTCTGTCTGTCATTCCCGTATATCATGACCTCTTACGTTTTTTTTTAAACCACCTTCTCTAAATCGACGATGTACCTCCCTGAACACTTTTATGTCAGGTTGTCTTCTATTGGAAAATCTCCGACGATATTCCCTAACCGCTTCAGAAGAATTTCTATTAGTGAAACCGTAAATAAAATGTATGTCCGCATATTCGGCGTTTGTAAACACATTACGCATTTTAAAAAACACGTAAACACTTAAATAAATTCAAATGAATTGTTTACACGCAAACGCAATTAAACTTTATTTACGTTTTAAGTTGTCAAAAATGTCAGATTGCTATGCATCATAGCCTACTTTAATTATCTTCGCAGATTTACTAGCAGGGTGTCCTATTTTTTTTGGGTTTCAGAACCTCTTTTCCCCCGAACTTCTTTGGGGTGCGACACTGACTTAAAAAAAAACTTGGTATGTCAGTTACATTTAAACAATTCTTCATAAGTTACATTTGTTCGAGAAACGCATTGTTTTTGAGAAAAATGCGAAAAAGCGGTAAACTAAAATTCCTATGTTTTTGAACAGTTTTTCTCATTTATCTCGAAAATTGTGCACTTTACGAAAAAAACTCAAGAGACAAATTTTTTTCTAAATTGAATAAGAAATCTAAATCTGCAATTAAAATACACCAGGGGCGTACCACAAAAAAGTTTGTGGGGGATTAAGGTACCGGCACTCCCAAAAATGGACCACCCTGTAGAATTTAAACAAATTTAATATACTCAAATTAATGCTTCTTGATAAGGTAATAACTTTACCAAATTTCAAATCAATATCTGAAAAACTGTGGAAGCTATTAAAAAAAATCGAAAAATTTTAAAAAACTTTGACACCCTGTATCTTGGAAACGAACGATTTTTGGATATATGTTTATATCGAAAACTTATATTATTTTTTAAAGTAGAATACGCCCTCGAAGTTATGAGCATAAAATTCGGACCACCCTGTATATATGTATATATATATATATATATATATATATATATATATATATATATATATATATATATATATATATATATATATATATAGGATAATTTTTTTAATTGACGTTTCTCAACTCCTAAAAACATTAGAGACGTACACGGCCATAGTTTGTTCAATTTACTACATTTTCTGTCTGGCGTATGTTTATTTAGTTGCCATGTTTACGGTAACAACTTTAATGGTAAAATTACTACTTGCATTTAGAAAATTATAACTTTTGAACCATTAATTCTACTGTAATAAATAAAAAAACCATTAATTGCACAAAATTTCTCTATCGGTTGACTGGTCGCTAAATTCTGTAGCTTTATTAGAAAGGTCACAATAAATTCGTAAACTACGGATAACTCAATTTTTTCGAATAGAACACCCTTACTTCCTTATCAGCTGTGGATAAAGAATTTGATTTGAAACATTTTCTTTCAAATGATCGGCATGCCTATCATTATCCGTTTCTGAGGAAAAAGCATTTCTATGTAATAATAAAATATTATTCAATTTATTATAATTAGTAGGTGGCTTTGGAGCTCCATTGCTATGGTAACAGCTGCGTTCAATTGTCTTTATTTATGCTTAGTTAAGATATTCTATAATTTCCATATTTAAAACTCCAACATTTATGCAAACCATGTTTAATAGCGAGCACCTAGGCTGTCAATTTAGTTGCAATATTTTTGAAATTAAGTGTATCCGAAAGAACTCCAGAACACTACACAAGAATTTTATTCAGTTTGGAAATCAACTATAAAAGAAATAACGTCACTTGGGCTTTAACACAAGAAAAAGAAATAACTACAACAGCGTATTTGGATATAATGGCAATATTGGATAACGTCATATTAACGGAAACAATTACAAGTCAAAATAATTGGAATAAATGTTCGAGGTGCTCTCCGTTTTGCTGAATACACTAGCCTAACTTGCACGACCGTTGCAACTGTCTTCACAAGCTCTGCTGGGTTAATTTCGCGAAAGGCTTGATGGATTCGCTCAACCAATTCTTCTAAATAAACTACTATTCGGTTATACACAATGGACTTGATAACTCCCCACAAATAAAAATCCAAAGGCGTTAGATCCGGCGACCGGGGTGGCCATAGCCGTGGACCTCTGTTTCCGATCCATCCATCTTCAAACAGATATATTAATTTTCGATCTACAGTTCTTGTATTACGGTGTGGAGCCCCATCCATTTGGTATCAGCATCTCCTCGCTCTATTTAAAGGGCAGTTTGTTAACGAAGGTTTCTACTTGGTTTTCCAAAATCTGAATATGATCATACAATAAACATTAACTTTAAATTTTCTTTGATTGTCCACGGTTTCAAACAGTCGAGGATTTTCAGATGCCGATTTCTCCTATTGACTATTCCATTTTGATCTTCGGATAATCTTCTCGACTTAGTTTTTGTAGGTGAATGAAGGAATACGGATGCTTCTTATGTTTTTTTTAGAATTTTCTGTATTGTCGAATAAGTTAAACCAGAATCTCCCGAAGCCGCATAAATAGATGAACGAGGATTTACCTCAAAATATTGATTTCGTTGGCTTCTATTAGAAACCAAGGAACGACATTTCTTGAACAAGTTGATTTGCCAAACTGAATAAAATTCTTGTGTAGGGTTCTGAACTATTTGTAGTCATTTTTGGTACATCTGGATATTTTTCATTAAATAAGCGACATGTCCATGAAATAATGCGATTACATTCGCCAAAACAACAAAACAATGAAAAAACCTGCTCGTTTGTTTAACGAAAACGGTGATTTTGCATGTTTAAGTGTCAAAATGGCTCACGTAAGGAACATAAATAAAGACAATTGCACGCAGCTGTTACCATAGCAACGGAGCTCCAAAGCCACCTACTAATTATAATAAATTGAGTAATATTCATAATTGACATAAAAATTCTTTTTCCTCAGAAACAGATAATGATAGGCATACCGATCATTTGAAAAAT
>JARFJB010001284.1:115000-240000 GCA_036346205.1 Vesta saturnalis
ACTGGATCAAAAGCCATTCGTTAATATTTTGTGTTTCGTGAGCGTTGTTGTTCTCTCTGACTCTGTATTTGTTGATAAATGTAAATATACATCAATAAATTTAAAAGAAAAATGCCATTATACGTGCCAAAAAAACCGGCTTTGAAAGTAAAACTATTAATTTTTATTTTAAAAGTTATTTTATGTTTATTTCAATATTGAAACATGCACTAAAATAGTAAAAAAATACTAGGCACTTGAATTTGCTAAAAATACTTTCAAAGATTAAATGGAACCTTGCAGAGTGATCTTTACTGATTAATTTTGATTATTACATAACGGTTGTTTTATTTTACTATATGTTATAGGGATTTATGTCAATTATTAATAGGTGATATTAAATTGCTATACGTCCTTCCTAAAAGTATCGAATAAATATTTCTGAAAAATGCTCGGACGCACTAATTTTTATTTTTAAATTACTATTCGGGGCATGTAACTTTTAACCTCCCCCCCACCCTTCAACCCTAAGGGGTAGCAACCCCAACTTTAAAAACTCAAATCGCAAAGTAACCCTTATGATACCTCCATTGCTAGATTTTTTATTCACAAAAATCTTCCCTAGTGTAACACGCCTTAAACAAATGAACCCAGTAGGGATATCTTACCAACTTACTAGAATATTCCTACTGGGCTCATATGTTTAAGGTGTTTTACACTAGCCAAGATTTTGGCGAACACAACTAAACGTTGTCAAAAGCACTACATAAATAAATAAGTAAATTTATAAAGAATAACAGTGGAAAATTATTAAAAATACTACTAAATTGTGCAATTGTTTCTACGACGTTGCTATGGCCGGTTCAAAAACGCCTGCTCGAATATTGGCACTCTTATTTGAATACATTTTGCTACAAAACTCAGTTATTTCGCAACTGATTTTGACATTTTTTTTGCTGTATTCAGTATAAAAATCTATCAATCGAGGTCTTGAATTTTAAAAGTTGGAGTTGCTACCCCGTATGGTTAAGGGGGTGGCACGTATCTGAGCACTTTTCTAAAATAATTTTGTTATCGATTTTATAGAATTTATCCCTTACTTGTTACCTTTGAGAAGGACTATGTGCAAATTTCAAATAGCATTACGTACTACTTTCAAAAGCATACTTACCAGACCAGTATCCCAAGGTACTCTATCCATAAAGCGTAATTCACAGTTTCTCTCAACAATACTGTAATCTTTAAGAGCATAATATTGAACTTATTCGCGCTGATGCATACTCCTATAAAAATTATATAGTAGCCTTATCTTGACTTTAGTCGCAATAATTCAAAGCTTAAAATAATTTCAAAGCCTAATACTGAAGTTATTTGCAACTTGAATCTGATAAATAATTGCCCGCCTAGTAGTATCCTGTCCTCTGATATGTTAATTTTGCGAGATTTAGATGAACGACGTTAAGTGTTGCATTATAGTGGAACACGCAAACAAAAGTTGCTCAAATTAAAATTAATGTGCGTCGTGCATTGATGATTCAACCCGTTATTTACGTACTGACAAAGGATCATCAAGATAATCCAGCTTTTTATTATTGAATAATAATAATGGAACAGGCAAACAAAAAAATTACTCAAATTCAAATTAATGCGCGTCGTGCATTGAGGATTCAACCCGTGATTTACGCATTTGGAAAGAATCATCCAGAAAATCCAGCTTTTTATTAATCAATAAGCAATTTCGTAAGTAACATCCATCAAAATAAAACACACAATGTTGGAAAATATGAATAAAATAAAATTAAATCAAACAAACAGTAAAATTAGATAGATAGCAACAACGTAAGCGTAATAAAAAAAAAGTAGCTTGAACTACACACGAGCAAGAACAAAAAAGCAGACAAGGAATGTACACTTGTATAAAAGCAGATTTTCACCTAATCCATAAATTAAATTCGTACAATTGCGATAAATTACATACAAAAAAAATCAGTTCACAAACAAAACAATTCTAAATAGGCCGGCTGAATCAAGTACACAAATTCATTAAAGCAAAACTGCCTTGCGAAGTAAGGTGAAAGTAAAACAGTTAGCCACGCGAGCGGAACCGTTACAGTGCGCGCGATAGGATTTACGACAGCGCACATAGCTCACATTCTACATATCACTCTAGTTTTAAAACAAAGGGTTAATTTAACAGCAATAATGTCATCGTAATTAATGAGCGATACCTACAGTTCGAGAATTTTCCAACATATTCTGGTCACCTGTTCAATGATCTGCATAAATAAACTTACGTTCATATCATATCACCTTTTGTGTTGAGAGCGGGAAATGTTAACAAACAACAATTCCCAATCACATTATCGAGCAAACAAATGTACAACTACTACTGCTAATAACGCTATTAGCAACTAATAATGGTAGTCGCGAGATAGTATATCCGCAACTAAATATTAAATCACTATTCTATGCTATCAATTTATTGTGTAATAATTAAATAGTAACTCCTTGCAAGACCTACCTTTCTAAAGTTTACACCAGCTTAATGAATTGCTTGTTTCGATTTTACACTTACCAAGTAACCCGTAAATTTGGTCACTAGGTGGTTCACTCACACACTCTCGAAAGGCGTAATTCGCTCGTATTGATTTGCTTTCTTATATTAAACCCACGGCGGTTACATTATATATCGATATTAACTTGTAACTTTATTATTATTGGAAACTCGAGCTTTTGATTTTACTAAAAAGGAAACAATCCTACATTTATTGCCATAAACGTCTAATAAGAATTCGGGTACGATCGAATCTACATACACGCCCTACCGAAGGACCACTAACTATCTTTATTTCGCGAAAAAACAGCTTTTCAAAATTATAACACATAAAAAAAAAGATTCAGTGGAAAACACACGCCTCTTTTACATTTTTTATTCAAAGGCGGCTTAAGTTTTGAGTATTCACTTACCTGTAGAAAAGCTCATATGTATTGAACTTCAGCGTACCAAACAATGAACTAACTTTTGATTTCGCCCTATGCCCAACAGTGTAATTAATAACTACCGCCCAAAACGGTATCCAAGATTACGTGAGCATCAGAACTCCGAGCGATTCGTCACGATTTTCCAAGTCCTCTACCTATTATGCTGAAAGATTAATGCACCGTTCTATAATAATGTAAGTTCGATTATAATATCGTAGGTACGGTATGACACAATTTCTAACCTCAAAATACATAACTCTAGCACGTATTTATCATTTCCATAAATTATAATTATAAATATACCTTTCACCTATATAAGTCATAACTTTGAACTATAGTTTAGTAGAAAAGTGAAGTAGAAGTTTTATACTTACCTTTTAAACGATATTAATACTGCTCCACCATTTGCCTTAATATGTGAAAGAAACCCCTATAATTAACACCATGGAACAATTCGGATGAAAGTTATGACGTTACGCTTTGCCTATGGAAGGAACTCGCACATAAAGAAAAGAACAATTTTATTAGAATTTTATTATACGGGGTGGTCCACAAATAACGGTCCAAAGTGAAATATAAGATTCTCGGCTTCAAAATATTACGATCTGGCGCAAATTGCTGTAATAAAATATTGATAATAAAAAATACAGGGTGTCAAAATTCCTTAAAAAGTTGATTTTTGATATATCTCCAAAACGAAAAAAGATATTTTTCTCACTCTTGGTAATAAATAGAGACATAAAGTACATGAAAAAAAAAGGAAAAGCCCATGTACTTCATTCCCTTCCCAAGGGGGATGGCGGGCTGTTTGAGCTTTCCAAGCCCCTTCAGCTACAATCATGAATTTCCAGCATAGATACATTACGTATATAAGCATGGTGGGATTAAGGATGGGTGTGGTCAGGGCAGGATCGAAAGGAATGAAATTAGGGTTCTGAGGGAGGAAATACTACCCCAGCATTCGCCTAAATAGCCGCACATGGTGTGCGTATACGTAATGATCGTGCCGCCACATGTGTATGAGGAAAACCCCCTGAAAAACCTCATACAGGGTAGACGGTAACGGGAATCGAACCCTTTACCTCCCGAATGCTAAGCAGGTCGGATTACCACTACTCTACTAGCTCGGTCATAAAGTACATTGGTTTTAGCTTATTAATAAGTTTTTATTATGTACAGTGGCGTAGAACGCTAGAGGTGGAGAAACCGTTTGATCCCTAATTTCTACCCCAATAGAATACATTAGATTTTTTTATTGCAATACGAAACCTTGATGTTTTTCAGATATAACAGTGAATACTTTATCTAAATCGATAAGTTTAACAGTTTCTAAGATATTTGCATTTCTAGGTATTTATTACCCACTGCTTGGGCAGGTTATTATTAGTCTGTAGTATTAGAGAAACAACATCAAAACGTGATAATCAGTGTTTCGGGAAAAATACACCTAACTTGAGAAAATGATAGATCTAATTATTTTAGATATAGTTTGATCCCATAGTACTGCATTTAACATAGATATCTCCTTTCTTCCTTGCACTATTCGCTCTTTAATTCCTTCATCTAATATTCCGTCTATCGTTATTTTTAATCCTAAATATTTGTATTGTTGGCAACTTTACATTTTACTTCCATCTTCCGGGACTAAATTTTCTGATTCCCCGTACTCCTCAATCAGATTTCTTGCCATATATTCGAGGTCGTCGTGATCTTGTATCAATACTATGTAATCATCTGCGAAGAATAATGTATATGGGGTATTGTCATTATTTAAGGGGATTCCCATTCTACTGCATTTCCTTTTCCAGGTTTTTAGTGCTTGTTCTACGTATATGTTGAATAGTGTAGGTGTAATGCAACATCCCCGTTTCAGATCTTTTGTTATCAAGAGCGCTTCAGATACTTTCCGCCTTTTTTTTTATTTCCACTTTTATGTTTTTATATAGATTTTTTACAGCTTTTTTTTCAGGGTAGAATTTGTATTTGTTTTTTCCAGGACTTCCCATAATTTGTTAAGTGGTATGCTGTCATGGCCTTTTGCAGGTCAACATACAATATATGTACTTCTTGGACTTAAACCGGCTTGCTCTTCTGTCTCCAAATCTTTATTTTCCTTCGCAATTTTCCTTTTCAAGATCTTGCCATATACCCTACTCATCGTACTGGTGACTGACAGTTTGCACAATTGTCTCTATTTCCTTTATTTATATATAGTAGTAATGTGTGAGGTTTTCCAGTCATTCGAGATATTAGCACCATCGATGCACATGATGTTTGTAAAGGTTACCTGTTCCATATTTGATTAGCTCCCCCAGGATATCTCCAGGGCCCGGTGATTTTCCGTTTTTGAGGCACCTACTTACTTCCTTTGTTTCTTTCTCACTTATTCTTATACGTGATGCACCCACATTTATATGATTTGAGTATTCATTTTTCTCTTGGAATCTTACCCGGTTTTCTGTTAGTAAGTTTTGAAAGTGTGCTTTCCATTTTTACATCGGTATTTTTTCGTGATTTCTTGATCACTCTCCAACTTTCAGTACTTTTCTTGCACCTAGATAACTATTAATTTTATTGCAGGTTCTATCCCATTTTTCGTTTTTCTTTTGCGTTATTCTTCTTCTCACTCTTGCTTGGGCTTCCTTACAAGCTATTTTATCCTTGTCTGTTTTTGTTGATAAAAAGGTTTGATATTTCCGTCTTTTGTATAGTTCCCTTGTGCGGTCCTGATCTAAGCTATCTAGGTTGTATCTAACTTGTTCTGTTGTTGTTGTTGTTTTTGTTCTTAATTTTTGGACTTCCCATTTTTTTGGCATGTGGAGTATTTTTACCCTGAGTAGGTGGTGGTCACTCCCGTATGCTCTCTTGTTCTTTTTAATATCCGAAATTGTAAATCCATCCGTAGTTACCTGCTAGCGCTTTACTACTTACACCACTATTCAATTTGTGCAATACATCCTGTTTTTCAACGCGAGTTAACGTTCTGTGTAAGCGTTTTGGTGCCATATTGATTCAAACTCACTCGGGGATATCCTATCACTTTTTATGTTTCACACTTAGTCGAGAATTCAACACATGACATGCGATCTGTATTAGGAGATTCTCTACATTTTTCAATTTTGTCCGGATTACTAAGACATCATATTAGCGAAGCTTTACTGTAACTGTACCACTTGGAGGATTGGTTAGAGTATAGAGATTAAATGTAAAAACGAGCAAGGAAACTGAGAGATACTGGCCGAACTTTGCTAAAAGAAATAAAACACGCCTGTAGGTAGCGGCCGAGAAAATTTTATTATTGTAATAAACATATTTTCAAATCGCAATTGTTGCCACGATAGAAAAGGTAATTAATGGGTTTTAATATGTTCGTAATACGTCGTAATGTGATAATACTTTCGGGAGATTTTATTTTATGTATTTTATGTAAGAAATATTTGAATGTATGTAACTAAGGGATGAAAAAACATATGTTGGAGTAGAAAACAGGTATCCGCTCGAAACTGCATTTACCAAACGAGCGTAACGAATCGTTGAAAATTTCTATACGCACATTCTTAGTGAAAACGTCAGTAACTTAATAATTAATTACATCGGAACATACCGCAAATCAAAAGACGTCTTTGTTTGGGACTTTGAAATTCGAAACCCATATCTAGGGTTTGTTACGTACGAGTGCATATTTTCAAAATTAATACTTCTTTTAGTAACAAATGTGAAAATATTCATACGTAATATTTTTTTTTTATAACTTTTAAAAACGAGAGTGGATTTGGGAAGTAAAAATGACAGTTGCAGTTAGAGTTCGATTTAGGTCGGATAGATCTGATTGTTTAATTACAAACCCTCATTGTAAACCTTTCTATCTACGATTATTTTAGCATGTACATTTTAGTGAAACTAAAATCTATAAATATTTCTATAAATTATTGTTATCGTCTTGGGTTTAAACGGCGTATCTTAACCCGTTAAATATTGGTGGATAAGTGATTAACTAAAGAATTATATTCAAACGTAAGTAGGTATTTTAATGTAAATTAAGCTCGCAGCAAACAATTCAACAAGCCTATGTAACCTATTAAAAATCAATAATTGCCTTGCAAGAAGTATTTATTTACGCACGCAGGCTCGTTAAGTTGAAATCTGTTAAAATAAAAGGAGTCCGCTTCAGACAGTACCGTGCCCCTCCTCATTGCTAGTATGATTTGGCATTGACTGTTTATTAATACTTGTGTAGAGGAAATAACGTGGCACGATAGACCTCCGTTAATTCGTTTTAATTCGTTAGAAACGAGACCGGGTCCAGATACAATAAAAACACCTCAAATTCCATCTTTAGTGTTAAAAGAACCCGTTCTTATTGTTCTGTATAGATGAATGTGTAAGCTGAAAAAAGGATGCTGTATTTTCTAACGCAATTACTCAATATTGCGGGTAGGTAACCGGTCAAAATATTTTTACAGGAGCAACATACGAATGAATTCACACTATCGCTGTCGCTCCAATTTCGGTCCCGTACCGCTCCGATACCAATATATCTCAACGAATATTATATCGGAGCAAGATCGGACTAGTCAGGACCTGTAACGATGGTGTGAATACGTTTTTGATCCCACTCCACTCTGATATTGCTCAGTTTTGTGCTAACCACCTAGTGCATTATAAGTAAAAAATAAAAATACTATGGCGAACGAAAAATTGTCGTCCTTTGAAAAAGATAATTATTTATTATCAATAATTTCATTGTTTTATAGCAGGGTTTCACGCAGTTTCGTCATATTTATTTAACAGAAATCTGCATACTTCGTGAAAGAAAATCACATATATAAAAATAGCCGATATTATACAGGGTGAGTAGAAGAAGGTCAAACACTTTATTTAAAGAAAAATATACAGTTAGTTCCTAAGATATGAATTGTATAAGCTTCTGCGTGGACACCTGTACGGTTTATTTTTTATTGCTAGTTCTCATACAGAGACAGATGAAATCAAAAATAACCAAATACAAACGTAAAATGCTAGACTTACTAATTATTGTATTTTTAGTGACAAACTTTTTATTAGGAAGTTTCAGATAAAATACTAATTGAACTAGTCAATAGTAATCCAGGTCTTGTAACAAACCTTTAAGTTGTGTTGAAATTTGCAATAATTTAGGCACTTCGTTTATTTTTGTGTCATGTGAATTGCATACCTTAGTGGCTGAAGCATGCGTTTAGATATTTTAAAGTGGAGGTTGTATGCGCATTTTCGTTTTGCACATTGAGTTCGTGCGCGGACACCTTTTTGATGTCGTTGTACCATAATGAAAGCAAAAAGCGTCCATATTTGCTCTTGAATATTTTTAACAAAAGTGTGGTATATTTTTACGGTAAGAACTAGTTAAAATTTATTTTTCATTGTTTGATATATTTACTCTTTTTTAGACATTATTTTTCTTTTTTATAACGCTAAATTTTCCTTTTACGTAATTTCATTCTACTATTACGTTTCAATTTAACGAGGATGACGCAGTAAAAGTTTGTTGCTATGCAGAATTATACATACATGGTACATTAACCCGTTTAAATCAACCAAGTTTGAATGTTTTTTTAAAGGAATTTACTTATTTGGGATCAACGAATATCAAAACTCTGTTATATTTCCATTTCAAGATTAATTGCAGTGCCAAATTTGAAAGAGTGTGTGCGTCAGCATGTTGTTATCAGTAACAGTATATCAGTGACAACCAAAATTTAAAAGTACTACAGGTATTTCATTTCTAATCATTAGTTTATAAGGTAGTTTTAAGCTAATTCAGATTTACTAACATTAGTATTTAGATTTTCTACTTTATAACTGGAGTTAAAGATTTTTATAGTAAACCTTGTTATTGTTTCCAATTTTACATTTATTACATTTACGGTTTACTTGTTTTGCATAAAATAAGTTAGCGTCCGAGGTATTTTAACATTTATTTACAGGTTGAAGTTACACCTTTTTTGTAAAGCGAATATATCTAACCACACGCACATTTTCTAATTAAAGCAAAATAAATTTTAAGAACATGACCCGTTTAATCGCTAACTGAGCTGGAGGCACAAAATCTTCTATTTATTATTAGGGGTGGAATTATTAACAACAACCTCTACACTCAACAATTTATTTTTTATTACAGCCTATATGATTTAGACTGACCCCAGTATAGGGATAAACAGTTTAAGAAAAAAATGTGAGATAAAATAGAAAAAGTACTCGATATATCTGGTAAGTGAATTTCATAAATACATGATTTATAATACATTATATTTCTATATTATAACACAATTTTCATTATATAATACGATTTAGTTGCCAGGACACCGAACCTTCACGAGAATTAAAATAATTTTTAAAAAATTCCCTTGTTCGAAAGTCTTCTGGTTGTGCATTTGCACCTTGTCTTCTCAGATTCTGCACATGATTTGTATTGGTACACCCAGGATTATTTTCTACATTGGTATTTCGAGTGCTTCTAATAATGTTATGCAGAATGCACGTTGTCAAAACAATTCTACTTACATTTTGAGGATCAGATTTAAGTTTCCTAAAATAGACCCACCAAAAAGCACATTCAACTTGTATTCTTCCCCTACTTAGTCGGTAGTTGAATATTCTTTTCTCAATATCCCCTGGATATGTCCGCATCAAGTATGATTTTAGCGGGAACGCTTCATCGCGCAAGATGGCGTACGGAGCTATTATATTTGTCCTTGGCAGTGCAGAATCATCGTGTACACTCAGGGTTTCATTTTCCAAACGTTTCCTTAGTGTAAAGCAAAAATTCCACCATCACTACTTTTACCGTAAGATCCTATGTCAACTACAACGAATTTGTATTTGGCATCAACCAAGGCTAAAAGTACAATCGAAAAGGTCTTTTTATAATTAAAATATAATGAGCTACTAATTGGTGGAGCTTTTAGTATGATATGCTTGCCATCTAAGGCTCCTAAGCAATTCGAAACATTCCACATAGTCCATATTTCATCCGTTATTTGTAATCATTTTTCTCGAGAAGGAGTTGGAATATTCCGCCGTTAAACTTTCATTGATAGCTGCGAAAACTTCAATACTTTGTACTGTGGAATGACCTAGGCGGCAACTGAAAGCAATCGTCCTATCTGAATTTCCAGTGGCTAAGAATCTGGCAAACAATATTATGAATAGTATTACTGTTGTTATTATTATTAATTATTATTATTATTTATACATTTTATGCATTGTAGGACCGAAGACGACTCCTTGGGAATAACTATGGGCTCAAAATAAAAAATATTTAGCTAAACAGAAGACCAAAAGCGATCAGCCAGCTGCGAAAATTTCAAAATGGCGATTTTCCGATCAGATGCTGTTTTTGAAAGATTATATTAAAAACGATAGACCACGGATTTTTTCTGTTGCATGCAATGAAATAGCTGATGATAATACTCAAGATGATGATAGAATTGAAAGAAGCATAGAAAACTCTGCGTTAACAGAAAATAATGACAATGAAGAGTTGGAATGAGTCCGTCATCACCTTGACTGTTACTAAACCGACGACTTTGAGAAAAAAACCAAAGCAAGTGCAACAGTGCGAATCGAAAATGCATCATCAACATTAAAGAAGTACATCTTGCAAAAACAAGAGGAACAACGCGTTGTACATCCGATGGAAAATTTTTCATTAATGCTATAACGGTTAAAAATGTTTCTCCTGCACATCAACATTGTATCAAAACAAGAGTCTTTGCTTTGGTCAGTCAAATAACAGAAAAATATCTGTCTTCACCTTCTTTGCCATTTTTATCACCAGACCCTTCTCATCGGCCCCTAGTTTCACCTGGTTGATCATCGCAGTCTACATCATGATTCAACAGTTTGAATGAAACTATTCAATTTCGTGTGACAAATATTTCAAGAGGCTGTCCAAGTACACTTCCGCCGCAACACCCATACGCTGAAGATAATAAGAATACTATACACTAATTTATTTATAGCCCGCGACATGACATTTCTGATTATGTCGAAAATACTAGACCTCAGCATATTCCATCATACCCATCCCATATGCCACAAGAATAGCAAGAAGTAAATTTAAACAAGGAATATTCACCGGATAGGTATTCGAATGCAATATGAATTTAAAAAAAAAAATCAAAACCGACACGTTTCAGTTATAATATACAATAAAAATAAGTACTTACTTCTGTAACTATTTAAAAATATTTTTTTAAGTGTAGTCTGTGTATATGTTACTTATTAAAGCATTAAATTAATTTTAATTACTTACCTCAGACACGCCATTAATTTCTGTCGGAGAGTAATAGCTTCTCGAAATACGGTATTTACCTTTTTAATTCTTGGATTTATTTTATTAAATATCATTTCGAATGTACCAGAATCTATTCTAAAGTACTTTATAAATTTTTCTTCGTCGTCAATAAAATGGATAATATTCGCCTTTACTTTTTCGAGCTTGTAAACTCGGATGTACCCACATCCGTCTTTTTCTTTTTGTCCATGTTTCGATGTTTTTTGTATCCTCATCTAAGAGAATAGCTATCACAGCTAATTCTTCAGTTGATAAATTGAATGACACTTTTGCATCTAACTCGTAACGTTGATCGGGAAAGACTGAAGCACGACGGTAACTAGAACGGCAATGTGAATATGAAGAGATTATATGGTATCGAAAAAGAACCGAGAGCGTATGGATATCGGCACCATAGTGTGGATCGTCCCTTAAAGATAGGGCACCTTGGGACACTTCACGCCTCAAAGAAAAATGTTGAATTTACTGAGAGGAAATACATAATTTTTCAGCAATTGTTATTTGATGCAGAAATCAGCTCAAAAAGTGACAGAATACTTATGCATTATGATATAATTCCGTAAAAAGATAAGTATCATTTATTTTTTGTTAGTTTATAATGCTTTGATTTTTTACTATTGCTGGAGGCTACCGGCACAAGCCATAAACAGTTCACTTTGATGGTACAAGATTTCGCATTAATAAGCAATCTAGTTTAGTTAGTAATAAATCATTGTTCATATCTTTGTTTATATGTGGTAAAAAAACGTTAAGGGGCACACGTTTTAAATTGCTGTGGATAATTTAAATATAGCTATTAAAAATTATGAATTACATTACAAACGGCGTTACTCTAGATTTAATAGCAGTAATCTAAAATACTTTAAATCCAACCTTTGCTTCCCTGTGATATTCACCATCCACCATTATCTTTTAATTTGCAAATTAATCACTAACAAGAGTTACCGACGGCTCATTAATTTTATTTTGATTTTTCTTGTATTCCTTATAACATAATCTAATGTTGATTAGGAAGGATCTTTCTCGGAATGCGATAATGATATTGATTGTCAACAACTTTTATAACCTTTTATACTCAATAACGCGCGAGCATGTGTTTACGAAAAAACGTGTCATTAAGAGCAGATATCCTTGATTAACAAGAAAAAATTGGCACATAAAAGGTACAAACAAACTAGTAATGTAGATGACTATACAAGGGTAAGGTGAATAGTTCTCGGCCTGACAAAGAGATGGCGATATAATCAGGAAAAATTTATGTATCCTACATGGGTGCACATGTCATTAGTTCGTATGACAAGTTTCAACTTGTTTATTGACAAGAATTTTTGCAGTAGACGCCTTGCATGTTTTTCGTTAAAATGGATAAACTTGAATATCATGCGGGCATAAGA
Organism: Vesta saturnalis; assembly: GCA_036346205.1. NCBI lineage: Eukaryota > Metazoa > Arthropoda > Insecta > Coleoptera > Lampyridae > Vesta > Vesta saturnalis. The sequence continues at coordinate 127,691 of JARFJB010001284.1, forward strand.
TTCTTCGTTTTGGATGGATTAACCCCTAAGAAAATTCATCCAAAGTTGACAAATGTTTACGGAGACTTTTTTCCTTCAATGTCAACCGTTAAAAAGTGGGCAGCTGAATTTAAACGTGGTCGCACATCCCTTGAAGATGACCCACGTGAAGGACGGCCAAAAACCGCAACCTCGCCAGAAACCATTGAAAAAGTGCATGATATCGTGTTGGACGATAGACGATGAGTGGAGATAGCTGAGGTTGTGGGGATATAGGAAGAAAGCTCTGCGCAAGGTGAGTGTCGCATTTGGTGAATGGTGATCAAAAGCAAATGCGCAAACGATTTTCGCAGCAATCTATGGACCGATTCAATAGGGATTCAACCGATTTTGTGCGCCGATTTGTCACCATGGATGAGACATTGGTCCACCACTGTACGCTAGAAACTAAACCTCAGTCCAAGCAGTCGGTGGAAGCCAGTGGTTCAGCGCCAAAGAAAGAGAAATCGATCGTATCTGCCGAAAAGGCAGCATTTTTTGGGATGCGAAAGGGATCCTGTTAATTGATTACCTTGAAAAAGGCAGAACAATTACAAGCGAATATTACTCCAACCTTCTTGATCAGCTGGATTCCAAAATTCGCGGGAAGAGGCCTAGCTTGAAGAAGAAAAGAATCATCTTTAACCAGGACAACGCACCTGCACACAAGGGTGCGTTGGCGATGAGAAAACTGCGGGATTTGAGGTACGATTTGCTCGGCCAACCCCCCCTATTCTCCTGATTTGGCACCCTCAGACTTTCATCTGTTCCCAAACTTGAAGAAGTTTTTTTCTGGGAAGCGCTTCGTATCCAATGAAGAGAGGGCCGTAGATGAATAATTTCACAACCTTCCAAACTTTCACTTCCGGGAAGGAATACTAATGTTGGAGAAACGCTGGATCAAGTGTGTTTAAATCAAGGTAGATTACGTAGAAAAATAAAATGATTTTTTAACTGAAAGTCGCAGTCTTTCATTGTCAGGCCCAGAATTTTTCACTTTACCCTCGTAATACTTTCTGTATTATAGAGGCAGTGCAAATATTCAATATCGACAGCTTATAAAAATTATGTACATCAAGTTCAACAAGATATTCTGAGGATGTCAAACATTTTTGGGAACATGTATGCAATAACAGTAGAGATATTAAAACAGTTCCTTCTACTATGTACTTTGATGCGAACTCGGCTACAGATGGCATAGAAATTGCAAACCTTTTGCTAAAAAATTTAACTCAACATATATTAACGGAAACTCTTTTCGGAATAATAATTTGATCCAAACAGTACCATATTTGCATCTTGTTATGTAACGTGCGAAGACATTAGAAAACGTAATAAAGAATTGTCTGTCAACAAAGGTCCTGGACCCGATGGCTTACCTCCACGTTTGTTAAAACAATGTTGTGATGCATTATAAAAACCTTTACGTTTTCTGTTTAAGATGCCATTAAAAACACCCCTCATGTTTGAAATTAACTCATATTGTACTTATTTATAAATGCGGTAATCGTAGTAAAGTTTGCAACTATAGACCTATCTCTATTCAGTCAAACCTAATTATCAACGAACAACATGGCTTTTACCCAGGTAGAAGTACAAGTACCAACTTGTTTTTTTTACGTTAATTTTATACATGTAGCCATGGAAGATAGAATTATGGTGGATTCGGTATCCACCGATTTTAGCAAGGTATTTGACAAAATGAGCCATAATATACCTTTGGCTAAACTAAATTCTTATGGAGTGAAAGGTAATTTATTATCATGGGTTACTTCATTTGTCACAAAACGGTGCCAGCAAGTTAAAATAAATAACAATTTCTCAACCCCATTTATGGTACCCTCAGGAGTAGCACAAGGATCCCACTTAGGACCGATTCTATTTTTAATTTTTATTAATGATGTTACGTCACGAATACTCTCCAATTGTTTACTATTCGCCGATGATCTCAATATATTCCCCAAAATAAAATCATACCAGGACTGTCAATTATTACAAAGTGGTATTATGACAACGATATGTGAAACGTTACTAAATGTAAACAAATACGGTTCAGTAAAAAATATGAACATATTTTCTTTCAATATTACATAAATAACTAACCAGTTGAAAGTGTTGAAGGAATTAGAGATCTTGATGTTATTTTAGACAGTTCATTGACCTTTTCACTTCATATTGATCACATAATCTATGACCTTATCGGGGTTTATCAAAAGAATAATATACAATTTTACAAATATAACGTGTTTAGTTGTAGTACTGTATGTATCTTTAGTAAGATCAATACTTGATTAAAATTGTATTATCTGGTCTTCTTGTTACAAAACGCAAATATAACGAATTGAACGAGTGCAACGAAAATTTGCGAAATCTCTTTGTGTAGAACTTCGTACGGCAGTAACAGTGTACTACAACGTATTATTGAAGCAATAAAACAGTTCAAATCAGAGGACATTATTGATATAGAATACTCTGGCTTTGTTAAAACTATTAAATCAGTTCTTAATATGTAGTTAATCATGTGCTTATTGTTTTCTTACTTGAACTCATTATTCATATTGCTAAGGCTAATAAGTATTATTATTATTATTATTATTATTATTACTATTACTATTATGATTTATTACTCTCTGATATACTAAGACGTACTTTAGACACTTATACTTTAGGTGAAAAAAAATCATTTTTCGAATGTATTATAGTCAAGAAAAAATGTGAGGTTAAATCAGTTTCAGATAAGTGACAATGAGTATTTCACTGAATGTAGGTATGATTAACTAATTTAAACTAGATGAATAAAAACGAAGTAGATATCTTCGGCTCTATTCCATTGTAACAGGTCTGTTTAAAGGCTCGTTAAATTATATGGGTCATTCTCAATTAACCTCTCAATTTTACGAGGATACTTTTTTTTTCATGCCTACCCAATGTAGACACGAGTTTTTGGCAACCCTTTGCTTTTTTTGAATTAAGTATTCAGTAGTATACTTTTTTATTTTTTACGCATGTACGGCGAGAGAAAATTAACGCGTTGGTAACATACGTGACTGTCTCATAAGTAACTGTATGAGTACTGTGCTTAATATAAATAAAAACAGAGAATTAACAAAAATAGAATACATTAAACATACTTCTAACATACATAATTTTAAAGATAATACTAAACCACAACATAAAATTCTGATAAGTTAACGTATGTGACCATTAGGTACCCAATGGTTACAGAGGTGTACCCACTGTTAAACTGGAGAAGAGATAATCTGCCATTTTTTGTTTTTTATGGATAGCATTCTGCTCGTATTAGTAACATTTATAGAAGGTACTGTGTTTTTTACCTGGATATCTTCAAATCTATACCAAATTCGGCCTTCAATTTTAGGCCAAACAAATTTATTTTCTCCGACCTGTTTCAAGGTCTTAACTTCACATTCGGTAGATGATAGGTCAATGTTTGTTATAGTTCCGACATATAAACGATTCTCATAGGAGACGATTACCCAATCGTTTATTTCCATTTTATTAGATGATGCCTCAGAGATTTTCATAACAGGAAGAGTATCTTCGTTCCCTTCTAAAATGGTAATTTTATTAAGGTTGTAGCAGTTATGATAAATCGTAGAAAGTTTCTTGCAGAAGCATGAATATTACCGTGCATAAAGGCTTAGGTTTGATTTCCAAGGAAATAATTTGATGTATTTTCGTTATCTCCTGAATTTTTATCACAGAGCAATTTGTTTTCTCAAATCTGACTTCAATTCATCAATGAAATACATTTTAACAGACATGTTTTGCTTTACCAACTCAAATAACGCCTTTGCGTTAGTTATACCATTACCTTAAGCGCAAGGTTGTCACTTATTCTTTTAATGGCTGCTCCCACACCATCGGGTGCATCCTTTCTATGAGATACTTCGGATCATTCCAGGGTGCCGCACTTGAAGAAGAATAAGTCGTTATTCTTATTTGTGAAGCCAAGCGCATTTTTCTAAACTGCAAGCGTGATCTGCGCGGCATGGACTCGAACGCCGCCCGAACTAGCCCGAACACAACGCTTCTGAACTACATGCGGTATCTGCGCCTCTTGTTAAAATGCAACCGTCATCTCGTGTTTTGTTCTAACTCGACAGCGGACATGAACATTTCGCGCTGATATTTTTTGTCGTATTTCATTTTCTATCGCGGTATAGCTTTTCCATTACCATAATCACTACAAACGTTCGCATATTCTCGAGAGATTCGAGAGAATATAATAAACAAGAGACAAGATATGTGGCTAGGTAAATATTATTGGCTAATTAGGTTAGGTTGGTCAGTACACGTTTAATATGTGATTTTGATTTTATGTTTATCTGTGTGTATGTTATAGTCCAAATTAAAAATGGAGAACATGCTATTAGAAGCATCTCAGTCTCATCCTTGATGATGATTTTACTCCTATAAATAAATGCATGTACATATACAGGCATTCATTTCAAAATCACGTGGAATTGAAAGCTGCATAACAGTAAATTATTTTTGACTACACAGGGTGTTCCATTTTTAAGAAATATGTATAGTGGTAATTTTTTAATGGCATCCTACATTTTTAATTCGATAGTGCTTCAAAAATGGAGTCTATTTAACGAACATAATGTGGGGCAGTTCGGCACGGCTACCGATATAATAATAAAAATATGGAAAATTAAGTATTAGGAGTAGTTAAATAAAATTGATATAACTACCATATGCAATACTTGCAATGAACCACCAAATTTAACAATTTTTCAACCAATTGCGGGGTAGGCAAAACAATCCCCTGTGTCTTATTTATATTTCATTCACAATCTTTCTCCATGCTTTCCTATCTCTGCATACCTCCCTAGCTTCCGCAGGATTCATACATTATCTCTGACATGTCCTTTTATGTTTAAAACTCATCATTCTTTCTTTTGTCATACATTCTACTACATTCAGCCAAGTTTTACACAGCCTACCAGGCCCGGTCTTACCTCTAACTTCACCCACATACATTTTCTTCGTTAATCTTGCGTTGTTCATTCTCTCAATGCGACCAATCCAACGTAATGCATTACATTCATCATAGTCTTTTCCTCGCCACAATCCGTCATTATACACTCATTCTTAATCTTATCCCTTCTCGTTTTACCACATGCGCTTCTCAGGAATCTCATACCCACGCCATTTATTTTTCTCTTGCGCTATGTTTGACATACCTATGTCTCACATCCATACAGTACTGACGAGACAAACACGCCATTATAGATTGCGCGTTTCACTCATTATCGTTCACATACTTCCAAACACTTTCCTTCCAACATTAACCCTTCGTCCAATCTCGCCATCAATTGTACGATATGCAGTAAACATTCTACCCAAATATACCAACTCATCCACTTGTTCCACAATATCTACCTTCCCTATTGAACACAACAATCTTAGTTTTGTTCACGTTTACCTTCAGGTCCATGCTGTCACAGACTGTATTAAACTTCCTCAGAGCAGTTTGTAGCTCACCCTCACTGTCAGTTAATAAGACTGTCATCTGCATACACCAGACTCGAACATTTACGTCACCATCCATTACACCATTTGTATCGGTACATGCTTGCCTAACACACTTATCCTTGAACAACCACGGTGACATCACACAGCCTTGTCGCACTCTCACCCTAACACATGCCCGGTTACCGCTGTATACTGCCCTTATTCCGTTTATTAGACCATTATTTACGCCATATTCATTTAATCTTTCCCACAACTTCTCTCTCCATATCTACAAACACACAGTACAGCTTCCTTTTGATACTTAAACACTTTTCCACCACATGCTCAATAGTAACCGTCTGATCAACACATCCTGTCCTTGGCATGAAGCCACCCAGCACATCCCAAATCTTAGTTTGTGTAGTCTCTCGTACTCTATCAATCAGTGTTCTTCCAAATACTTTACCAGGTATACTGAGCAAACTTATTCCTCTGTAGTTCTTGCAACTACTCTTGTTCCCCTTACCCTTATACAGTAGTACAATGATCGCGCCCTTCCAATCCCTCGCCACCTTTCCAGACTTAAGGCATACATTGAATAATTCACACAATCTTCGTACAAGCTTTGCGCCTCCATACTTTAGCGTTTCACGAGTGATTTCATCTACACCTGCTCCTTTACCGGTTCTCAACCTTCCTACCGTTTTCTCTACCTGATTCATCCCAATATCCTTCTCAGTTTCCTTCACCATTCCTTCTACATTCTCCTTATTTAACCCTTCAGTCTTACTTTCCTCACTACTGTACAGCTTTCCGAAATATTTTGGCTTGCATTTCCTCACTTCATAACCGCCCCATTCTATGCCGTTGCTCATTTTCATCACTTCTGCAGCGTTCTGTTTTGGGCCACGTTTTGTATTTTTGGCCCATTTCCAGAAGAGTTTTTTGTTTCCCTCAAAACCATTCTGCATTTTCTCTCCTTCCACGGCCATCACTTCTTCTTTCCCTATTCTCACTGCCTCCTTCGCTTCATTGTTTCTTAATCTGTACACCTCATAGCATCGCTTTTTCTGAATCTCATTTTTTGCAGCAATCCTTGCTATGTACCCATCTTTTTTCTTACATAATGCCTTTTTTACCAAACACAAAGCACATTTTTTTCTGTCTACCAACAGTCGCTTTTCCACATATCCGCACGGCACAATTGACAACACAGTTTTTCAAGCTTATTCATGCACTTTCAATGTCACTGTCTTTTATTTGTTCGTTCCACTCTGTTTCATTCACATTAAACTCTTTACTCACAACATCTGCGTATTTCATTCTCTCACCATTATCTACTAGTTTGTCTACCCTAATTCTAGACGTTCCCACTAGGTTTGCTTTCCTTCTTCAGGCCCAGTTTTATCCTAAACACACTCTCGATACAACCAAAAAGTGGCCAGATCCGCGCATTGCTTGTATGTGTCTCACCAGGTTTCTAAGTCGTTCGTCATACACTATCAAGTCAATCGTACTTTTAGATTCGCCTCTTTGCTATGTATACATATGCACTTTTTTATGCTTAAACCACGTATTAAATACACAGATGTTCACTTGTCATTAGCTCTTTGGTGTCCGAACTTTCCTAGAACGCGTTCAGTATGTTCTCTCTATACACCCACCCATCCGTTCATATCCCACAATATTATCATTCTTTCGTTTGGCTTACATACGTTCAACACGTTCTTTACATCATTCCGGAAGTTCTCACACTCTTGGTCTCTTTCTCGATTTACCAGTGCATAGCATGCAATACGAAAAAGTTTTGAAACTGCACTTTCATTCTAACCCACATTACCCGGGGAGATACCAATTCGTACTGTTTAACACATCTTTTCGCTCTTTCACTTACGATCACCCCAACTCAACTACTTGCCATGCACTTCAGTCTCAACTACTGACCATGCGCTAGGCTGCCATCCTCCATCTCCACAGCATCCTTTCCTTTGCGCTTTGTCTCCGATACACACAGAATATGAAGATGACTTTCGTACATTACATTCGTAATTTGAAATTCTTTACCATGCATACCTCTAACATTCCACGTACCGACTCGCCATTCATTCCTTGTACAGTGATCAGCAACGGGGCCTGTTTATTTCGACCTTGACTGCCCTTTGCAGCCAGGTCGATCCAAGTCAATTGCATTGTTCTCTTGGTATCGAAATATTTTGCTAAAATTTATTGTGAAATGCAATAAAAGCGTTAGGTTTGCTTAATTTTTGACCGTTCCGTAATGTTGAAGTAGCATAAGGCAGAGCAACAGAAGCTTTAAAAATCAGTGAGTTAAAAAAGATAATTAAGAGCAAAAACAGACAAACTTTCCATTACTGAAAACTTTCGATATACGGTTTCAAATCCAAAAAGATCACGCTACGAAAAAGCGAATGTTGCATCTGCAAAGTACAATTTAAAAAGAATATGTCCGTAACATGACCTCGTCATCACCTCTACCTGTTGTATTCAGAGATGAAACATGGGTGTTTGCAATACGATACAGGAAAAAGTGTAAAAAATTTAAGTTTTATTGAGAATGACAGTTGACAGTAAATGTTCATGTATGAAAAATCAATGGTGATAAGTTAAAAAACACCGTACCGGCCGGCGTTAACCAGAAGCAAAGAGTTTCTGGACAAGTTTCATCACTTTATAAAAAAAAATGAAAATGAAATCCCTTAAAATAGGCTTTTGCGTTCTTTGAATTTTTTCTCTGTGTTTTGTGCAACTCCTCAACATTAAGCATATTTTACGAGGGTAGATGGAAATATTTCTATAATGAATCACAAGATGGCGTGATGCGCGCGTCCTGATCACTTGTTTTGAAAGCGACATTGTTCGTACAACAGTAAGTCTTCGTATGCAACAGTTGCAAACTGGGTTGCTGAGTTTAAACGAGGTAGATCAATTATAGAGGATGCACTATGTACTGGCAGACCAAAAATAGCTACCGATAAAGAAACAATTGAAAAAGTCCATGAAATCGTGATGAAGGATCGCCGAATAAAGTTGAGAGAGATAGCGGAAAAAGTAAGCATTTCATACGACCTTTGGACATGAGAAAGCTTAGTGCTAGATGGGTGCCGCGTCTGCTGACAATCGACCAAAAGCGAGTTCGCAGCAATGTCTAGACATGTTCACACGTAATGAAAAAGATTTTTTTCGACGTTTTATAACTGTTCACGAGACGTGGATTCATCACTACACACCGGAGACCAAGGATCAGTCAATGAAATCGACAAAACGTGGAAAGCCAACTCCAAACAAGGCAAAGACGACTCCGCCTACTGGTAAAGGTGTGGCTACCGTATTTTGGGATTCCCGAGGAATGATTTTTATTGATTACTTGCAACAGGGGAGGATTATGCGTCGTTATTACACAGACTAAAAAAAGAAATCAAACCTAAAAGGCCTCATTTGGCAAAGAAAAAGGTATTGTACCTCAAGGATAGCGCCCCATCCCACAAGTCGGCAATTGCGATGGCGAAACTGCACGAACTACGATTCCAGTTAATTGAACTCTATTCGCCAGACTCAGAATCTGTCGGATTTCTTTTTGTTTCCAAATCTTAAGAAATGGTTGGCTGGAAAGAAATTTTCATCGAAGCTGTAACTGAATATTTTGAAGGTTTGGATAGTTTTTATTTCTGTGAAGGGTTGAAGGGTCTTGAAAAGCGTTGAACTAATGTGCACAGCTGGAAGGAGAACATGTAGAAAAATAAATACGATTTTTCCCAAAAAGTTGTTTTTCCGTCTTGTTGTTTTACAAATTTAACTCGGAAATTCCGAGTTTAAGTCGGAATTTCCCAGTTTCTGTCGAAATTTCCGAGCTTATGTTGGAATCTCCCAGATTAAGTCGGAATTGCAAAAAAAATATTGTGTGTCCCCTCTACGCCTTTGTATTGTAATAAATATTTTTGAAAAGTGATCACTTAATTAACCACTACGTACAAGCACCTCCGATTCCCCTAAATGTTTGGTGGTTATCTTGTTAACCACATCGGCAAGCCTTCACACAAAATCTTGATTTTAAGCCGTTTGAGTTTAAGCCGTTCAGCACCAAAAAATCTCAAATAAATAATTCTCTACATTTAGATCTCTTGCTACTTTTCAGAGATACGGAAAGCTGTATAGTTGAATAAATTCAATAAAACATTGTTGCATTTGGAACCCGGCCTTAAAAAACCGGTTTTTTAAATAAATTGGTCACATTTGGAAAAAACCGGTTTATGTAAAAATTAATTTTTAACTTATTTGGTTTGCTATTCATTCTATGCAACGGGCAGCAGACACATTTTTTCAACGTTGTGAGTTACGCTGGCCAGTGCTGGTGCAATGTGCACTTCGCACGTGGAAAAGCCGTGCCTAATCGATTTATTTTATGTTAGTACATATGTGCAATCCGTCACGACTGTCACAAGTCACGACAGGTTCGCTTAATCTTGTAAAGTGTAAACTGAAAACAAAAATATAATGTTGCTTTAGTTGGTAAAAATAACGTAAGTACGAAGTATGTTTCTAATCTATATGTTTGTCTTTGTATTTTCTATTTTACATTTCAAAAATTTTAATTTTATTATATAAATTTTTACTCTCAAAAATTAATGTAAAATAATGTAAGATAAAACTCAGGGTGTTAAAATAATCCATATTTTCTTCTGTAACGTTTCGACATAAATTATGTTTTTTTGTCAAAATTCCTAAAAAAATGTTTAGATTTCTTTAAAGTCGGAAGTTTGTAAGTTTCAAAAAGTTAGAGGTAGACAAGGCAATCGGAAATCGTAATAAAATGTTGAGCTACAAACGATCATCTACGAGTAATCTATATAATCACTTGAAAGCAGTTCATAAAATAATTATCGGAAAGAAATCAGAAACGATCGACGAAGAGAAGCGCCTGGATCTTCCTCTTCTTAAAAAAACAAACGAATATTTGCAATGTTATGAAAGTGAAAAGGAGTAGTTTAGAAGAAATCATATCAAAACTTGCAGCAATGGATGGATTTTCTATTAATAGCATTACAAATAGCTCATTTATACGAGAGTCTCTTCAACAACAAGGATATTCATTACCAAGAAGCAACTCTGGAGTAACTGACCTGATTCATGCGTTTTATGACAATGCCAAACGTGAAACTATTATTGAATTAGATTGAATAAAAAATAATAGTAAACAATTCCCTATAACTTTAGACGAGTGGACTAGCAACAGAAATCAAAGATATTTAAACAATAATGTACACCACTTGGCAGAAGATTACAATTTGGGATTCGTGCCAATAACTGGTTCCAGTGATACTCAGAGAACATTAGAATTGGTATCTGAAAGGCTACAAAATTTAAACTTGAATCTAGAAACTGACATAGTTGCAGCAACAAATGACGGGGTGCTGCTGTTATGAAAAAATTTGGCAAATTATCATCTATAACTAATCAACTGTGCTATTCTCACGCCATCCACTTAGCAATTACTGATGTGTTATATAGACATAGAGAAATTGGAAGGTGAAGATGAAGGCGAATATAACGATTGTTTTGTCTGGATATTGTATATCAAATGCATTTGATTGGAATGCTATTGGTTAGTAGTGATTCCACAATTCACTATTATCCTGAAGAATTAACTTCGCTATATTTCGTATTATTCAGGTATATAATAAGAAGAGAGTTAGATAATTTTAATAACTATATTAACTACTCTACACCCTGTACATAGTATAACACACATATATTACACTTGCTTTACTTATAATACAATATTATCTGCCCGAATAACTGCAGTAACTAGTATAATTAAGCTAATATGCCATAAAATCACATTTGCATGGTTATAGAATATATTATGATAAATTTAAGTTTGACTGATAGAGCGAAGCGATGGTAATAATACGAGGTATGTATTTGTACTACTGTTTGAAAATATATTTTGGAGTCGAGAAGGGTGAAAATAGGAGGCAGTCGGTACAATTGATAATTACTAAAGGGAGAGAGGCGAGTTATGATTGGTTAGATTTTGGAAATATGAATAAAATAGATTTCAGAGAAATGAGTTAAGGGGAATACCTTACATTAGTATTAAATTAATTTCCGGATTATAAAGGTTGTATTTATTATGAAGATTTGAAGACTAACAATGGGGTTCGATACCTAAAGGTTAAAAATTCTTTGTGAACAAAAACATTTAGATGAATTTATACATTTTACAAACCGAAGAGGACAACTGGTTCGTGAACAATAGAAACCAATTAAGCTTGCTGCTTCGGGCTACAAATAAACATAAAAGTACTACATATTAAATTACTGAGAGTATGAAGTCCTTTGAGAATGGCCAAATAAAATAAAAATATAACATAAATAACTAACGAATTATAAGAATAATTATAGTTAATACACTATCTATAAAAATAAATACAAATAACGATTATGAAGAATCTCTTTATCATGTTTGTAACCGAGAACATCCTATTCCTATTTTGTCTGACAATTACACTCAATCAGTTTCACAAATTAGAAAAATTTGTAAGTTCTTTAGCACATCTCCAGTAGTAAACACCATTCTTCAAAATTATATCAAACAAGAATACGGAAAGGAATTAAATGTAATTCTTGATTGCAAAACAAGGTGGAATAGTATAGAGGACATGATTGAAAGATTTCTAACAGTTTGAAATTATTATGTGCTTTAGAAGAACGAAGAAAGAAGACAAGTAGAATTAGCAACTCTTTTGCTGTATTTGCAAAATCCACATAACATTTCCACTAGTGTGTAGCTTCAAAAACCGTCTAGAATATATTCTGTTGAAGAGCAAATCGAAGAAACCACTCACCACAGTAATGCTTTTTTAAAGAAAGCCATGTAAAAATTAATTCATAAGTTTCTTGAAGACCCTGAAGAAAAACTTACAATTCCAAAGACACTGAAAGCTGAATTTTCCTCAGCTGAGGCAACAAATAAAAGAACCAATAACTTAGATTTGTTATTTCATGCCCTGAAAACTATAAAACCAAGCCCAATAGCTAGTGAACGAGTATTTTCAATTTTCGGCTTCAGAACAATTACGTTGCCACAAAACGTAACACGTCAGTATATCGAATTTTTCATTATTTAAAAAATGTACTCCTACCATATTGTTTTTAGGTAAACACAAAATGTAATTAACTCAAAGACCACCAAACAAACGTAATACGGACAACAATCAATTATGACAGGTAGGTAAACAAAATGCAAAGCCAACTTATTTTTATCAAATGCATCAGTACGACGAAAGATGTATTTTAACTGTTTAATTAATAGTACTTTCACTAAATACATACTTGTGAATTATTTTATTCGCAACAGGCATTAGAAAATGAGAAAACATTATTTTATAATAATTTTACAGTTTTCTAATGTTTCTAGTATTAGTTTTTTAACTGTACGTTTTCTATGTTTTACATTGAATATGAATTTTCTAATCCGAAACGTATCAATAATATAAAGTGTGATATATCGTTGAATTCAGAATCAAGGAGAGAATTTAAATATGGAAAAAATAATTTTTTCGTTAAAAAAATAAAGTTGATGATGGTTGCTAACAAACGAAACGTTGTATCAAAAATTGAATAACAGCATTAAGTAGAGCTAGAAAAGTGGCAATGAAAATGTGCTCTTCTTTTCTTGACAGCTCTTCAAATAAGGTCAAAAAAAAATAAAAACGAAAATCAGACAATTCAATTTTTTTCAAATATCTCTAAAACTAAAAGAGATATTCGAGTTCTACAACGACCATAAATACATCCTCTCAAATACGTAACTTTTCTTCCATTTAACCGACCTTCCATCTCTTACCGTTTCCGAGATTCCCACAGTGGGCATCCTTATCTTGGACACGCTATATATATATATATATATATATATATATATATATATATATATATATATATATATATTCAATAAAGACATTATATATATATATATATATAGCCACCCAATTGACTATCAGTTAAGAATTGTGTAGAATTTACGAGGCGCGTTTCTCATGTTTCTTTGAAACGAAATGAAAAGACGGTACCTTTCGATGTAGTTTCTCTTTTTCCTAGTGTTCCTATATACTATACCATGTCATTATTAAAAAAGTGGTTATTTTCAAATTATGTTGTATCTAATAAAATTCAGATATACATAGAACTCACCGATATGTGTATGAAACAAAATATTTTTAGTTTTAGAAATAATTTTTATGTCCAACATGAAGGCACATTTATATCAGAATTGTTTCTTTCTTATTTTGAAATACATCTAAAAGAAACTCAACCGACTTTTCAACAGATTGGGGTGAGATATGTAGATGATATTTTTGCTACAGTTAATCACCGCTACATCAGAAGAACTTTGGAAATGTTAAACTCACAATTTCCATCTATAAAAATCACGTACGAATAAGAAATCGACAACCATCTTCCTTTCTTGCACGTAATAGTTGAGAGCTTAGATAGCAAATTATTTTTTGATATTCCGACATTCCAGAGTTACAAAATTCAGATGTATATAAAATTTCATGTCTATATGGTTGTGATCGTACATATTTTGGAAAAACATCTAGAAATTTACAAACGAGATTTAAAGAACATTAAAAACAACGAACCTTCCAAATCCAATGTTGCTGAACATCTGCTCTTTTTTTAGTTTACCGTTTTTTAACTCAGTTACGAACTCGATACAGAAGTGCTGTAAGAAAAACACTTTTTTTAAATGAAAATACTTTGCAATTTTTGTTAGGAAATCCTAAAGACGTCATTCCAGAGTTACAACATTCAGGTATATATAAAATTTCATGTCAAGATGGTTGTGATCGTACATATCTTGGAAGAACATCTAGAAATTTACAAACAAGATTTAAAGAACATTTCCGGGCTTTTAAACACAATGAATCAAGTGTTGCTGAACATCTACTGAATTATGGCCATTACACAGACATTAATAAAATGAAATTAGTACAAAAAGTATCAAACCCATACCATCTAAATATGTTGGAGGCGATTTATATTTTTCTCAAAATTTGACAAAACCAAATTGATGAACTCAGATTCCGGCAATACTACAACCATATTATTAGATTTAGTTTAGTCCTTTATTGTTTATGTTTAATTTTTTACATATTGTTACCGTTACCTACCATACTACCCTTTGTTTTTTAAAATCATAGTATCTGTTTATATGACAGATTTCAAATTATTTTTAAATCGGTTATAAAAAGCACTTGAAAATGAATGCATTGCATTTGAAACTAGTAGTGCATTAATAAATATTTTCTGGAATAAGGTGAAATATCCGATTAATTATTTAAACGTTAAGATGTTGATTGTGATATTTAATAGTTTATGATTATGTTTGTTCTGTAAGAATCAGTTAATATTCCTTTAAATATTACATGACAAAACTGAGGCTTCATAAGTTCAATAATTAAAACTTCGTTTTTGAACTGAAAAGTTGATTTTGATAAGTTTAATTCTAGTTATGAACTTATGCACTCAAAAAAATTCGATCAAAATATGTTCGAGTAATAAATAATTAACAATTCAACATGCGCTATTGATTTGATTTGGCATCATAAGCTTTGTAACGTTTCAACAGAAAAATAAAGACATTTGATTGGTTAAGTCTGATAAAAAAGATGTTTTCTAAACAGTCCCCTGATAGATAAAACAGTACTCTGTCACGGTTTTTCAGAAAATCGTCGATGACGTGTCAGCTTTTTTAAGCTATATGTTTAATTTATTACCGCCTTGCGTTGTGCACCCGGTGTCAATGAAAATCCCATCCTCGAAGTAGTTTTAAAAATGCACATAAATTTTGTACATCCCTTTAAATGCAAAACTGGTCAGGTAGATTTTCTATTGTTTTGTTGCACAAAGCAGGTCCAAACCCCCTCAGGGCGCGATATAAATTGAAAACGATTTGTTCAATTACAATACAAAAAGATTAGTTTTTTTATAAAAATTTTAGAATCCAATTTCCCATGAGTGACCATTATATATCATCTTGAGATTTCCTAAAAAAAAACTAAATTGACTTTTTTAGCGTTTCCGGTTTCTTAGAAAAACATTTGGGATGTGTGTAAATTAAATGCCACCCTACCTATGGGAAATTTTATGCCAAATAACCAGTTTTTCTTTTTGGCAATTATAACGTTTCTCAATTTCTTCTCAAGAGCATGCTGCAATGCGTTTGGATTCCTGTCATAATAATTTGGACCGAGATTGGTTCACAGTGAAAAGACGTTCTCATCATCGCAAGTCACTTTATGGCGCCCCGATAACCAAAGGCATAATCAAAGATACTTTATGCCGTTAGCAACAAGCGGGCATGTGTCCACAGGCGTAAGGGGATGGATGAGCAGTTCTGGACCTTGAGAATTGGTGCAAGTATCTCCACCAGCGTTTAACTCCATTCGATATATAGAAATATTGGAAGATGTGCTTTTACCTTCAATTAATATTTTATACCCGGAAGAAGAACGTGATGGACCAATCACTTTTGTCCAGACTCAAGACAATTGCAGTTTCCATACTGCACGACGGGTTATGGATTAGTTCGCAGATAATACTGGTAGTATAGAATTGTTGCGTTGGCCCAGTAAGTCTCCAGATTTAAATCCAATCGAGAACCGATATGGTAAGGAATTGGAACGATCATAACTACAATGGCAGTCGCGAAAGGACTGTTAATGCTTTAACATTACATGTTCGTAGGATTTGGGAAAGTTTTCGTTTTGGAAACCTTTGTCAAATTTTAACGGGCAGCATGCGTCGAATGCAGGGTTGTATTGAAAATGAAGGATTTTATATTAATTATTATTAAACTATGATTAGATAGTATTATTTTGTTATAGGTATGTGTTTCGTGTTTATTTTTAGTTAAATCGTTAACTGTTGTAATGCTAATAATAATAATAAATAAAAAATATAAAAGGTAGAAAGAAATCGATTTTTTGAATTTAATTTCCATTTTTATTGTTGGAAAAAGAAAACGAATTTGGTAAGTTCAAAGACAGTTTTTCATTTTTGATTGAAAAACTGCCACTTTTTTATTAATTCGATTTTAGCGGTACTTGTGCCTATCAATGATCTATAGAGTTAAAGGATTTTTTATATTTAAATCACAATTAATGGGAAATTATATGCTAAATAACGTGTTTTTATTTTATCAATTAGGTCGCTTTTTAATTTCAATTACATCTTTGATAATACGATTTTATAAATATTCCTCTTTTGCCAGTAGTGTTTTGAATTAAAATTCAAAAAAACAAGCACCGTGTTATCAGGAAAATAATGCAATCAAAACAATTTGGAATTACATTATTACTTGTATTTCTTCAAATCAGTCTAATTATATCGTAGATTAATTGATCTTTTATTTTTGTGTAACAATTTCATTGAAGTTAATTCATATTCAAAAATATATTACTCCTTTTATCAATTCCTGTATGTGACTTGGAACTGTTTTAAATTCCTTAAAGTAAACCACAATGACATTTAAATTTATTATCTAATTCCATTATAACCCAATAAAAATAAGATCATTTGTTTGGTTTTATAAATACACCTACATTCAAATTGATCAAAAATATAATTCTTTTTTTTATATACCTAACAGATTTTCAAGTCAGTTTCGAACCAGGCATTACGTATTTTATAAATATTCTTTCATTAACAAACTGGTTGTTTAAAAGAATATTTAGGTGCACGTAATATAATGGAAAATTTACCTGACCATTACGTTCTTGGTTATTGCTAACATTTCTACGTTAGATCGCCTTGGGTGGTGGGCTTTTTTCATTGACGTCGGGTGTACATATTTTGTTATTTATTTTAAACAAAAAACATGCATGGGACAGTTTTGTGTGGGTGAGTTTCCAATTATAAATAATATTTGAAATTTACAATTTTCGTTATTTTGTGTAAGTAATGTGTAATCCTTATTTTTTTTTATATTTTGACTTTGATATTGATTCGTTAAATAAATTAAATAAAATATTGTTACCTTTATATTTTTTTTTTGACAAAAATTCGAAAGCCGGTTTTTGGAAATCTGGAATTCGAGAACCGGTTTTTCAAAAAGTCAGTTTTTGTATAAACCCTAGTTGCATTGCCATTAATCTGACATGTTGATTAAAAGTGAACCGAACGACACTGAAGAATTTCGTCGTGATTCCGAATCATATTCAAAAACGGGAAAAATCAAGCTTCAATTTTTTTTGGAACGGCGGCAATCACGACAGTTTTCCGGACTACAAGGACCGAGTTATCCGTAACCGTTTGACACGTCGGACAATCCCGCCAAAAATGGACGACGTCTGTGGGGGAGGGCTTTAGAATTACAAACATTATCAGGTCTGTTTATTTTTTTACAAACTTTAGATAGGGACATTTTCATAATGTTATCGCCTTGGAATGTATTGCCAATACACATTACCTGAGTATACATGATAAGATAAAAATAATATCGATGGAAATATTACATATAATATGTATACTATAAATCGTTATAACTATAGATTTACAATTTACAGGTAATTAATTGTCTGTTACTTAAAAAAAATAAAAAGCATAGAATTAATAATTCTGTCAATCGTCCAGAAAATATAAAACTTGGCTACTTGACAAATTCCTGACACACATTTCAAATTAGCAAACTTCAAATGGCTCTGTATTAACTAAAATTATACAACTTCCTCTTTGATTAAAAAATAACATACTCGGGGAAAACACAAATTTCAAAGCATCAAGCCTAATTTAGTTGATAATTAGTTAAAGACAACGAATCAAAATTTAAAATAGAGCTTGGATAAATCGCAAATAATGTCACGCACTTCCTTAATTTTTTTTTTCCTTATTTACCTTAAATTCCAAAAACGTAACCACGATATAATGAGTAAAAATGTCAACACGAAGAAGATACGCAACAGAGAAAAAATATTTAATTAAGTAAACATGCAATCGTGAAGATAAACATAAACTTACCATATTTTAAAAAATATCCAAATTGCGTCTTGAAGAAAAATCCCAAAATTAAATAGAAAAACGCACTTTTGTTCTGATTAAAACAAGTACACTGCTACTTGAAAGTATGAAAATCTGGAAACAGTCTATTTACATTTGCTAAATATAATCATATGAAGTAAATAATGGTAAGCAAACACATAAAAGTCTTTTAATAAAACTCGTTTATTATTTAGTGGTTTTCGACGACGTCCACGCGTGTTTTCCCGCTTCGGCAAGAAAACGACATTACCACAACGTTGTTAGCGTAGAACTGAGTTATTTAATCTGAAGGAAATTTTAGTGAACTGATATCGCAACTGCGGCTGCTTAGTAAAAACGCTCCGCCTTTATCTTTGTTTTAAAAGAAAATATACAAAATAAAAACGCCGTGAATATGGGAAAATTAATTAAAATGATGAGCAAACTTTGATAAAAATCTCTTATTTATAATGACAGTATCTAATTATTGTAGACTAGGATTTTCACATTAGCGTTAATTAAGTAAACCTTAAAGTCTAAGTTATTGTTTTCCCTAGATTAAACCAATTTGAATTTAAGCTATAAAATATTATTACTTTTGTGGCGCTTTCTTCGTTTTTAATTTATTTCATTAATAAATCAAATTATCATAATTAATATATGCGTGCTGCATTATAATTTTGTCAGACACATTCAATTTATTATTAATTATGAATTTAATTGCTTTATAAAAGGTAACAGATAATTTCTTTAGGCTCGATTTTCGGAATAAAAAATAAAACTCTTAATTTTCCATAAATGTTGTACAAGAATTAAATTCGAAACAAAAAGGAAATAATAATTCACCTTCTTAAATACAGCTTTTACTCTGATAATAATAATTTAGACCGTCTCATTTGGTACACTCGCCTAAGGCAGCTTACACACTGATGCGACTAGCACCGCGCGACGTGCATTTTTCTTGCTACTCGCATCATGCGCGTAGCAGTTCCGTGGCAGGAGGTTTACACACTGAGCTAGTCGCAAAAACAAAACAAATAAAAGAGGACACCTGTATAATTTTTTGTACGATTTATGTTTTAAGGACTTCTTGTACAGGGTGGCCAACTAAGAATGCGAGGTACTGTATCTGGAAAACTATCCATCGTAGAGGCTTGCGGAAAAAAAAGTTATTACTAAAACGGCCAATACAAAAACTTGGAAAATATTTTCATGTTTCTGAAATGGCCGCTAGGGAGCGTAACTGCAATCTTGAATTTAAAAAGTGATGTTTCAGTGAATTCTGCTATATTAACCTAATAAAAAAATAACTGATCTTTGAAGTCGAGGATAATCTGAACTTTTTTTGTTTGGCACTTTTTGACGTATCTATAAAAATAAAGTGGTGGGGGGTATTCAAAGGTTTCCTGAAATCACCCCCCGTATCTTCGAAACGGCTAATCCGATTTTAACAAACTTGGACGCGTTGAAAAGAGCTTTTCTTGGTCTACAAATGTTAAAATAATTGAAGTTTTGTTAGTTTCACATGTCGTCGCTGGAGGGCTTTGTTCGACATTCCGACAGAAACGGTTAATTTTCGCAAAAAAATTAAATGCATTGGTATGGCTTTTTTTCATGAACAAGTAGTTAAATGATGCCTAAACAAGCTCGCGAAAACCGCATCTCTATATCTTGTTCCTAACCTAAAATGTCGGCCAAAGAAAGCTTTATACGACAATACCTTAAATTTTTTTTTTAACTATATTTTTCTGGAATTGTTTCTATTATGTAAGTTGTAGCCCTAAAATGGACCGATTTAAAGGAGGAAGGTTTTTAATGCCCCCGTAAATGCTCGAAATGCTGACCATCACTCTATGCATTGCTGAGGCTTCTTATGTGTAGATAAAACTACAGCTTCAATTTCGGCTCTGAATAGGTTACCTAGAAATTGCGATTTTAAATGTTTGCAAATTTATTCACCAGAATAAAATCACCCTTTTTGAAATTACTACGGGCAAGTAATCAATGCTAAAAGTTATACGAAAGGCCTATTTTTTGTTTGTTTAAATGCATATTCACTATGGATATATACGAAAAATACAATTAATATAAGCAGGCAATGGAAACAGATACCTAAACAAAACATACATAATCCTCAAATTGTCAATAGTTGTCAATACTTTCGCGTTACTTTGAGCAATTTTTGTGCTTTCAAAATGCGTTTTACTAATAATGTGTAACCGAGTACTGGGCTATATTAAAGGAAATCCTCATGTTAGCACAAAAGCATTATCCACTGAGTTGGGCATATCACAGACAACGGTTCAAAATATTTTGAAGGACCATAGGTAAGTTCTAATGACCATCAAAATATATAGGTATTCGTTTAAACCTTTTTTAATTACTTTAAGAATGCATCCATATCATGTCGTTTTGCATCAGGCCTTGAAAGAGGAAGATTTTGATCGAAGGTCATTGGATGTTAGGCATGATACGCGAAAATAGAGCATTTTTATTTCAAATTCTTTGGAACGATGAAGCCACCTTTAGTAGTGACGGGAGAGTCAATCTGCACAATATGCATTATTGGTCTGCAGAAAATCCCCATTGGTTGCGTGAAGTTCAGCGCCAAGCACGTTGGAGTTTAAACGTATGGTGTGGCATACTGGGCGGCAGAATTATTGGGCCATATTTTTTCAAGCAACCCCTAAATGGCAATGTATTTCTTGACTTTTTGGCCAATCAATTACCGTTGTTATTGGAAGATGTGCCTTTGGAAACAAGGCAAAAATTGTTTTTGCAGTTGGATGCTTGCCCAGCACATTTTTCTATTAATGTGCGAGAGCATATTAACGCAGTATTTCAACAGCGGTGGATTGGAAGAGGAAGTCTGTTTCCATGGCCTCCGCGATCCCCAGACTTAACTTGCCTCGGTTTTTATTTATGGGGGCGCTTAAAGGACATCGTGTTTCGGATTCAACCTACTACTAAAGAAGATTGGAAAAACCGGATTCGTAACGCAATACGTAACATACCGAGAGCCGAAATTGAAGCTGCAGTTTTGTCTAGTCATGAGAGGCTTCAGCAATGCATAGAGGGTGATGGTCAACATTTCGAGAATTTACAGGGACATTAAAAACCTTCCTTTAAATCGGTCCTTTTCAGGGCAACAACTTAGATAATAGAAACAATTCCAGAAAATATAGTTAAAAAAAAATAAAAATTTAAGGGAGGTTCGTATAAAGTTTTCTTTGGCCCATATTTTAGGTTAGGAACAAGATATCGAGATGCGGTTTTCGCGAGCTTGTTTAGGCATTATTTAGCTACTTGTTCATAAAAAAAGTCATACCAATGCATTTAATTTTTTTGCGAAAATTAACCGTTTCTGTCGGAATGTCGAACAAAGCCCTATAGCGACGACATGTGAAACTAACAAAACGTCAAATATTATAACATTTGTAGCCCAAGAATAGCTAATTTCAACGCGCCCAAGCTTGTTAAAATCGGCTTAGCTGTTTCGAAGATACGGGGGGTTATTGAAGGAAACCCCCCACCACTTTATTTTTAGACATACGTCAAAAAGTGCCAAACAAAAAAAGTTCAGATTATCCTCAACTTTAAAGATCAGTTATTTTTTTATTAGGTTAATATAGCAGAATTCACAGAAACATCACTTTCTTAGATTCAAGATTGCAGTTACGCCTCCTAGCGGCCATTTCAGAAACTTGAAAATATTTTCCAGGTTTTTGTAATGGCCGTTTTAGTAAAACTTTTTTTTGCGCAAGCCTCTACGATGGATAGTTTCCCAGATACAGTACCTCGCATTCTTAGTTGACCATCCTGTACAATTGCTTTAGTAAAATCCTACTATAAAGTTATGCCACCCTTGTTCTGACACTTGGTATAAGGAGCGAAATCCTTTACTGTATTATAATGTATGTATGTACAAACTGTAGTAATTAGTTTAGTGTTATTGTAATTATTTTTATTGAACTCAGAAGTTGAAGTTCAAAGTAATTGGGAAATTTAATGGTGCAATTGACAAAGTACACCAAATTTTTTGAGCAGAGTGCAGTATAATTGTTAAGTCATTAAAATGAACCTCTTAATTTACAAAAGAAAAATTATTGTAGAAAAAACATGGGGTTTTATTTTGTAGAGTTATAATTAGCAATAATAATTACAAATGCAATGTGAACGGATAAACAAAAAGTCTTTTACTTCATGTACACACATTTTGTTTGGAATAGAGCCTGGTTGTTGGGCCGAGGTAAAGAACCTGGTATCCAGTCTGGATGTTGTTGGAATGGAGTTATCAGAACTGAGTAAAACGCTATTGCTTGACATGGATGTAGATTGCCTTGAATTGTCAGCAGAACAAAACACAAACGTTGTCATCGCTCAATTTATCGATTATCTCAATTATCTTACGTGTTAATAAACGCTTTTAGGTACAGTAAAATGTTGAATGTCCGGTAACAGGCTCTTGAAGAAATCTAAGTCAGGGTTGCTCTCCATTCGTTTATCCATAGTAGTTTTTTTTGAAAAGTATTATGTGACCGCATTTTCAAGTGGGTCCAGTTTTCTCTCTTTAGCCTTAGTACTGCGCCAAGCAGACAAAGACGAACATGGAGTAGATGGAGCTAGAGCTATAGCCGAAGCTGGAACTGGAGTTGAAGCTGGAGACTGCGCTGTCGAGGGTGTATTTTGAGATTGATAGGGTTGATTGGTAATATCTTTTTGGTCAATCGAAACTTCATCTTGATTGTTCCGATAATTTACTTGGGTAGCAGGTGGTGACGCAACAAGATTTCCTGATTGGGTTCTTGATTTAGTGTACGACAGCAAAAACTGTAATGCATCCCATAGGTAATAAGGTATCTAGTGAATCCACCCCTGATATTTTGCCAACGAAGCTTACAGTCGGCCGAATCTAAAAATAATATGAAAAATTAATAAAGAGTTTTTCAAAATCTGGAGCTGCAAACAAGTAAATCAAAAACTTTCTACCAAAAGATGGATTATAATTTATTTAAAAATTTTTTTTTTTGGTTGAGACAGCCAGATATCTCGGTTGTTGTTGAAGATAGAACCTTGCGGTTTCCGCGGTCCTGTGCCACTTTTTCAACTCAAGATGACCTGAACGGATTTTGCCTAACTTCTTTCGTTTATAAATTACAGAGTGTTTTTGAAAATCTACACTTTTTAGATCCCCTCCATATCTAAGAAATTTCTCAGCGATAATGTCAAATTGAGAACTTGTCCCATAGAGAATTTTACGTAGAATCCAGGGGCGCACTCAATTTTTTTTCGGGGTATCGTTATGTAGATAAGACTCAAACTTATGATTTTTTCAATGCAACACCCTGTATTTTATTATCTCATTAAATTAGTTTTTTTTCCTTCGAAATGATATATAATATATAAACATGAAGTTTTAAAAAATGTTCAAAAATTACTAAAACATTGAATTTTAATAGAATGCCATGGATTTCAAAGTTTTACTACAGGTATTATTTGTGATTTTTTTATAGTAGGTCATGGATGCTACAAACACTGTTGTTGACTTTTGGAGCATTGTTTTATCAAGTGACTGAGGAGAAATCAACACATCTGCGGTCATGGTGATAAATTTTGATGCTTTTTATTGTGTTTGTGTTTGGCGATTTTGTTAATTGGTGAAATTTTATAATGGCTGAAAGATTTTTTCAGAACAACGAAAAGTATGATATCATACAATGTTTCAATCAATTCCATGAAAATGTTGACGAAGCATTAGAATTATATTTAAACAGGTAAAACTAGTCATTTACAATAAGACATTATATGACATATTGTTTTTAAAACGTTAGATATCCAGAGAGGCGTCAACCAAGTCGAGCAACGATATTTCGACTAAAGAATAATCTACTAAATTATGGTGCGTATTCTAAACCCCGCCCCAAGGTGTATAACAAGGAAAATAATGAAGTGGATGAAATAAATGTCTTAGCCAGCGTCCGTGTCTCTACTCAGACTTCTTGTACGAACTTAGAAAATGACACTGGCGTTCCCCGATCACGGGTACAAAGGATTTTAAGAAAACACAAATTGAAACCCTACAAAGTGAATATTGTCCAGCATTTATACCCTGGTGATGCAGCGTGGCGTGTGAATTTCTGTAATTGGTTTTTGAACCAAACTCGAAGGGAGAATAATTTTGCGAGTAAAGTCATATGGTCAGACGAAGCCCATATAAGCAGTGCCGGTTTATTTAACAGGAAAATACAAGGCACTGGTATGATGAAAACCAACACCTAATTTTTGAGCAACAACAACAGGGTGGATTTAGTTTTAATGTAGCCTGTTTCTTATTGGGGACATCAATAAAATACCGCATTTTTGAAGGGGATCTCAACGCGAATAGGTAATTGGCAATTTTAGAAGAAGTAATACCAGAATTCCTGGATAATGTTCCCCTCGCCTATCTTAATGCCATTTACTTCCAACAAGACGGTGCCCCTACCCACAATTCGAGGTTGATTGTGCCGTTTTTAGAAGAAACTTTACAGGACCATTGGATTGGAACAAATGGACCCATTGGGTGGCCTGCAAGGTCACCTGATTTGTCAGTGTTGGACTTTTTTTGAGGGGTTTTTTGAAAAATAAAATATACGATAAGAGGCACAATAATACTGAAGAACTTCGTGCAACAACAGAGACCGTTTTCCAGAATTTACAAAATCAGCCTTTCATAATTTTAAATGCATTAACACGTATTAAGAAATTGTGTCAATTGTGTGTTAGGGAAAATGGACATCAATTTGAACAATTCAATGAATAAGTTACCGAAGAATTTCGAAATGAAATAGTATGAGTAAATATTTAATTAGTTGCTTATTCTACATTATGAACTTTTTATTACAATTAATTGTTGCTATTAGTTACCTACGTTTTGTGTTTTGTTAGTGAATTAGTGTTAGTATTGTTCTTATTCCTTTCATGGAAAAATCACAAGGAGTATTTCTTCAATTTGAACTTTTTTTGTATAAAAAACCCATAGCCTACTATTAAAAATCAATGTTTTAGTGATTCTGGAACATTTTTGATGAATTTATGTTTATATATTATATATCATTTTGAAGGAAAAAAATAAGGAATTTAAAGAGGTGATAAAATACAGGGTGTTCCATTGAAAAAATCATAAGTTTGAGTCGTATCTCCTTAATCATACCCCGGAAAAAAAATTGAGTGCGCCACTGAATTCAATTTGACATTATCGCTGAGAAACTTCGTAGATATGGAGGAGGTCAGGATTGCATAAATGTGGTGCAATCTTGATCAGCCACGACCAAATTGCCAAACTGGAACTATTCTTTAATTTAATAGTGAAAATTTACTATCCAATAATTTTATTGCATTCGTTGAAGTTCTTGTATGTAAAATTTGCATTGTACAATGTAATCCAAGTAAAAATTTCCATTAAAATTAGAAAAATAAAATTTCCATTAAAATTAGAAAAATAATAGTGGTAAAATAGTGTAATAATAAAATAGAAGTGCCATTAAAACCACAAAAAAATAGTATAGTAGTAGTGCCATTAAAACCACACAAAAAAAAAGTAGTGCCTGCAAAAGAGCAAATGTTTTAATTTAAAATATTTCGAATTAAAAGGTAACTTACCACCAAAACTGATGGCACTATTACAAAAAATTTAGGGATAACCCAAAACAATGCATCCCGCTACAACATTCTGCAGGAAGTCAATTAAATAGAGGCTTTCAGAGTAGCTCCTGTAAGTGTCCCCCCACGCATCTGCGCATAGAATTAAGTTATCACGCTTTGCGCGGTTTTAAATGATCAGAATACCATTTTTAAGGAAAGGGAAATATAACTCTTTATGAAATATTTAAACCTAAAAAGATATGTACTATGAAATGCAAATTAAGTTGCCTTTCTCAATCCTATAATGCAAAACTTAAAAACTTTTCCTTATATGTAAACTAATAAATGAATGAAAGATCTTAAATTAAAGTTTTTTTAATACAACACAAAAAAGAGTTGTTACACTGTCTCAACCAAAATGGGATGCACTGTACGTGTGCGTGTTAGGGTGGGTTCGGTGTGCACGTATAATAATTAATTTTTAAAAATTTCCTTAAAATTTAATAATCACCACACATGGGAATCTAATAAAATGTTCTTTTTGAAGTACTTGTCAGCTGGAATGACGTTTTCATCCTTTGCCTATGAATTTTATCGTGGTGTATCAACTATCAGTGAAGTTATTGAGCATACTGCAATTTGTATCTGGAATATGCTTGAAGATCGGTTTTGCCGATAGAGAAAGAGTGGATTTCTATCAGTGACAGATTTTACAGGTTGTGTAACATGCCGAATTGTATTGGGTGCATTGAGTGTCCAGCACATTCAGGATCAGCATTTTTAATTACCACGGGTACTTATGTGGACGCTGACGGGTTATTTACGTGGATAAGTATCGAAGACTACGGAAGAAACAGTGATGGACGAGTGTTAAATGCTAGCGGGTTTTTCCAAGCTTTGGACAACAATGATTTAAATATTCCGACACCTACACCTTTGCCAAATGCTACAGATCCACCATTTCATTGCTTCTTTCTTGGAGATCAAGCGTTCCCACTTAGAGATGATTTGTTTAGGCCTTATGAAAAAAAGGAAGAGAATGATAAGAAAAGGGTTTTTAACTACAGTCTGTCGAGGGCAAGACAAAGTGTGGAGTGCTGCTTTGGAATGTTGGCAAAGAAATTAGACTTTTGTTTACCCAAGTTCAGTGCAATCCAGAAAAGACGACTCAAATTGACGAGGCACAATTTTATCAAGATTCATGATGGAAGAACTGCTTCACCTAAGTACGAAAATGAAATAGCTGATGCCTACAACCAGATGACTTCAATTCAACCAGTCCGCCCAGAAGGACAGAAGTCTAGTGAAAAGATGTGACGTGACGTTATCTGTTATTATTTCACCCGATCAGAAAATGCTTTTCCTTATCAGTTAGATTTTCTCTTATAAAATTTCAATTGGGGGCTGTGTTCAACGGTAATTAAGAAATGAGTCTCTAAAGACTGTGATACGGACATTGCGATATAGTCTAATACACAGGACCGGATTAACCATTACGCTAATTAGGCCATAGCCTTAGTCGCCTTACACAAAAAAGGCGCCACATGGTCTAAAGTAAATAACATGTAACAATTTATTTTTTTAATTCAAAATACCTATGCTTTACAAAACGGTCACATTGTGCCTTGTGCGAAATAATAATAGGACAAACGCTTAGGATACTGTACACCCTGGTGTGTGTAGTTGTTCTACGCCGCCGCAGCTCGGACGCTCACGATTGCACTTAACCAACTCATTGAATCTAACCGGTGCTTTGTTTCAGACCCGGCGCCAAGAATATTTGGGTCCGTTACAGTGATTCAATTGGGCCCCCTCATATCCCTATTTTACCATAGTTAGTGCATTGTAGTATTTAGCAAGTAATAGTCTCCTCTTACTCAACTTGATGAGTATTTAGCTAGGTACTTAATAAAAAACTGAATCACTTTTTGAATTATTTATTGCTCTGTAAACCAATAACTTTTAAATTTTAAATAAGTCTTCTTACTTTTAATGAGGCAAAGTCCTTTATAACGTCACTGAAATCTATTTCCCGCGCTGTTTCACGCTCTATAGATAGCAATGCCAAGCTATTTAATCGCTCTTAAAGCATTGTTCCGCGCGTATAATTTTTTGTTAAGGCAAGCTTGCTAAATGCTCTCTCACCTTCCGAGACTGTTATTGGGAGACTCCAAAAAATTCGCAATGCAATGCCCACTTCTGGAAAAATGTTTTCCAACTCATTCAATAATTCTAATGGACCTTTAATTTCTTTAATGTCCCGTCATAAATATTTTTGAGGTGAACAATTTCACTCTGCAAGGTTGATATCAGGTCATGAGGGTACATTTCAATCAATACTCTACATTTATCTCTTATATCATACTCATTCATACTGTGAAAACCTAGAATTGGAGAAAACACATAGCAGATCTGATTCATGTGCTCAAATCGATGGGTAAGTTCTGTTATCAGAGAATCCCTAATTTTTAAGGAAAACGTCTATTTTAAATTTGGATTTCTGGATTTATATCTTCAGAAAATTGGCCTCGCCGACGTTCAGATGGAAACTCTTCTGTAATACCTACATTCTCTGCAACGAGTTTGGCTTCAGAAAGTAGAGTTGGCCATTTCTCTCTCAATTTCATTTTAGTAGCTCTTGACTGTAACATTAAATTCCTTTCATCAAAACTTTTACCCACAAGACCGCCATCAATATAGTTTTAAAAGACGAAACATATTTTTTTAAACCGATTGCTTCAGAGTAAGCTTCAGCGCTGAGTTTCTCACGTCTTGTAGTAACCACTTCATTTATAGTCTCAATTACACTAGGAAGACGCTTAGCAGTAGGTCTTACAGCTTCCTTTTTGGCGCTCCTACGAGTGTCAGTGTGTCTGTGAAGGGAACAACCTGTTTTCTTTGTTAGTATACTCCATCTATCAGGACTGCCACTAAAAAGAATATACAGGCGATTAATACAGCCAAAGAATGTTATGGCATCAGGACAACATGATGCAGCATGAACACCCACAATATTTAAAGAATGTGCGGCACATGGTGAACATATTACTGTAGGGTGCTTTTTTTGAATTCGTGCTTGCACACCTTTACATTTTCTTGACATGTTACTGCTATTGTCATAGGATTGGTCCCTACAATCAGCAATGTTAATACCATGATATTGGAGTCTGCATAATACTTCATTCGCTATTTCCAATCCAGTTTTCTGGCTAAAGTCGAAACATTCTATGAACCTTTATTTTATGGCCCATTGTCTGGTTCCTTCCTCCTTAAAAACATATCGCAAAATCAATACGTTTTGTTCGGTGTGAGCTACATCTGTTGTCACAAACAAGTGAAAAATAAATTGCTTTTGCTCTTTCATCTAAAATCACTCCTAATATTCGTTTTACACATAGATGAATAAACTCGTTCTGAGTTTCATGTGAAAGATAATGAGCTTGAAGTCGTTTAGCTCCGCCATCTTGGCTATTCTTCACTTTCTTTAAATATTGTTCTAGTAGGGGGTCGTAATGTGAAATCCACTCAAGGCAACCAAGAAAGTTTCTGTTGCACGTCTCCTATTTTGTCAAAACTGCCACGTAAAGGTACACTACTTGAACCTAAATAAATCTAAGGTCAAGAAATCATTTCGGCAAGCAAATCATTTTATCTCTTTCGTTCTTTAACTGTTTTTTAAGTTCATTATCAATTGCTCCATCATATCCCTTAATCGCACGTTCCATCGCCCTCCACTGCACATAGCAACGTTTGTGTTGATGACTATTTTCATGTTCTGGAAGTTTCCGATACAACTTTCGCCACGTTTATAGATTTGGATTAAACCCTTCTTTTGTAATAAGAGCACTAGCTTTATGCTTCGTTTGGGAAACAGACGAAAATAGTCGACAAGGGCCACAAAACAATGCACTAGTATCGGAGCTTGCCATAAGCCAATATCTCGCTAAGTTTTCGCGTCCGCTAGGCGCATTCTTATAGAGCAAGTAAATTGAAAATGCATGACCTTCCACATCCCTGGGTAGACCTGTGGCCATTTCTGTTAGTTTCGTTTCAGAATTTAATCCATATTTCACAATAAGTTATGTGTCCTGCTCCGTAACCTGCCGTGGCTATGTACTCGAATCCTTTGGGTTAAATATCTCTATTGAGTCCATTTCCTATACCATAGTGCTTTGGCAGGGTCTGGGATTGTAAAAATTAACCTCAGAACTTTCTTGAATTATTATTATTATGAGTTTTTGTTATGAACGAATAAGTTGAATTATAGCTGAATTACTTTGCTCCTAATTATCCGATTCCAAAGACTTGGTGTTAGTTGATTTTGCACTGGGTAATTTATCATCTTCAGTTGTATTTTGGTCACCTGAACTAGTGATGTTAGCTGGATAAATAGAAATACAAACTTAGGAGTCAGTTATCGCTACTTTAGATAAGCTGTGAAATTTAATGAAGATTTATTGAAATTGCAACCTTTGATAAATATCTATTGTATGTAAAATATTTTACGAATTTAACAATTTTCCCATATAATATGCATATATTTTAATAAATATGTGTTAAAATAAAAATATTTATATAATTGTTCATAAATATTAAAATACTTGAGCTATGTGTACATTTATCACATTTATATGGACTTGGGCTTTAAAACATTTTTATAAACACTCGTGTGTTTCACATCACTAACCTTGGCACGCTATGGATGAGTACTCTAGCAAAGTACAGGTCGTAGGTTCAAATCCTACTCGAGGTAAACTTTTTATTTATGTATTTAATAAAATTAATAATAATTTTTAATTACATATTTACTTTAGAACTTATTCGTTCATAACAAAAACATAATAATTTAATATTAGTCAAGTTGCTTTGGTATGTGGGAATCCTTGCGATATTGCAGGCTCACATTCCATTAATATAAGTAATTTGATAGTAACCTCATTATATTTAGAATTTACATCAGTTCTACATACATAAAGACAAAATTTGCATCGATTGGGGCTTGAACCTTGATGGCGCAGTTGGTTAGCGCGGTACTCTAGCAAAATACAGGTCGTAGGTTCAAATCCTACTCGAGGTAAACTTTTTATTTATGTATTTAATAAAATTAATAATAATTTTTATTTATGCGTTTAATAAAATTAATAATAATTTTTAATTATTGTGATATTATTTCCTATTATCTAAAGGCGGCGGCTCCACACATTCGGATATATGACAAATACACGAATATTTGTATAATTTGTTTAAATATTTGTGTAAATTGCTTTTTTTGGCACATCAGCATCCTCACATTTGCCAATTATATGTTATTGGATGTTTGAAGCGGGAAGCACAACAAATATTCTTGAATAGCTTCCAAGATGGAAGTGGAAAATGAAGACGTTTCAGTGGTTGCTGCAGCGTCATATTTTTGGTACTGGGTTAAGCCTTTTTACTGTTAAAAAAGAAAAAAGACATTCGAAGGGATCTAACAGAAGGTGGTGGACGTTATCCCTCAACAGAAGCAGGAATAAGTAGGTTGCTTAAATATAAATAAGATTTCCGATCCTTCCGATCGCTGTGGAAATATTAATCACTTTTGGTTAGTTTCCTTGACAGTCAGAAGAATACGATAGATCTTTTAATCAAATACAATTTTTTAGATAAGGAGTCTTCTGGTTTGTTTAAAAATTTCTGTAGAATGTCTGCGCAAGATTTTGAAATTTTGCTAAACAAAGTGGGGCCTCACATTGCGAGGAAGGACACTAAGTGGAGAAAAGCTATTCCTTCAAAAGAACGATTAGCTGTAACACTTCGATTTCTGGCAGCTGGCGATAGTTTTCATAAAAACTAACTTAGGAAACTTTTATTGACAAAAAAAGTAACTCATAACGATACAATTTTAACTTTAGTGCATTAGATTAAAATTTTCGTAACAACTTTTGGCACTGTCAATTTCCGATGATGATGTCGAAGGAGATGGGGCAGGTGTTACACCGTTAGAAGCGGATGTTTGCGGGAAAGCGCATCCAGGTAGATGAGCACGTGAAGAATAAAGTTCTTGGTAATTAATTAAGGTTACTCCCACTGAGTAGACATAGCCGGCGAACAAGCGGTTGGGCAGGTTGATTTTTGCTGTGGCAACCGCGACAAGGAAAATTGTTCATTTTCTCCACTGTAGACTTGTAATTGGTGCTCTGAATTAAGTCGTCATTTTCAATGCTGTTCTTTTGGACTGGTGCTTTCAGAATAGTGTACGCGTTATCCATCCTCTTTTCTAATGTACCAGTGTCACCTGTGTGGGTTTTCTTTTTTTGCTGTCGAAGTGGTTTAAATATTTCCGTTTCAGAGGTTCGTGGAGCTTTGCCATAAATTACATCATCATCATTTGAAATACCTGTTGAAAATAATATTGTTACTAGGCATACAGGGTGTCCCAAAATTAGACTTTCAAACTTTAATAACTTAATGTACAAAAAATAGAATAGACAGTTGATATAAACGTCACAAAATGGCTCCTAAGGGGGTTAGAGCCCCTTAAAGGAACTAGCCTAAAGGTGATCTTTTCACGATATTTTCGAAATGGTTGTCACTAAGTTGACAAAATTCGATATACTGAGATAAAATAATAAGCTTTACCAATTTTATTTACATTTTAAATACATGGTCAGGGATGTTAAAGTTTAGCAATCTGTATATTCATAAACTTACTCAAATGGTTATCCTGCTCCTGAACGCTTTCGACGTCACACTTGTCGGCAATGCCATCTTCAGTATCATTTGAAGCATTTTATTGCAACTCAATTTGATGAAAAATATAAAAACCATTATTACATCTCGTTCTCTAAAGTTTGCATGTTTTGTAGAAAGCCACGTGCCTTAACAACTAAATGTCGGGCGCTAAAATTTTATGAAAAATTTGAATCTTGCACCAATTGTCAAACAACTAATGGTGTATTAAAAAACTTCAATTCATTTCACAGTCGATGTGTTTCTGTGTGATTTTTTTTCAAAAAAAATTTAGTGCTCTTCTGTTATGGTTAAAAAAGCTAAAATAATAACTTTTTTCTGTGTAGTTATAGGTAAAAATGGATAGTATCTTTCGAAATAGCGCTGAAATTTATGTAATTCCAATAATTGAACAAAGGCTAACCTAGATATAAAATTTTAAAATTGCAAGAAATAACCCTTTTCTCACGAAATAAGGCAACTGAGAAATGGATTGAAGTTTTATAATTAGGTGGCATAAATGGTATATGGTATAAAATTTAATAGGTATAAATCAATGTTTTAAAGCGTTCTCAATACAAATCGTTAAAATTACTACACACCAACCACTCAATAAAAGATAATGCCGTTGACTCAGAAGAAGGTAGATTAAATCGGCCAGGTTCATGCTTTTTGATTTGCTTAATTACCACAAATTCTTGCTTGGTTATTTTCACCTAACATCAATATGGTAACTTCTATGCAACAATAATACAAATTATCTCGGACGCCAAGTTATTTTTTTTATTATGCTCTGAATAACTAAACCGAGGATACAATAAAAAAATTCACCAAAAAGTCAAAATAAAAGATATACAAATTATGTTTATTAAGCACTTAAATTTTAGGATTATATAAAATAAATCTTAAAACTAATGTCAATGGCCTTATCCTAACGAGTCATTGGGGTTATAAATACCTGTTACAAAATTTTGTACAACTTCTTGAGAACCTCTGATTATTATAAGGAATGCGGAAATATAAACCAAAGATGATGTAATCTTCGTATCAATGTTGCGCAATATATCGTATTTTCAATGTTTTACGTTGTAAAGTATACCAAAGTTGAAATTACTTCTTACAAATTTATATTCCTTGAAATTTGAAAAATCCAAAATTTATTGCACTCTTGAAGGTTCAAATAAAAGGTGTGATCTAAATTTAGATCTGCATTAAATGCAAAATGCAAAAAGTTGACAGTAAAAGTAGAAGTGTAATTAAAAGAGGTAAAAGTGCCTGCAAAAAGCAAATGTTTCAGATTTTTAATATAATACGAGTTAAAGGTGTCTTATCATTAAATCAATGATACTTTTCACAAAATTTAGGTGGAAACCAAAAATGGCTTCTTGTTTCAAGCAACGCTAAAAAGGACGCTCACCACATCAGGTGATGTAGCTATGCGCGCGAAATGTGTGCAGAAAATACTTCTACGAAATGGAAGTATAAACGTTTAAGAAAATATGCAACTTAAGTTACACCAAAATGCTAATTAAGTTGCCTACCACAACTTATAACTCATTAATAACCAAAAACCTTGTTTTCTATATTTTCCAACTAAATGAACGAAGAACGTAAATGTTCGTTACAGTTTTCAAACGCACCATTAGTTGTTTGATAATTGGTATAGGATTAAAACTTTTCACACAATGTTAGCGTCCGAACATTTACTTGTTAGGGCTCCTATACTTAATTGGTTTTTAGTTATAAATGATCCATTATCGATTACTCAGAGTAGCATAAAGTACAAATCAACCATTTAACTGGTTGCGCAAGTATTAAAGTGTAACATGAATCCCCTTATGTAAAGCATTTTCAATTTACAAAAGCACAAATATTAAAGTGTAACATGAATCACCCTTTAATGTAATTTAAATGATTTTGAACGACCATTCATATATCCAGGGCTCCGTCACGAATTAAACAAAATAAAAACTCACCGGTAAATTGTTGGTTTTTAAGAGTACTTGATATAACCCTGATGTTCTTCTAGTGAGAAACCGAACCGATCATGGAGTAACCCTTTGAGTTATCTTCTAGCGGGCTGTCGAATACCATCGTTCAGTATTCCAGGTTGAGAAAGAACTGCCAACTACTTCTTCATGACTCCAGGTTTCGAGGAGTATCTCACGTACAGGTGAATGATCCATTTCAGCATAACCCCGGAGAATCGAAGAGAAGGACAAGAGCCAAGACCAACAAAAAAAAAACGGGAGAATTAAATGTTTTAGGTACGAGTCGAACAATGGTAGAAATTGTATGTAGATAAGTAATCACCTGAAAGGTGTAATGACTGTTAAAGAGTACTCACCTGCTGTAGAGACGAGAAAGTATGCAGCTGTTAAGAAACCTTTTCTATCCGTAATAAAACGAAAACCAAATGATTTAATTAGTATAAATCGTTAAGCATAATTCTGAGAATCAAAATCCTCGCAATTCTTTATGTAACTTTACAATATAAGTTTTGTAACAATTATAGAAAGTTGTCTCAAAATGCGTAGTTTCTTAAACGCGCCTGAGACGCAAAATGGCGTTGTGGAAGCAGACAAAAAAGATCACCCGATACCTTTCCATATTTTAACCAATAAAAATTTTATTCGTTACCTAACTTTTTTTAAATTGCGGCGTAAACGTCGATTACTTTGCGCGGCGTTCCCAACTCGTATTAAATGTACAGTGTGTTGCCTACCAACAGGCATGAGAAATCCTTAAATTTGACAACACGTAAAGAAACTAACTTAACGCGTTACATATTAAATGTTTACATTAAGTGTTTCTGAATTTTGCTTTCAGTATGTTGATGGTATTTTAGCATGTATTGATAGTTCATCAGATTTTATTGATGAGTTCTTAATTAGTACTAACATATTACATCCTAAGACAATATTTACACTAGAGAAAGAACAAAATAGAAGCATTAATTTTCTAGATTTAAACATAAAAATTAATGCACAGAACAAGTTTGAGTTCTCTATATTCAGAAAACCTACACATACAAACATTACAATTCCAAACGATTCTCTTCATCATAAAATACATAAGTTAGCTGTATATAGATCATTAGAACATAGAACAATGTCATTACCATTAAACCAAACAAATTTCAATAAATAAATATCAATTATAAAAGAGAAATTGCGCCAATAACGGTTATATTTCAAACATAATCAAGGCTTTAGTTAAAAATCGAGAGTACAAATTATCTATCATAAAGATTTACCTAGTTAACACAGTAACGACAGAAAATAAATACATATCCATTTTATATTTTGGAAAAATATTAGAAAAAGGAGCTCATATATTACAAAAGAACAAAGTAGCTTTCAAAACTAATACAAATGTTGTTCAATCTTTACTTAACGTAAAAGTTTCAGCTCACATTTTGAAGTCTGGTGATTATAAATTGCGCATTCTGTAATTCTGTTTATATTGGACAAACACGTACGAACCTTGATTATATACACAAAGAACACATTAGATGTTACAAATACAAACACACAGACAAATCAAATTATTCTAAACATCTAATAGTAAATAATCACCTTATGTCTTCATAAAACAATAATAAATTATTGCTTTTTTGTAATAAAAGAGAGAAATTAGACGTTTTCGAAGCAAATATGTCATAGCCAACTATGGTTTTCATTTAAAAAAATTCAACTTTGCTTCATACTTGCTAAGCAAAAAAAAAATAGTACGGTAACGTTATGCGGCCCAAAATTATCTACAAATTAGGTTTAAACAATTTTTATCTACCCATTTTGTTGTAGCATCACGGTTAGATTGTTAATTTCTTCTTGTCTGTCGGTTAAAAGTATAGATCTAATTATTAAAGACTTAATAACAGTATGTAGTTGTGAAGGATGGTGAGATGAATGTACATTGAGGTATGGATTAGTATGAGTCGGTTTTCTAAATAACATGTAGCTAAATCTGTTTTCAATTTTTGTAATCAGGAGATCTAAAAACGGTAAACGATTGTTAGTTTCAATCTCCATTGCAAATTTAATATTAGGGTGGATGTTATTAAGATGTTGTAAAAACTTGTTTAAATTTTGTAATCCGTGTGGCCATACAACAACCGTATCATCTACATAACGATACCAGCGTTTTGGTTTGAATGGAGGTGAAACGATAGCTTTGTTTTCAAATTCTTCCATGTAAGTATCCGCAATTGCAAGTGGAAGGGGTGATCCCATCGGAACACCTTCAACTTGTTTATATAACTGTCCTTTATTTATAAGGTATGTTGAATCCATGCAATGTTCAATTAATTTTATAGTTTGTGGACTAACAGAATGCCTAGATTGTAGGATTTGAACGATTTTTTCAATTGGAACTTTTCTGAACAAAGAGGTAACATCAAAACTAAGTAAAATATCACGGCCAGTTTTCTCCTTTGTGAATTTTTGGTAAACCGTATATATTTGTGGAAGACGTGAACTCTTTTCTCTAGGAATTAATTAAGTGTTCCTTTAGTTGATCACTTAATGACGTTGACTTGATAAGTGATTTTGTCTTGTTTTCTAGATATGTTGTTGGATCAGTATTGCTCGTTTTATATTCTGGTGAATTTAATAAACTCATCATTTTATGGTGATATTCATCACTGTTAACAATAACTGTAGCATTACCATTATCCCCATGCTTTTCATCCTTATCTTGGGCACGGTATATATACATATAATTATATATACACCGTGTCCAAGATAAGGATGGGGATCTCGGAAACGGAAAGAGATGGAAGGTCGGTTAAATGGAACAAAAGTTATGCATTTGAGAGGATGTATTTATGCTCTTTGTAGAACTCGAATATCTCTTTTAGTTTTTGAGATATTTGAAAAAAATAGAATTTTCTGATTTTCGTTTTTATTTTTTCTGACCTTATTTGAGGAGCTATCAAGAAAAGAAGAGCACTTTTTCATTGCCACTTTTCTAGCTCTACTTAATGCTCTTATTCAATTTTTGATACAACGTTTCGTTTGTTAGCAACCATCATCAACTTTATTTTTTTAAATACACGAAAAAATTATTTTTGCCATATTTAAATTCTCACCTTGATTCTGAATTCAACGATATATCACACTTTATATTTTTGATACGTTTCGGATGAGAAAATTCATATTCAATGTAAAACATAGAAAACGTACAGTTAAAACTAATACTAGAAACATTAGAAAACTGTAAAATTATTATAAAATTATGTTTTGTAATTTTAAATGATAGACAAACAAAAAACAAATTTATTTTAAAGGTTAATAAACTCACAAAAGATTCCCGTTATTCTCTAAACATAAATAGCATCTTCTAACTGTAGCATCTAAAACATTCTTCAGCATGTGAGGCGTAATACTAGCAAACGCTTCGAGAACTAATCTTTGTAAAATTTCTTCGTTTTCAATATCGTTTCCATAAGTGTAATTTTTAATGTATCTTCAAAGAAAAAAATCCAAAAGTGTTATATCTGGAGAACGGGCTGGCCACAGTACATTTGCATGAGTGCCAATACATCTTTCTGGAAATCTAACTGACAGGTATTCTCTGACAACTCTGGAATTACCGTCCTGTATAAACCAACAACCTTCAACTCCTTGGATAGGAAAATCATTCAAAGCTATCTCTAATTCATTTTGGAGTAAAATTTGGTAACGTTCAGAATTTAAGGACTCGTGGTAAATGAAAGGACCTGTAATTCGAGTACCGAATATAGCAGCCTATATATTAAATCGGAAACGGTGTTGGTGTTTGGCCGTTTTGTACAGACGTGGATTTACTCTTGCCCAATAATGAGCATTTCTACGATTAAAAATTCCATTATTATTAACCATACTTTCATCGGACCACATTATTTTATTCGGAAAATATTCATTATCTTGAGATTGATGTGTATACCATTCGCAAAATATTTTACGTCTTTCTTGGTCACCTGGTCGAAGTCCTTGGCAAATTCTAAATTTATATGGATGTACTTTCTCCTTCTTTAGAACATAATGAGCTGTGGAATGGGCTATGTCAGTTGCCTCTTCAATTTTCCTAGTAGAAACCTCTGGATTTTCCGTTACAGCTAATAAAACAGTACTGGCTTTTTCTTCATTGCAAGGTTTTTTACGAGATTTCACAGGCTTTTTGAACGCACCATATTCTTTTAGATTAACTGCTAATGTGCGAAAAGTTCTTTTGTGAGGTTGACGCCTTTCTGGATATTTGTTTAAATACATTATTTCGGCTTCAGAACAATTACGTTGACACAAAATGTAACACGTCAATATATCGAATTTTTCATTATTTGAAAAATGTACTCCTACCATATTGTTTTTAGTTAAACACAAAATGTAATTAAATCAAAGGCCACCAAACAAACGTAATACGGACAACAATCAATTATGACAGGTAGGTAAACAAAATGCAAAGCCAACTTATTTTTATCAAATGCATCAGTACGACGGATGATGTATTTTAACTGTTTAATTAATAGTATTTTCACTAAATACATACTTGTAAATTATTTTATTCGCAACAGGCATTAGAAAATGAGGAAACATTATTTTATAATAATTTTACGGTTTTCTAATGTTTCTAGTATTAGTTTTAACTGTACGTTTTCGATGTTTTACATTGAATATGAATTTTCTCATCCGAAACGTATCAAAGATATAAAGTGTGATATATCGTTGAATTCAGAATCAAGGAAAGAATTTAAATATGGCAAAAATAGTTTTTTCGTGTATTTAAAAAAATAAAGTTGATGATGGTTGCTAACAAACGAAACGTTGTATCAAAAATTGAATAACAGCATTAAGTAGAGCTAAAAAAGTGGCAATGAAAATGTGCTCTTCTTTTCTTGATAGCTATTCAAATAAGGTCAGAAAAAAAATAAAAACGAAAATCAGAAAATTAAATTTTTTCCAAATATCTCAAGAACTAAAAGAGATATTCGAGTTCTACAAAGACCATAAATACATCCTCTCAAATGCGTAACTTTTGTTCCATTTAACCGACCTTCCATCTCTTACCGTTTCCGAGATTCCCACAGTGGGCATCCTTATCTTGGACACGGTATATATATATATATATATATATATATATATATTCAATAAAGACATTATATATATATATATATATATATATATATATATATAGCTGATGCATAAGCAATGGTTTTTTTTAATTTAAAAATTGGCTCTGAAATAACGAAGGTTCGATGAAGAGTGACTGAACCAACTTCTTCATAAAAATTCACGCCAATCAACTAGGGAGTTGGCCTAGGAAATGGAATGTGACCAATCAACGATATGTCGACATCTGAAATCCTTAGGAAAAGTGTAGAAACCTTGCGCTTGGGTTCCTCATGTTTTGAGCGAGAACAACAAAAATCAACGTCCCATAATTTCCGATGGATTGCTCGCTCAGAATCCTGCTACTCAAGGTCATAACCAGAGGTTCCTCTACCGAATCGTTACCGGCGACCAGAAATGATGTTTACATGTGAATGTGAAGCAGAGAAAGCAGTGGCTAAGTTCTAATAGACAAGCGACGCCTAGAGTGAAACAAGATCTTCACCCTCGAAAGTTGATGTTATGCGTTTGGTAGGACTGGGAAGGTATCATTCACTATGAATTGCTCGGGCGTAACAAAACAGTCAATGCAGAGCTATATGTTGAACAAATGCATCGCCTCTACGAAGCTATTCGGGAAAAACGACCCCATTGGCAGCATGACCTTCTTCATCACGACCCCGCTCGTACTCACATTGCTAATATGACAAAGAGAGCAATTCAAACGCTTGGTTGGGAAGTATTTAGGCACCCTCCATATTTTTCTGATTTGGCTCCGTCACATTTTCACCTGGTTCGACCACTTCGGAACAGTTTGCGGGGTGTTTCGTTCAATAATGATGTGGACCAAGATTTGGTTGGATCATTTTCTTGAGCCAAGATCGAACGATTTTTACCGTAGAGGTATCGAGAAACTTGTTGAACGCTGGGAGGAAGTCGTTAATAATAACGGAGGATATATAATTGATTAATATGTTGTAAATTTTTCTAGTAAAATATATATTTTTTTAAAATAAAAAACGCCATTACTTATGCATCAACTATATATATATATATATATATATATATATATATATATATATATATATATATATATATATATATATATATAAATCGTGCCCAAGATAAGGATGAACAACATGGGGATAAAGGCACAGTTATTGTTAACAATTGTTAACAATGATGAATATCACCATAAAATGATGAGTTTATTAAAGTCACCCGAATATAAAACTAGCAATACTGATCCATCAACATATCTAGAAAACAAGACAAAATCACTTATCAAATCCAAGTCTTTAAGTGATCAACTAAAAGAACACTTAATTCATAGAGAAAAGAGTTCACGTGTTCCAAAAATATACGGCTTACCAAAAATTCACAAAGGAGAAAACTGACCGTTAAGACCTATCGTAAGTGTGTTCAATTCTCCAACACACAAGTTAGCTCAATATTTTGTCATAGAACTTCAACCAATTTGTGTAAGTGCTAAATCATACGTCAGAAACTCTTTAGACTTTGTAAGTAAACTTAAATACATTAAGTTAGATACAAGTGATATTTTAGTTAGTTTTGATGTTACCTCTTTGTTCACAAAAGTTCCAATTGAAGAATCCGTTCTAATTCTACAATCTAGGCATTCCATTAGTCCACAAATTATAAAATTAATAGAACATTGCAAATATTCAACATACTTTATATATAAAGGACAGTTTTATAAATAAGTTGAAGGTGCTCCGATGGGATCACCCCTTTCACTTGCAATTGCGGATATTTACATGGAAGAATTTGAAAACAAAGCTATCGCTTCATCTCCATTCAAACCAAAATGCTGGTATCGTTATGTAGATGATACGGTTGTTGTATGGCCACACGGATTACAAAATTTAAACAAGTTTTTACAACATCTTAATAACATCCACCCTAATTTTAAATTTACTATGGAGATTGAAACTAACAATAGTTTACCGTTTTTAGATCTCATGATTACAAAAATTGAAAACAGATGTAGCTACACGTTATTTAGTAAACCGACTCATACTAATCGATACCTCAATGCATATACACATCACCATCCTTCCCAACTACATGCTGTTATTAAGTCTTTAATGATTAGATCTATACTTTTAACCGGCGATCAATCTAGACAAGAACAAGTTAACAATCTAACCGTGATGCTACAACAAGATGCGTATCCTTTAAGACAAATAAGAAAAATTACCAGGAATGTCTTAAAAAATCAAGCAAAACATAATAATGAAGCAATGAAACAAGAAAAGTAGTTATGTTACCATACATAAAAGGTGTAACCGATAGAATTGCAAAGAAATTTTCAAAATCAGAATTTAAAACAATTTTTAAGCCATATACCACTATCCAACAATTCTTAAGAAACCCAAAGGATAAAATACATGGTGAAGAACATGAAATATATGAGATTCCATGCAACAACTGTCAAAATTCTTATATCGGGCAAACCAACAGAAAAGTAAGTGCAAGAGCCCAAGAACACAAACTAGCTATTATATTAAGCAACACATCACATCTAACTCACTAGCGACACATCATTTAGAAACAGGCCATTACATTAACACTGGTAGAATAAAACTACTTACAACAGCGTGTAGTTTACAAGAAAGGATCACAAGAGAAGCCATTGAAATTGAAAAAAGACTACTAGCTATGAACAAACGTGATGATGGATCGCGAGTACCAGCAATTTGGAAACCATTAATAAGAAGAATAATAACAGCACCTAAAAACTACGAAGTACAACCTAATTCCTCTCAAAACCCTCCACAAACAATAATTACGTAGATATTATAGTAGTGTACTATAGTAGATAGTATTTGTTTGATTTATTACAGGAGTTCAAACCCAAAAATGTCTTTTTACTTGTATATATATATATATATATATATATATATATATATATATATATATAAATTAAAGCTAGGATAGTTAGGCAAACTGCCTTTTTTTAATAAATGTAAGGATAAAAGGCAGATCCAGTTTTAAATCCGTTTTAGAATGCGTGCAATTGAAAAATGCAAATTTTATTTTGCCTTTTTTGCGTCTTTTTTAGGATTCTGCCTTTTTTAAGAAATGTCCTACTTTTCTTACCTTTTTGTGCTTTTTGTGGCATATTTAATATCAAATTAAAATTTAGATCTTAAGTTTTCAATTAAAAAAAATTTGTACTGGCAATTTTTTAAGAAATATGCACATTTTAAATTTCTGAAATAAATCGTAGAAGGTATTATTCCTAAGCACTTAAAGGTTTAGTAGGTTTTACCCTTTATTGTTACTGGCTGAATATTTCTCAGAAGGATTATTTTCTTGAGATTAATTTCTATGGCTTAATGAGAGGGCCTGTATTGTCAGCAGAAAGTTTTCTACTGAATTAGGCAGTTTGCCACAACTTTCGAACGTGTTAACATTGTGAATTGTGTGCATCGATTATATTTCAAGTGACTTTAAATTATAAAAATACCAGCAGACAAGCAATCAAGGAGTGCCAACTATAGCCAGTGGGAAAAGTTAGATACTAATTTAACAACAGATGGAAACCTACTTCGTTGTCAAGTTTGTGATAAAAATGTAAGTGTGCCAATTATTATGTTTTATTAATTAAATAGTTATTTTATTTTCATTCACTCATGGTTCTTTTACCGCAAGCGCAGCGTCCGATAATGAAAAAAAGCTATTCTTTATATCACCATTCATTAATATTTAATATAGGGGAAATTATAATTGTCCGTTTTTATTTTAGATTAATGCGACAAAGAGGGTTCATGTAACGCAACACTTGCAGACAACGTTGCACGTAGGTATTGCAAAGCGTAAAACTGCAAAAGAGCGATTAATGTCAAATTCGTTTGGATCCATTAATCCAAAAAGCGGACCCAGTAAATCTGGCTTCTCATTAGAACTCTGCGCAGCCATCCCGTTCTATAAGTTATTTGCATTGGTGTAAATACACAGTTTTAATTATTGAATTCTATTAATTGAAACAAGTCAAGAATAGAAGCTATACGCTCTGAAATTGGAGGCAATTTTATATGGACGTGCGTTGATAAAACAACAGACTGCCAGGGTCGCTATATAGCGAATATAATTGTCGCAAAATTAGTAACCCATGAAGCAGAAACGCCCTATTTGTTGGCCTCAAAGCAATTGGAAAAG
This sequence comes from Vesta saturnalis, assembly GCA_036346205.1. Lineage (NCBI taxonomy): Eukaryota > Metazoa > Arthropoda > Insecta > Coleoptera > Lampyridae > Vesta > Vesta saturnalis. Next base: position 171,841 of record JARFJB010001284.1, read on the forward strand.
GCAAACCACCAAACAATCCCAAATTTTTTTAACGACAGCGTGCGTATTTGTAGTTATTTTTATTGTAGACAGCTGTTTGCATATTTCTTTGTTTTAGGCATACTGTATCCCAATGAAGTACCTGATGAACAAATTTTACTTTTACTTAGTGACGCTGCACCTTACATGGTAGTAGCAGCAAAAGCGTTAGAAATACTTTACCCCAAATTAATGTATGTAACTTGCCTCGCTCACGTATTACATTGGATTGGCCAATGTATAAGAGAACAATTTACGACAGTTAATATAGTATATTGAGTATCAAGAACAGTAAGGGACGTTTACCGGTCGACGGCCAATTTGGCCGGAGACGGGTACAACCCTTAAGGTAGAAACACACTACTATCACGTCACGTGAGCTCACGTGCTATCATGTAAACTCACATCACGTGCGAAATATGTGCAACATCATTTTCATATAAACATCAGGTAATTAAATACAGGGACCAGCGCATTCGATAAGAAGCTTGGTAGGAGATTGGGAAAAAATTACAGATCACAGGTAAATTCATCATTTAATTAATTTTTTATTAGTAAGGATATCTAACTTTTTAACGGCTTAACAAATACTATAAATAATATACATATTGTATCCTAATTCTAATCGTTATCATGATGTATTGTTCCTCTGCGGACCATATTTAGTTGCCAGGGTACACTACCTGCAGGTGAATTTAAAAATGTTTTAAAAGTTTTTCGTACTCTGAAGGCTTGATTGGTGCAATTCCGTCTTATTACATCTAACTGCTGGAAGGTCGCATCAGGTTCATTCCAAGTAGTAGTATCTGATTCATATGCTTCTGAACATACCATGTCATGGAGGCAGCAGGAAGCAAGAGTAATTTTATCTACCAATTCTGGCTGTACTTCCAGATGTTTGCGGAATATTCTCCATGGCGCTACCAAGATTCCAAAAGAGTTTTCCACAACGCGTCGGGCTCGCGATAATCTATAGTTATATATTTCATTAGCTTCATTTCCGTGCAAGTGATATTTACTGTATGGACGAAGTAAATATGTTTTAAGTGGAAATGCCTCATTACCAAGAGTAAGGTGTGGCTGAGGTGGTCCATTCGGTTCTAATGAAGAGTCTTCTGGTGTACCTAATGTTCCATTTTCAAGCATTGTTCCCATTATCGACTTCGCTATTTCTGCCGTAAGAACCAACATCAATTGCAATAAACTTGCAGTCTGCATCAACTAACGCCATTAGAACTATAGAATGATTGTAATTATAATATGTGGAACCTGCATTAATTACTCTTCCATTGGTGTTGGCATTACAATAGGTCCTAAATTTTTAAAGATGGCATCGCAAACTTGGATAACTATTTGACAAACTGAACTAAACCCCATTCTGTAATTAAATCCCAAACTCCTAAATGAATTTCCAGTTGCCAGGAATCTGGAATGAGAATAACTTAAATTTATTACATTAATTATTGCAGCTGACAACGCGAAAGAAAAATGGGACAAATTTAGAAGATGTTTCTGTAATGCAAGAAATAGACGTCTTTCGAAAAGAAGTGGCCAGGCTACCAAAAACAAAGCTCCATGGAATTTCGAACAACAAATGGAATTTGTTTTGCCTTATTTAGAGGGCCGACGGTAATCATAGTCTATTTATATAACCAAAATTCTTTAAACATCATTTTGTTTCCTAGAACGCTTGGCAATTTGGAAACTTCTCAAAATGAAACTGAAACTGATGTACATTCCGAAGATGGAGATTATGTAAACGACCAAGAAGTACAAGAGCATATTGTAGAAGTTGAACACACAGATGAGCTGGATGATAGTCAAGAACAACATCCTCAAGATAGTATTAGATGTGAGAAAAATATTAAAATTTTAAAAAATATAAAGAGAAATAAAAAGTACTTGAAGAAAAGAACAACCGCAGCGAAAAAAATGGTATTAATAATGGAGGAAAATTCGATTTTGAGAAAAAGGAAATACGAAGAAAAAAGAGTAGAAGGAAACAAACGTCCATCATCTATTGAAGATACGGACGATACTGACATGTTTTTTTCTAAGTATGGCCAGAGTTACAAAAAATCTACCAAAATATGAACAATCGTCTGTTAAATTAGCAGTGAGCAATATAATTTTTAAAGCTGAAGTGAGAAGCATCCAAAGAGAACAATCTAATTACGGTCAATTTGTTCCTACACCTACGGCATCTACATCTTCATCTAATAATTGGCAAGAAGTATTTTTACCGCGAGACAATTCAGCTTCTTCTACATTATCACCCCCTATACTGTCCCCTCAGGAGTGTTATGAAACTACATAGGGCCTTTATCTGGATTACCCTACAACACGAGAGAATACACGAGAAGAGCCTAGGCCAACTCTGTTGGAAATGACGACAATCACTGGTACTGGTCCACCACTTTATTAATTTTTTTTTTTCATTTGCATTACTTATTCATTAACTGTTTGTACAATGCTTTTCGAAAATTAAAAGTTGTTCATAAATTTCAATGACTAATTACTTGCCTTAAACACACAGCTAATCTTTCTTCAGTGCCAATCGCTTTTCTCAGCTGAGTATTTTCCTTCTGAATGTCATCTTTAATAAGTTCATGCAGAAAATTAAATTCCTCTTTGTTCATTCTAAAACACAACTTAAATCGGCTTGGATGTTGATTTAATTCGTGGACTAATTGACGGAACTCCCCCATTTCTTCTCTGCGTTGATTTACCGGATGAATTCATTCTATTCGAGGTTTTTCTTTAAGTACTGTAAAAGCAGCTGCTATATTTTCCATGTCCTCTTCCCAGTCTGAAGAATTTGAGGACGATGAATCCATACTTCTGTAATAGAATCTCACTATTCACTAATTGGACTAAAACGATACATGTGAGTGAGTAGATGCCATGACTTCAATGTGTTCCCAGAGCGTAATATCACGCATGGCACGGCTGACGTGATAACACGTGAGCTCACGTGACGAGTAGTAGTGTGTTTCTACCTTACATGTTCGTGATGCTCATACTGTTTTTGCACGATTGTATTAAATTTACCGCAATTGAAATGATTTAATTTCTACTAAATAAAAGAAGTCAAAAGTGACGTTTTAAATAGAGATGTCCAAATTTTTTGTTATTATTGTTGTGAAATATAGTACCTACATATAATTTTACGTTGGTAAGTAAAAGACGTCGGTAAGTAAAATACTTACCGACTAGTTGGGCCTCGCAACCAGTAAACATATCCTACTGTCTTGGAAACAGATATGGTAAATAAACGAAAAAGCTCAATCGTGCAAAAAATTAATTTCGTCAACAAAAAAGGTACGTTTATATTATTTTTGTCTGATTATATAAATATATTTCGTGTGTTTAAAAGTGTTTTTAAAAGCGCCATTACGGGTAGCGGTATACAAAGAAAAGCTTCAGGGAATTCCGCCACCACCTGAACCAATCATCACTAGATGGGGAACGTGGATATTTGCATGCGACTTTTATGCTACTAATTTTTCCTCAATTAAACAGGTATATAGATATATTAACGTTTTGTTATATTTCGAATCATGCTATGATACGTGCAAAGAAAAACAGCAAGAAATTTATTGGATATATCACATCCCTTTCAGGCCTGAAATATATTTTTTAGAATTTTGAATATGTAGTCGTATTTTATGTATGTGGACACTATAAAACGATTCAGAAAAATGATTAAAAAAATATCCAACACGTACTTTGGGGAAAACTACCCCTGCTCGATAGTGACGTTCAGGCTCTAAATGGTACACTGCACGAACGTGACTGTAATTAACTTTTACTCAAAAAAATGTCTAAATCGTAGTAATAAAAAGTTATATTTGGTCATAAAAATATTTATTATAACATCTATAAAGTATACAGTTAGAATAAACTAATAATAATAACAAAACTTAGTCTTATGATTTCTATTAAACAAAAGAAAAGAAGTGACTTTCTATAAAATAACAAATAAAGTAACAATTTTAGCAAAATAAAAAAGAATTATTTTTGGTAAAAACCAGCAAAACAATTATGTTTTCTTGAAAGGCAAATGTAAACATTACATTTTTCACAACGGATTTTTGACCTACTGCTGCATATTTCCATTTTGCAAGCACGAAGATTGACAATTTCATCAAAACATGGAAGATGATTATATCCATCGTACCTTTTGGCTTTTGAAGGTTGGTTTGATCGTCGGTATTACTTTGAAGCATTTGGAGCAGAATTTTCATCAGGTTCATTCTCACTCTCACTGCTCCTTCTTTTATGGGTAGGTGTATTCATCAGACCATCAGCTACCTGCATTCTGAATGCTAGCAAATCCATAATTTTATGTTTAGGAACTTCAGCTGCTGCTGATTGCAACTTATATAAACGCCACGCATTAGCAAGAGACAAGTCAAAGAAATTAAGTATCACCTTTAGTGTTCATTTCTTTGTTTTCATAAATGTCCTGTAATATTCTAATGATTGGTCTAGGATGTCTACCCCACCCATGTGCTTGTTGTAATTTGAGACAATGTTAGGCGCCGTGATGTTAATAAAAGCTCCTAATTTTTTGTCCCAACGCTTTACAAAAACATTATTGGCGGCAGACGTACAATTGGATACGACTAGTACAGATTTATTGTCCATCCATTTTACGACCACTACATCATCGCAAACAAATTGTTGAGATTCGCCGCGTTTCATGCGACGATCTGGTTTGAAGTCCATAGTTTTCCTTTCCGGTAATCGGTTCATCATTAACGTCGATGTGCCATGCATCCCCAGTGTATTCAAACGCTCAAGTATTGGTATTGATGTAAAGAAGCGATCAAAGTAAATACAGCTTCCTGGTGGAATAGATTTCGAAAGATGAATTACTATTGCTGCCCCAACACCGAGGGATCTGTCTTCAAGAGGTGTCTTTGCACCTTGGTAAACTTCAAAGTCGACCATAAGGCCATCATGGGTTGTTGCTACAAATGCTTTTAAGCCTTGGGGTCGCGGCTTATTTTTAACGACTTGTCTTAATCCACAAGCACACGTACCGCAAAACGGGATCATTTGCTCGTCAATAGAGTAATACCCTGGCTGCCTTTCTAATCTATTACAAGCACTCTTGACTTGGTCCAATATTGGTTGAACTTTCCAAAGGGAGTTTTCATTTCCTAGCGGTGCTGTATCGCTATCAACTACATGAAGTGCTGTTCGTAATTGTTTGAAGCGATCCCTGGAAATCTTGTCTGCGATTAAACCTAACCGCATGTCATCTCTCCAGTACATATGTAGGCGTGGATAGGTAATGCAGCCCATAACGAAATGAACTCCTATGAGTTTTTTTTATTTCCGCTGCATCTGTATTTAAAACGTAACCAGTGCTACGCATGTGGTAATTATTAGTACAGGTAACAACACGCCCAAAAAAATCATCACTGAAATAGTCTTGGAAGTACTCTAAGGGTGTTCTGATTGCTTTTGGCATTCGTGTTGGGAAGCTATGTTCTTTTTCGTTGAAAACAATTTGCTTCCAAAGTTTTTTCCTTTGCTTTTGTCCAGCTATCTGATGATCAGAAACTACTATGACGGGATCGATATTATCAATTGGATCTTCGGCGTCACCACTGTACTCTGCATCTGAACAATCTGGAGTTGCAGGAGGTTCTTCTTCAACAAAAATGTTATTTGGGACTGGATCAAAATGATCGGCTATTTCTTCAATCTCATCGAATAACTCAGCTTCTGAATCATTTCCATCGCTAATTAGTTCAAGTACCATTTCATGTGTTAGTTCTCTTTTTGAAGAAAAAAAAATGTATTGTCAAGATCGCGTAAAACTCGTAATCAAGATGAATTAACAATCAGATGCACTTATCCAGAGCTCCTAACGTTCTCAGTTTTCATATCTTGCACGATTTCCCACCCTCATCAATTTATTGTTAAATTATATTTGAGCACGCCTAACCGACTAATGAAGAACGACAACTGAGTTTGAAACTGACCGGCACGATCGTGATTCTTTATTTAAATGACACAATTTATCCGATAAATATTTTATTACAAACGAAGAAATTACGCACGTGTAAGCTTTATCACTTTAGTAACTCAACAAACACAATTACTTAATAAAATATAACAATAGCTTTAAAAAACAAATACTTACTGCGACCTCCTTGTTTGTCAATAAGTCGAACATTAACTAACGATCAGCTCAGATTTGAAGTTCTACGCATGAACTGACTTATACACGATTGAATCGTACCGTTTCGAGACTGAGAAGTTGATTTTACAAATCGTGGAAATTTTTACAATAATACAGCATGATCGTGCTGCACCGTCCTGAAAAGGATATATCAACTACATCATATATAAAATGCTTTAATTATTTGCCAACTGATACATATTTCTTTTAAAGGTTGTACTCTTATTTGATGCTTCAAATTGCAATGCCATCTCAAAATCACAAAGAGCGTTTAGTGACAGTGAGGTATTACGAGCCTTAACGTATATTCCAACAAATTTTTCTTAGTTGCCCCACCTGATAAAGAAATTAGAAACAGTCGGACTGGCACTTGTGGAATCCCTAGAAATTGTACAGAAGGCAGTGGATCTCGCATCGAAAGCCCCTGGACCAGCAGGAATAAAAATAAAGGATAAACTTAAAGCGGTTTTGCAAAAAAAACCTTCTTCAGAAAATTTAAAAATAATTTCCGAAATGTACCAGGGGATTTTTATTCGAGATTCTATGTTTGATGTACCGTCACCACAACAAATCAGTTCCCTGAAATACGCTCCGATAACATCATGTGACGTAGAGAGGTCCTTTTCAAGCTACAAATAAATTGTCGGCGACAAGAGAACTTCTTTAACTTCAGAGAACATAGAGAAATTACTGGAGACCAGTTGGCAGCGTAATAAAACCAATACTTAAATATAATTTGCGTAACTTGTTAGTACCTACTGTATATGTGGAATTATGGTATATTTTTTAAATAAACTGCTTCAGTCGAATTAAAGTTGTTTTTATTTTACCTTGAACAGATATTTTGCTGTTGCTTTTTCTCTCTCAGTGCAAAGCCAATTTTTTAACGTTGCCTTTTTTACTTTGCTTTTGCCTTTTTAGTGTTTTTTTGGCCTAACTATCCTAGGTCTATATATAATGAATGTTCGTTGTACGTAATGGGCAAATCTGGAGAATTAATGACTGAAATGTCAAATTTATGTTGTTGAGGTTGAGGTATAGATTGTTTTTAGTACACAACATTTTCGATAGGTGGCACTTTTCAAAAGTTACGAAAAATAGGTTTTCTTCGCATATGAGTTTCTAATTATCCACATGCGTGACCAGCAAAGTGGACCGGGTACAGCTAATATCCTATAAAATACTTGGCATAAATTTGTCAAGCGTTAAAAATCTGGTAATTTATTAACAATTTCAAATTGTAAAGTGAGCGAGTTGTACCTAAAGACAAGTGGTAATTATAATCTAAATTTACGTTTTTCAAACAGAATATTACTTTTCATACGACGAAAATATGTCTGTGGTTTATAAAACAGTGTCTATTATATGACAGATCCATAATTACACAAAAAATGTAAATCTCATTTTTTTTAGTTTGCACTTTGTAGGTTGAAAGGTTTGTGTGTTGTTTCACATCGGGTATTTTAAAATGGCTCCTTCAATAATTAAAAAAGTAGTATTAATGCAATGCACAAAAAAAAGTTAATTACACTTCAATTATCTTTCCATTTTCCTTTCCATAAACATTAACCTCGATAAGTAGTACTAATCTCGCCACCTATCGCTTTTTCTTTACATACAACATATTTTTACAGTTTACTGCTTATCATTAAACCAGTTTTCCTTTCATTTTGAAACAGTGTTTATTCTTATCTTAGATTAGAACTATTAATGTACAGATTATATTTATTTAAACTTTGTAAGTTAAAATACCAAAAATTCCCTGCTTTTAATGGAATAATCGTGTAATATATTTATAGAATTACAGGCCGGTTATGCATTGTCATTAATGTAGTTTAACCTAACATAAAGGACTTGAAATACGTGGGTTTATATATTTATTTAAGTTTTAACGTAATGTAGTAGTTATAACTCTGGTTTTCAGTAAATATGAAACGTTACTTATTGACGTTTCGTATTAAGTGTAACGATATATTTTTTAATCACTTAAACCAAAATTTACATAACGTAATGGGAAAAAATAGTTTTCCATGCCAAATGTAGAGTTGATATCTTATAAAATACAGCCGCACTTTCATAAAACCTCTTACAATATACAATATACCTTGGTTTTTACACTTAAAAAAATGCACTAGTTGGTATCTATTTTTATTGTTAAATCGATTAGGTGAATAAGTAAGAAACATCTAAACCAGGGATTCCCAAAGTGGTCGATATCGACCCCTTGGGGTCGAAATCGGTTTCCCAGGGATCGAAATAAACGAAAAAAGATTTTGGGGGTCGACGAGGTCTAAAAATCGACGCCTATTAATTAACACAAGTTCTTATTTGAAACTTTCAAGATACTGTATGAGTTGTGTTACGTGTACCAACTTGTTATAAGAATGACTAATATTTTATTTAGTAGGAAGTATCATTGTTGTACTTTTAAAATATGACGCATATACGCGATTTAACACGAACGAAACCATGATCAAATTCAAGCCAAACATGCTCCCGATATTTTACTATATAACAAGCTTGCACTTAGGTTGAAAGAGAAAGCTGGTAGCGTAGTGATGACACAACCTGCTTTGCATTCGGGAGGTAATGGGTTTGATTCACGTTACCGTCTACCTTGTATGAGGTTTTTTCAGGGGGGTTTCCTCATATACATGTAGCAGCTTGGTCACTGCGTATATGCACACCATGTGCGGCTACTTAGGCGAATGCTGGGGTAGTATTTTCCCCCTCAGAACCCTAACTCCGTTCCTTCCGATCCTATCCTGACCACATCCATCCTTAATCCCACCATTCATATATATGTAATGTATATATGTATGCTGGGAATCCGTGATTGTTGGTGAAGGAGCTAGGAAAGCTCGAGCAACCCGCCCTCCCTCTTGGGGAGGGAATGAAATACGTGGTCTTTTCCTTTTCCTTTTCAGATTGAAAGTTCATTTGCGTTTTGAAATTCGTTGGAGCTTGAATGATAATCCACTCATCTACCAATTTATTTCAAGAGATTACAAAGTATTTACATAGTTAAATAAAGTGAATTAAAATAAAGTGATTGAAAAAGAATTTACAAAGTGCTTAGTTACCTACGCGCGTTAATAGCTTAGCCATACGTTTATGCAGTTTATGAAAAAGTAACAGTGTAAGCACCAAAAAACGTTTTAGTATTTTTTGAAATTACTTTAGAAAAGTTGTTACCTAATATTATAAATGTTCAATTTTCTTTGTTTTCGTTTTTTACGCTACCTAATACACATTTTCTATACTATCCAAGTTTATCAATGAGTAAGTTCGTGAGCATAACTAAAAAACATCCAGTACCTAGGTGTGATAAAAAATAAGCTCATGTGCAAATTTAATAGTTTTATTGTTGTTTTTTTAAGTAGTTTCTTAAACATTTTTTTTTTTTGATGTGCAGGTTTACTGCGAGTTTTATGATGATAGACACGAAAAAAAATGCGGACAATACAGTTTGGACTACTTGAAGTTTGGATTTATTCCATCTTTATCAAATCAACACTTGCCGATGTGTCTCATATGTGAAAAAGTATTCAGTAACGATGCCATGAAGCCTTCAAAAATGGAGGACCACTTATCACGAGTACATGCTGACAAAAAAAGTAAGCCCTTGTCATTCTTTCAAGCACTTAAAGAGAAAGTAGAGAAAAGGCCATCCATAAGATCGATGTTTGCGTCATCATCTATGCAAGACGTTGATGGTTTACGAGCGTCCTATAATATATCTTTACTAATAGCGAAGTCGGGCAAACCCCACACAATTGGAGAGCAGCTTATTTTACCAGCCATTGCGGAGGTCCTCGACAATGTATTGCACGAGCCCGCACATAATATTATAAAGAAAATTCCTTTGAGCAATAACACCGTTCAGAGACGAATAGACGAGATGGGTCGCGACGTGGAAAACGTTTTATGCAATTCCTTACAGATCAACAGATGTTCGATATATTAAAGATGAAAAGTCACCAGGTTCATCCATCACACTGAATTTTTTATTTTTTTGATCTTTATTTTGCGATTTTTAATGTTTTTTTCAAAAAATAATTACCTACTTAAGTATTTTCACGTAATTTGTATTAATAATTATTAATTACACTTGATATTTACTGAATTTTATGTCTATTTATTTTGTTAAATTTTGATGAGAAAATGATGTCAAGTTTACTCACTTAACCAACCGCAACGTTTTTTAAATTTGGAAGTATTTTGTATATATAGGAAAAAAACTAGAGATAGGATTTTTAAAATAATTTGTCTGTGGGAGTCTGAGGTATCAGTTCATTTTGGAAAAGGGGTCTCTGACCCAAAATAGTTTGGGAATCCCTGATCTAAACTTTGTAATTTCTTATAAACGAAAATGTGAGGATATATATATATATATATATATATATATATATATATATATATATATATATATATACTCAATAAAATAATTGATCAATGTTGAATGTTCCATACGAAACGTAAATAAATGTTATTTTACTCATTTAAACTATTGCTATTGCAATTTTCTGCTATTGTGCATAAATGGGTAATTTTAAGTTGACTTTTAATAATATAGGAATAAGTCAGTGCAGTTTTAGTTAAGATAGGGTATGTATAGTTCTCACGAGTGTAATTATCAGGTGTTTGCTTTAGTTGCTGCAAATATAAGATTTTCTAAGTCTGATCAACTTTTTTATAATAAATTACAATCCATTTATATCAAGCAACAAGTATTACCATTGTACCGGGTGTTCAAGTAAAAAGGAACGCCGGCCATATCTACAGTTTTAGGAAAAAATTTTACATAAAATCTTGAGGCTGACCTTGGGGCCTGCCGTTGGAGTTGATCTTGGGCCTGCCCCAGAACCAAATCTACTCTAGGCAAGTTCAGAACCTGATCTACTCCGTGACTGTTTTTTCAACGTGATTTGCTCTTGGTAATTTCCAATGACTTAATTTGGCCTTGGAAAAGATACTATAATAGGTACATTTGAGTTTAGTTAATTTAGTTCTATCTGAAGAACATATAGTCATGGAATTTTTAACAGCTAATCAAATTTTGGATTTGTTTCGTGATAGATTATTATTAACCGACGAACTACTGATAAAAGCATACAATATGATTAATTACAAGGTAGTATTTGAAAACGATACTATCGATTCGCTAGAAGTGTACGATGATTTTGAGGAGGCCGTGCGGGGAGCTGGTGAAATTTCAGCAAGATTTGCCCAAGTGTGAATAACTGTTGGGTTCCTGTCACTTATATAGACTCACTAAATCCACTTTCAGTGTTTTTACTTATGAATAGTTAATATAAACTGATTATCGGTTCCCCCTGTCATTACCATAAAGTATTTTTTTAGAATTTATAACTTAAATATACAAATAGCAAAAAAATCTAATTATTTCTATCACACTTATTGTAATTCTCTATTTACATTTTTCACATTAACTATACGTTCGTTAGCGGGACCTTACCTATATGAATTTTTACAAAAAACGATTTTTATTTACAACATACTTTAAAATGATATCACCTTGAGATTGTAAAAGTCAACCTTCAACAGTTTTTATATTGTGTATACATACAAAATTACTTTTAAAAATAAAATGCGAAATTAAGAGCTCGTTAGTATTATCATAGATATACATCAAAATTTATACCTTTTATCGTTAATATACGATTTAAACACGTGCTGAATTTAGTAGATATTTAAAAAGAAAACAATAGGATTATTTTTGATATTAAAAAGGTAAACAAAGCGACATTCATTGTCAATTTTCGATATTTACGTTCTAGAAAAACAAATCTCGGTTTTGATATTAAAGGATAATCACGATAAAAAGTAGAATATACCGGTGATCGCGGATTTTTCATCTGGAATTAAAGCCAGCTAGATTACAGAGTGCCCCTACTAAACATGAAATTAGGCTTCTATATTATTTTACATACAAGATCTGACTTAGCGGAACTACGTCTCTTAATAGAAATACCTCTGTCAAAAAAGGGTTTTAGATTTATAAACAGGTCCGAACCTCCATTCGGAAAACAAGATTATTAATAAAAAATTGAAGGAAAACTTAGCGTTTCAAAACATATTTTAAAAACAATACATCCTTTATTTAATCACATTTTTATCAGTCTTCTGCTTCTTCGACTGTGATTCGTCACTATCATCATTGTTTTGAGGTGCATCCTTCACCTCTACTTCGTCGCTATTCATCTGTAAATCATCATCATCATGGATTTGAGATACATTCACCTCATCCACTTCATCGTTTTCATCTTGAACGGTTATATTGTAATATATAATAAAGTCAGTAAAATCTCTAATGTCCCCTGATGTTGTTTCATAAACAGGAGAATACATTATAATAATAATGCTCATTCGATGGTGATTACACTTTAAATATATGCAGGATAATATATAATCTTTATTTACCACTATTATTACATAGATGAGATTATTCTTAAATTAGTTGTTTTCAGCACGACCCCAGAAATACTACCCGATTCATCTGGTTGAATTTATCTTTATCCAATTTCGAGTCAGTTGTACGTTTTCTAATGCGCAAACAGAATCTTCAATATTGTGGTGTATGCAACGAAATGTCTGTGTCTTCTTGTTTAAGCTAGATTTCGCCTCTAGATTATTTTTTATACAAGGTCTGTCATAAACAGGAATATTCATGCAAAACAGGCTCTGAAGCTACGTCATACTTAAATCAACATGGTACGCTTTTAAAGATATGTTATGTTTGCTAAATACCAAGGGAAATAAAAAATACTGAAATAAGCCAAACGTTTGTGTTCAGTTTTCTACAAAAGCGTCATAATGACAATACCAATATCTACTTATGTAGCAATAGACAACGACTGTTCGTCGTAGAGTTGCGGTATAAAATTTTATTACTAAAGTGACCAAGAAAAGACCGTGGAAAATATTTTCAAATTTGCAAGATGACCGCCAGGGGACGTAACCGCCATCCTAAACTTTTAAACTGATTTTTTACTGAAATCCACCAAATGTACCAAGAAATTATATGCTTTTTAAAGCTCAGCTTTATTCGAGTAACTTTTGTTTGACGTACCTATTAAAATAAAGTGGTGGGGGTGTTACAGTGATTTTTTAAATAAACAGCTGTAACTCCTAAACGACTCAACTGATTTTAATAAACTTAGTCTCGTTGGAAAGAACATTTACTGCTCCATCAAAAGCATCTTACCTGTAATATGTCTAATTTTTAGTGATGCCACTATTGCGCGTTTTCTATATAATATCAGAAAATTGCAAAATTCTCTAAAAAGTTAAACTTTTTTTCATAAAAATGAGATAGGATCATCCCTAAATAGGTTAGTGAAAACTGCATCTCGATATCTTATTCCTACCTTAAAATATCGAAAAAAGAAAAGTTTGCTATAAAATTTGAAAAAGTCGATATTACACCGGTATTTATTCTTATTAATTCTTTTTTCAAGATTCAATGAAAAACTTCCATCATTTTATAACTTTTAAATAAGAAAAGTTTTCATAATTTCAAAGATTAAATGTAATAATATGATGATATTTATTTTTGAAAGGTATTATTCCAAATTTGCGGAATTCTTTTTATTAATTTTATCTATGGCCCTAAAAAGGATCGATTGTGCAACAATGCCTACTTAAGTAGGCATCAAGTACCTACTTAATGCCTACTTAAATGTCTCCCATCGACCTCGATGCATTGTTGAAGCCGCTCATGCGTGGACATTACAGCAGCTTCAACTTCGGCTCTTGATAGACTACGAATAGCCTCTCGAATTCGTACTTTCATGTCGTCTCTTGTTGTTGGTGGAGTTTGTAAACAATATCTTTTAAGCGACCCCATAGGTAAAAGTCCAAACAGGTTAAGTCTGGGGATCGGGGTGGCCAAGAAAATATACTTCCTCGTCCAATCCACCTCTGGTGATATATTAAATTTAAGTGTTCTCCCACATTTACTGAAAAATCTGCTGTGCAACCATCTAGCTATAAAACTTGTTTTGCCGTAATCGCAAGGCCACATCTTCTAACAAAAGAGGCAATTGGTTTACCAGAAAATCAAGAAACACGGCACCATTTAGTGGTTCATCAATGAAATAGGGACCTATAATAGTTCCGTCCAGGATGCCACACCACACATTAACAGTCCAACAACCTTGATGTTGGACCTCGTGCAACCAGTGAGGATTAGTGTCAGACCAATAATGCATATTATGCAAATTAACGTTTCCATCACTTTTAAAAATCATCCGTCCAAAGAATTTCGGATAAAAATCCTCTATTTTCCCTGACCATGCCCAACATCCAAGGACAATAATCTATCCGTCGGTCAAAGTCTTCGTCATGTAAGGCTTGATGTAAAACCATATGATACGAGTGCATTCTATAAATTTGAAATTACAAACACATTTTGCAACATGTAAGAAGTATTTTCAGTAACATAAGAATTTACCTATGATCCTTTAAAATGTTTTGAATAGTAGTTCGTGACATATCCAACGCGAGAAACATTGCTCTCGTACTAACGTGGGGATTCATTGACATGTATTCTAAGACAATAACAATGTTGTCTTCCATTCTTCTAGCAGAGTCTCTTCGCAACTTTGGTCGAAAGCTTCCTGTATTACGCAAATTTTGCACTAAACGCGGAAAAATTCTCGCATCGCGTAGACGCCGATCTGGATATCGAGCTGAGTATACTCCTTTAGCCAATGCCGCATTTGGAAGACATTCAGAATATACCGCAATCATATCAGCACCTTCATTATTTGTAAAAGACATTATAGGTAGTTTTAAGGATTTACTTGTGCAACAAACATAAATTATACTGTCTATCAAATTTTAATATTTGTTTACAATTTGATTTTAGGTATTTGTTTTTTCTCAATGGCCTACTGCTAATATTCTGTCTATTCTGCACTTGCATATTCTATGCATAGATTATTATGCCCCTACATGTTTTTTTTTAATTTTTGAAATTATGAAAACTTTTATTATTTAAAAATTATAAAATGAAATTTTTTATTGAATTTTGAAAAAAGACAAATAAATAAGAATAAATACCGGTGTAATATCGACTTTTTCATATTTTATAATAACTAAATTTTCTTTCTTCGATATTTTACGGTATGAATAAGATATCAAGTTGCCTCTTTCACTAACCTATGTATTTTTATGAAAAAAAGTCATATTGTTGCATTTAATTTTTTAGAGAATTTTGCAATTTTCTGATATATGAAACAACGCGCTCTAGCGGCATCACTAAAAATTAGACATATTACAGGTAAGATGGGTTTGATGGAGCAATAAATGCTCTTTCCAACGAAACTAAGTTTATTAAAATCAGTTCAGTAGTTTAGGAGTTACAGCTGTTTATTTAAAAAATTAGTGTATCACCCCCACCACTTGATTTTAATAGATACGTCAAACAAAAGTTACTCGAATAAAGCTGAGCTTTAAAAAGCATATAATTTTGTGGTACGTTTACTAGGTGGATTTCAGTAAAAAATCACTTTAAAAGTTTAGGATGGCAGTTACGCCCCCTGGAGGTCATCTTGCAAATTTGAGAATATTTTCCACGGTTTTTTTTTGGCCACTTTAGTAATAAAAATTTTTACCGCAACTCTCTACGACGAATAGTTTCCGAGAAACAGCACTTTGCATTCTTATCTGACCACCCGATACATATTTTGCCACTTTACACTACCTTCTCGCATAAAATATTCAACAAATTAATTTCTTATTGCTTCACAAATGGCAGCATTTTTCCGTCCATCCTGGGTATTGGACCAAAAGACTTTGAATTGTTGTTTCCTATTTCCAGTCGCCAAGTTCCAGAAATTACTACTCCTTCATTATCCTCATCGAATGCACTATGAGGAGTGTATATATTTCTAGAAAGTTTACTTTTACTCAAAAAATTATAACATCAGTTTTCTTAAAACTCTAAAAACGGCAGACATAATGCGGAAAACATATTTACTGAGACGTCGAGCACGGCACAGCCTGTAATTAAAAATTCTTTGTTTGGATTTTATTTGTTCTACGAGACAAGCCTTCAGTATACAGGGAGTTCCATTGGGAAAATGCATAGTTAACTGTAGATAGGGAACTTGTAATCTTAAACAGGTGTCGTATAATTAATTTCATCCACTTATGATTAAATACTTCTAGCCAAGAGTTATAATTAGCTATGGAGAATAATGGATAGCTAGAAGATTTTATGCCTCTTTGCTCAGTGGTAGTTTAATAGGTCTAGGTTCAATAATATTTGATTTGCTTATTAACAAACATAGAATTGCATAGATATTTTCGCTTTACAAAAAAAAGTGTTGCTTCAAACCTGAAAATAAATAATGTAATATAGGAACAAATAAACTTTAAAAATAGAAAAGTCACAAAAACTCATGATAATAACAAGTAAAAAAATAATGACAACAATGAGTTTTATTACGATACTTAATTTGATTATAATGGATGATCTCTTAAAAACTAATGTTAGTGATTCTTAATTAATTGCCTTAAGCTATAATGTGAATTAATTAACAATATGAAATACCTGGAGTAATTTCTTTTACATTTTGGGTGTCACTGGAACTTCAGCAGATAAGCAAATGCTGTCGACTCATCACGCAATGCGCAATTTTAATGGAAGTTGAAGTAAACATCAGATTGGTATGCTGGCAATTCCAAATATATAACAATTTCTTTATAAACCGCCAAACTGAATTGATTTTACATGGTTCAAAGTAAAATTTGGTAATTGAATTCCCACTTCGTATTAGCAAAGCTCTTGCATCATCTCGCAAAGTTAACGTTAAAATAAAATTAAACCCAACGTAAAATAAGTCTAACCAAAATTGAGTTGCCTGAAATGTAAGTGTCTCAAATTTCCGTATGATAAATTTAAAAACTCACCATATAAATGTGGCACTCTAGATAAAAAAATAAACAAAGCGAAAATGGCTTCTACCCTACACTCAAAGTAACCCTGCGCAATGACCGAAAATGATTCGAAGCGCGGAAAGGATATGCAGTGAGTAATAATTTAGCAAAAGAACTAAATGGAGATTTTACGCCAATAAGGTATGCAACTAACGCTACACGAAATGCACTTAAGTTGCCAATATGAACGTAAATTTTAAACGTACATAAAAAGTTTGTTACAAACTCCTAAGCTATCTCAAAACCCCGTACTTAATGGGTCTTACTACTTTAATAACCAAGATACAGGGTGTTTTATCTATTTTGCAAACCGTTTGCTTGATTCATATCTTTCTTGCCACACTGTATATTTTCTTGATATTTGGGCGTCAAGGTGACAAATCGATTAATTTATTTAGAATAAAAGAAATCCAGGTCCAGATTAAAGAAAAATTATAAAATGTTCCCACCCAAAAACAACACCCTGCATATCAGATTTTTCTAAAATGGATTCTGTATTTGAAAAGAGCACGAAAAAATGAATTTAAAGATGTACTTTGCATTTTCGGCAAAATGTTTCTTCTTGTAAATTTTTGAGTTCGAATTCTGAAATGGTGTGAATTGTAAGGGCTCAAAATGGAAACTAATTTCTTTTTAATGTGATTTAGTTTTAATGAAGACTTAGATCCGTCCAAGAAGTTCTTTCCTGCTATTTACTTCCTCATCGTAAACTTTGGATTTCCGAAATCCCCAAACATAATAATCGGCAGGATTAAAATCACACGACCAGGCATGAGGACCACCTCTACCAATCAATCTATTGGGAAAATTCTCTTTTAAAAAGTATCTGACTATGCTCCTGTAATGTGGTGGAGCACCTTCATGTTGAAAGTATATTCCACCTGTATCGATATTTTCATCATCTAGCAGTACTGGTAACATATTTTCCAGAAAATCTAAATACACTTCACCGGTTAGACTAGGAGATAAAATGTGCTGTCCTATTAGTTTATTATCAAATATGTCACTGCATACATTAACGGAAAACTTATGCTGCGAGTGAGTATGCCTTGTTTCAAATGGATTTTGCTCTGTCCAAACGTGTGAGTTCCTCAGGTTCTATACCCGTCTCTCGTGAATCGTGCTTCACTCTGTTTACAATCCTTAGATTTCGGATGAACCACCTGCTAAACTTGATTCTGGGTATTTCATCCCCTGCTACTAACCGTTGTACTTCCTGCGCATGTTAAGAGTGGAGGCCAGACAGTAGTATGCGGAATTTGCAAAGGATGACTAATTCGCCGAGTACTCACTTTTGGATTATTTTCGATTAAATTAAAATTATTATTTTCCATATTTACGTATTGTCTTTCATTACGTTGGTTTGGTGTTACTTATCGGAAATAGTGAGGGTTTTTATCTGATGAAAATTGTGCTAGTTAGCAAATCCATTGCGTTGGAAGGTACACTCGTCAGTAAGAATGATCTTAACCAAAAATTGCAACAATTAATCCTGTTTTGAAAATCGGTCTCCTTGAGCTCTTGATGTAGTTGGATGTGACAAGGATGAAACTTTTTTTAATTATTCTTCTGACAAATGTTCTACTTACTTGAAATTCTCTTTCCAGTTGTCGTGTACTCGTGTGGTGATTTCCTATTAGTTCAGTTAACATATTGAGTTGATTATCTTCGTTCAACGCAGGTTTTATTCTTTCCTGGTTTACAAGATAATGAACTCTTCCTGTTGCAATAAATCTTTCTAGCAGATTTTTGAATGATTCTTCCTTTAGAAGACGCTCCTGGTCAGGATATCTTGCTTTGTACACTTGACTAGTTAGGAACGTATTTCTAGAGCATTCCCCAAGAACAAAAACCATATCAACCATTTCATTTTGAAAAAAGCTTGCCATTTTTATCAGTTAAATTTAATATTAACTACTCAAAAAAAGCTCTAACCAGAAATAGCAGCACGAACTACTACCTAATGTCAAAATAAAGTGATAGAAATGGTTTCCCTTTCACAGCGTTCTAGTTACTCATAGAAACTGAAAATTTAAAAATACAGCAAATTAATCAGAAATTGTGAAATTTTTCTGCTTAATACATAATGTTTTATAATGTGAATCATTTTTTGTTTATTTTCCAGGGGCTACTAGATAATGCAAATTAAAAATTGAAAAATACAGCAAATTAATCAGAACTTGTAAAATTAAAAGAAATCTACGGAAGATAGAAACGGATAGATTTATATCGTTAGATAGGTGAAAAATTCCGCATTTGATGTAAAAATTACAAAATGGGCGTTCCATTTGAAAAAATCAAGTTACCGCATTGATTGGAATTTTCTAAATTGACAAAGTAATTTCTCTAAACACAAGAATAATTCGGAATCCGGTCTACGCTATTACATTTCATGTACTATGACAACGATATTTAATTTTTTTCAGACATCTACCTTTCGTAAAAATGATGAATTGCGGATAAACGATTCATTTTAGGTACTATGTGTGATACATAAAATCGCACTAGAATTGATCAAGGAATCTAAATATGTAAAAATATACAGGGCGTTCCACTAAAAAAATGCATCTTTGATATAAATCGCCCTGTATAGACTTTGCCATACAAGTGAAAATATTTTAGGTGTAGCCTTAAGGATACCCCACCACATCCCATTAACAAACTTTAGAAATATTCCTTAATAAACCCACAATCTTCCACCCACACACTATTGGCCCACCCTGTATATGTATAAGTAACAAAGAATATTTTGTAAAAAAAATTTTGAGAATATGTTTGGTTATGTTAACGTAAAAAACGATACATTTTGTAGTCATATTACTCTAGCGGTTTTTGCGTTAACCTCTTTCAAAAACATTTACGATCACATAGCCTTAAAATCATTTGTAACTACAGTTGTCATTTAAGACGTGTAAAACACATTACAAAAGGCTTTAATTGAATCACGATGCCTCGAGTGCGAGATATATTCGATAGAATGCATCGGAGTTTAAACACTGAAACAGTCTGTGTTCGGGCATGGAGCCAAGAGGGCCGTACACGAAGAGCGGGAGGTACAAGACGTCCTCGAAGAACCACAGAAGGCAAAAATCGCAAGATCGCCGTCTTAAAGTATTGGTTTTACGAGACCGCTTCTCGTCTACACGAGCGATTGAGGATCAGTGGTTTGCAGAACATGGAAGGGCGATTGAGATGCGAACTGTTTATCGCCGAATAAGAACTTTTGGACTCTTTTCATACCGTCCCCATTTATGCCACCACTGACTCCTGGGCAACCGACGTGATCGTCCTAGTGTGGTGTAGAGAACGGGCAAATTAGCACCAAGAATAGAGTTCAATTGTCTTTAGTGACGAGTCTAGATTTTGTTTGGGCATGCATGACAGTCGTGCAAGGGTGAGGAGACGGCGTGGTGAAAGACAAGATCCCAAATTTTCTGTGGAAAGGCATGTACACGACACAGTTGGAGTTATGGTATGTGGGACTATTGCTATTGGAAGTAGGTCATCTTTGGTCTTCATTAGAGGTAACATGACCGCTGCGCGCTACATCCAGGAGACCGTGAACCCCATATTGTACCTTATGTTCAGACCATCCCCAACAGCACATTCCAACAAGACAACGCACGACCTCATGTTGCTAGTTCTTTGGATAATTTTGAGGCCAATCAAGTTGCTTAGTTGCCTTGGCCACCGAGATCTCCCGATCTTTCACCCATCGAGCACATATGGGATATTATGGGAAGAAGATTAATCAATTTTAATCAAATTGAAATCTTGACAGCTTATCTTTTCATGACAGCCCGGAAAATTTAATTTTCCTGCTCCAAAATATATGCGTAATTGGCCAGAAATGGTGGATTTCAGAAAAAATCATTCTTATAGTGTTCCAATAAATCACCATCTACAGTCAAACAATAACCCAGTGTATCGTAAAACCCGCGTCTTCCATTTGCTTCTTAAACACGGTTTACCCTATCACAGTGATTGCAATTTTGTAGTACCTCAATTTTAGGAATCTGTTGTCCACCGTACATTTTAAATTTCAAATGATCCCACAGAAAAAAGTCGTTGGGGGAAAGATCGCGGATATAGCGGAATGCTATCTCTCGTGCTGATGACGTTTCCATTAATCTATTGAGATCCATTGAGATCTAGTGTACATTTCGGCATGTAACAGTCGGTAGGGATTTAGGACTACTATAGAATATGTACGCCACTCACCTGGCACAAGCTCTTGATAACAACGCAGCGTGTAAAACTTGTGCTTGTGTACCTTGAGAATCTTCTGTGCGGTGATGTAGTGAATTTATAAAGTTTATGAAGTTACCTCAAACTGAGGCCGGGATTTTCGATGGCAACTGTTAATAAGTTGAATGTATTTTCGTTCGCGTTAGCATCTGCTGGACGATCGGCAGGAGTCCAACGATGTTTTCAACTTCTGTATTATCGTGTGCATCATGCTGACTCTTCGAGCGATGTTACCTCTTGGAGAGAAGCTGGAAAGTTGCAAATTACACAACTTTGGAATATTTGATGAAATTTACAAAGATTTCTTCCTTTGAAAGAATAATTAATGTTTTAGTTAAGCACAATTAACTTCACACTCTGATGCCACCCCACAACAATTACAAGTTTATTAAAACGTTTTAGCAAGCCGTACACGATTATCCGTCCCTTGAACCAACTCTTCATAAGAAAATACACAAAAGAGAGGCGGGGTAGCAACCCCTCGATCCACACTGACAACACGTTCTTTAAGCTCACATGAGATAAGGGTGGTTTACACCACTAATCCACGCTCAAAGACCGGGTGCCGATCACACACACACGTCTTACCCCCCTTAAGATTCATTGCCCTTTCACGACTTCTTCCAAATTTGCCATCTTACATTTCAAGAACCCTAGTAGATCCCTTTACTAGAAATGCATTCAAACAGTTCGATCAGTAAAACGACAAATTTTCCATGCACCCGAAATAAAAAAATATTAATCAGCATTAAACTTTTGCAACATGCTAGAACGTATTTATAAGTAACCCGATATATTTTGGTCGTCTATAATCCTACTTCCTTCATTTGTGATTCTTCTCTATAAAAAATACCAAGTTCACTGTCGCTGTGTTAATTTTTTTCCCTGAAGACAACCTATGTATAATCTCGCGCATTTAAATTTGCTACAAGGAATTAGCTCTTAATGACGTAATTTCCTCTAAATTACTAAGTTAACAAAAATGTAAATTTACATATTTCTTTATAAAGTTTCCTAATACGAAGCCAGCTAAGCCTTAAAAATGAAAAAAATAAGATTTAAAATGCTTAAACTGTATTAGGGCAGGCCGGGGCCAGTTGTCACAATTATAGGAAATTTTTTTCTAAAAAAACAATCTGAAACATTATGTACGCATTTAGTGCATCACTAACATGGTTCATGTTTTGGAAATAGTATTTAAAATCTACAAGGCTATACATGAATGCAAAATGCAAAATTTTAATTTTTCAAAAAATATGCACAAATGTGACAACTTGCCCCTCGTCGCGGCTGGATGTCACATTACTTGGGGTTGGTTGTCACGTATATTTTAGATGATAAGTTGTAAAATTATTATTTATGTTTATTAAAAACAAAGTGTTTAGGAAAAATAAAATAGTTTTTAAAATCACTGACTATCGCAGTTATGACAAATCTAAATTTCTTGTCCATCAGTACACGCATCATGGGACCAATGACCGCAGGATGTGCAGTTTATCCACTCTTCATTCGGCACACTGTTGGAAAATGGTTCAAGATAAAATAAGTATAAGCATTCTTCTTCACTTTCACTATCCGAATAGAGTTTGAAGTTTGTGGGAGCAATGTGGGTGAAAAGAATGCATCACAATACCATTTGTTTTGGAAAAATTAAGCCCTTCTATGCTCAAATGTGAACCATGGGTATCTAATAGAAGCAGACAAGGTCTTTCAACGGTACTTTTTACATGAAGATGAAAAAATTTAAGAAAATCCAAGAAACGCCCACTCTTGCATCCAACCTGATGGGTTTGCTGAACCTTGTGAACCAGATGGAGGCGAATTTAGAAATGCGGTATAAAATGCACACGAGGAAATATAAAGAAAGGAGGTACGCAAATTTCCTATAGCTGACACTGCACTTGTTATGATAACAAGAGTTCCTCTCTCTGCCGAAACTATCGAACCAACCTGTTTAAATCCTCGTCTTGGAACAACGCGGTCAAGCTTTTGAACGGTTGTAATGCCAGTTTCCGCCATATTCCAATTTGGTGAGCCTTAAATTTATATTTCTTCATAACTAACGGTAAATTATCAAAGAAGGCGTTTACATTTGTTCTATTAAAGCTGTTGGCCCTTGCTAAACTAGTTGCCTTCAGTTTTTGAATAGAAAATACACGATGACGCTTTAGGAACGCACTAAACCAGTCGGCACTAGCCATTTTTTTAAGCTTCCATTTTTCCGCATTTTCAATGAATTAGCACTAACAAACTGATAACTTAGAACACGTACTTCCTTAGGTGATAATCCAGATTCGTTAAGCATATCTTGAACCAGTCGGTCTTCAAGTTCAACCTCAAATACTAAATAATTTTTACTGTAACCAACCGAAATAGATAGAGTAACCACCGGTTCATCCAGTAAGTCAGACTCTGGAATTTTTTGACATTACCTTACCAAAGAACGATAATTTACGTTAAAAATCAGCTACCGCTTTCCTTATTGAGGATCCATTTCATTTCACTAACCTAGTAGCTCTTAAAAGTACATCATTGGGTGCTTTTCACTTCTTAATCTTCCTTTTATAATTTCGAACCATGATTGTGTAACCTGAAAACAATAAAACCTATATATCTACCCGTGGAGTGGTGTGGAAAGCCAATGGTCTAGCGGGGCTAGTTCTCACATGTGACAACCTGTCCCACTAGACAATTAATTTTTAAAGTTTAATAACTCCACTAATTCAAAAAGTGGAAAGTCAAAACTTACAATAAATGGAATCCAGTTAATTGAAAAACGAAACGTTCTCGATAGTTATTTTTATTATCAACTGTTGTCTTGAACACACAAGCTATATCACTGGCGAAACATTTACCTACTTCGGTAAAGCGTTTTCTTAATTTTTGTCCGCGCGACCGTAATTATTCGATGACCACTTTCATACTAAATACACGCGTTCTCGGAAGACTCGACAATGATTTGTTATCCACCGTGCAACTGAATGTTGCGGTGTTGGCAAAATGTAAACATTGTGACAACCAACCCATGTGACAACTAGCGCCGATCTCTTCTCTAAGCATTTTTGTAGAAACAGGCGGCTTTGAATTTTTTTTTTTTTCAAGTTCACATCTAAATGTTTATTAACCTCTATCTGACATGAAGGTTTGAACGTCAATCTGACAAATTATTATTGTTTTTTTACAATGTTGCCTCTATTCATTACGAACATATTACGAAAGTGGGTACATAATAGACTAGCAGATAGCAATATTTTATAAGTAATAGACATTTTTCTGCCCTTTCGAAAGTAATATTTTGGGTATGATAGACATAAAATTCAATAGCATTTACGATTTGCCTTCGGGTGCAAGTCGCTCATTTTACAATTTAAAGCTTTCAATGCATTACGAGATTTTAAACATTTGACACATTTCTGCCATGTATTTTTATTGGAACCATAAGATCCATCGTAAGCCAAATGGCAGAACAGTCCAGTTGCTGCAAATAGAAAAAAACGAGATGTTTGAACTATTGATAAGTTATTATCTAAAAAAATTTATTATTTTTCTTTTAGTTTGCACTTTGTAGGTTGGAAGGTCGTGCGTTGTTCCACAACAGATATTTAAATTTGCGAAATCTGTTAAATTAGAAAAAGTTGTCATTTTTGAAGCCTTTTAATATGCTGTTTACAGAGTTGCCAAATTGTGTGTAGTTTTCGGGATATTATTAGGGAAAATGTGAAAACGTGCAATCGTTGCTACTTCGAAAACTATCATTCTGATCAAAAAAAGTTTGTCTACACAAGAAGCGTATTACAAACTCTGAACATCCTGAAAAGATTCTTAAAACTAATAACAAAAATATTTATCGCACAATATTATTCATTCAAGGTGCTTAAAATGACCCCCATTAGTTCAAAAACGCTATATTTTAATATTTGCAAAAAAATCGGTTTTCCCACCCTAAAATATTCACTTAATTATGATGTAAAAATGTGCATTTCTTTGAAATTAAAAATAAAAGAATTTAAATTCTATAAATAGTTCTAAAGTTTAAACGAGTGAAGCATAGCTTTTTTAAGATTTTGTAGAATGTATACATCGTAACTTAAAATAAAGTACTAAACTGTCAAAATTTACTAGTAAATTGTAAAGTAATAAAAAATGTGAAAAACATAAATTGATACCCTTACCTTATACCTTATTCGTATTGCATAACCGATATTATTTTCAAATAGGTACCAATAGGGAGGGTGGGGAGAGTGGACACTCGATGTTAAATTTGGTATACAGTCACTAGATAGAATAACCTAGTGACTTTGGTAGACTTAATAGCGCCCTCGTACAACTTGGGAGAAAGTATTTTCTTCACACGCACGAAATTTAAATTTAAATTTTTTTTCATTTTGAAAATTTATTAACTCAAATCATTTACCTTTATTCAAAATTATTACTTATATATGTGAAACACATTACATATTTAACAAGCAAGTAGTAAAATATAATTTTTTTTATGTAAAAGTGCAAATTCCATTTCCATCTGTACTGTCAAATTAACTTTTTGTAAAAATATCAAATGGATTCCAGGATACAACTTTTTAATTAGGTAATCAACTTAATTAAGGTAGTTATTTTTTGGCAACACATTTTCAGGTTTTTAAATCACATTGTAGATAAACGAACGTTATTCAAACTTTTTTCGGCACGATTATTTCAATGTTATGAGAATGAGAATAAATTTCACAATGTAAGCCGCACAAAAAGCGACAGAAAGATATAAATAAATTACTAAACAAATTTAGAAAAAAGACACAAAACTTTCAAGCGCTATAATTTCAAACGTCATTCATATACATCTAAACATCCCTAGATAAAACCAATAGATGACCATCTTCACGAGGAAAATTTGATACAAATAGACGCCCTCTCTTAAGGGACGAAGGAAGTACAAGACGTTTGTGATTGGTCTTTCACTAATGATATTGATTGGTCGCCTAAAAAAGCGGATTATTCAAATCCAGATTGAATAACCATTATTTTTAATAGTAATAGGCACTTGTCATCCAATATAAAAAATGTTTATTTGATATATGCTCTAATTTATAATTTCATTAAATCATCATGAGACTAAAAAAAACGTTCTTTGAATTACAGCTGAATTAAAATAAAAGGGGAAATGAAAATTTTTCAATCGTAAACTCGGTTCTATTTGTTATCTGTCTACTTGACAATACTCATCAAAAATATTTCTATCAATGTCATTAAATTTATACCAATTTGTGCAATTAAGTATTAAGTTGCTAAATTCTAAAATATAACTTGTTCAAATTTATTCTATTTTATTTTAAACTAAACATACCGTCAAAATATTTTAACCTATTTTTAATAAACCATGTTCACACTATGGAAAAATTGAAAAAAACCTACAAATTTTTTTTATATTTCCCGAATTCGGCTGTATAACAAAAATTAATTAGGTCTTTTGCTGGGTTTGAAAAAAACATGTTTGCTTGCTGTCGAATTCCAACAACTTTCAACTGCACAATAAATAGCAACCATCTACAATGATAAAACATTGAATTTCTTGTTATTACTTCTACAAATGAACAAACCTTTAAATTCACACGATGTACTTTTGTAAGAAGAAGTCCAGGTTAAAGATGAATACTAAAAAACAATAACCTAACCGCAAAACTAAATGTGACGGGAAACAGTCGGCGATCGAATGCAATCGAGCAGCGAATACAGCGTCACCTAGAAAAAAGAAGAAACTAAAAACGAATATCCAGAATAGCCTATTCAAGAAAAGTATCTATTTTTTTTTGTCTAGGTAAACATCCAATTAAAAAATTACTAATTAGGGGAGAGTAGGGGAATGCATGTATACAGTGGACTCTTCATATTAAATCGCCGATGGATATATACCCGCGGGGGCGGAAGCGCGCGGGCGGCGCGGCGGCGGAAATTTGTCCACGCACGAATTCACAAAATGAAGCGCAAGCGTTCTAACTCGTTTAGTCTTGTTAAAACATACATTACTTGAAATCGTCTATGATTGAACAAACATATTATTTGTTTCATTCTCCTTCAGCAAGCAGTACTGCACTAGTGTAGAATTTATGTACCTTGTATTTTTAAAATATTTGTGAGTGAATGTGAATTTAAGAATATCAAGAACATTAAAGATTAAAGGTAAGCTATTTTGCATTTAAAATAAACATACATACTGTATAATCTAAATTCATTTTTTTTTGTTATTGTTTTAGTAGCTTAGCAATGTGTAAAAAAAAAGAGTAGTAGTAATAATATTATTGACAAGACATTTTCATTATTTATAAAAAATCAGCAAAATTATGGAAGTTATTTCAAGTTAATTTTGATGAAGTGTGTTCGATTACATTAGTTCAACCACATACATAACAATACGCATTTCCCAATAGGGGTAGCGATCATGTTTGCAAAATCTAGAAAAAAAAAGTAATAAAAGCGAAATTATTCGAAAATGTTACTTCATACTTTCCTATAATTAAAGCAAAACTAAAGCAAATAACGCAAACAAGACTTTTGGTAATAGAATAATTACATTTATAATTTATTGAATATCTTTATTTAGATGTCTCAAGAAAGAAAGAAAAAGAAACTCTCCGGGCATCAAAATTTAATTAATAAAAAAAGACGCCAAGAAGAACAAGAGAAAAATGCTTCAAGATTAACACAGTATTTTACGAAACAAACGACCAGAACTGACCAAGATTATCCGCCAGATTCAATTCAGGAATCAGTACCCGGCTGCAGTGTAGATGAATTCAAAATACAAAGTCAGCCAGGACCAACTCCCAGTGAAGATAATCAAATCGTTGAAGAAATTACCCCTGTTTTTGGATCTGGGGACTATACTGAAGAGACCCAGGGCTTTGGCCGGAACCAATATCTCACATATCTAGGCAAGCTATTATAAAAACGGGTCCTAAACAAATAAAAAACTTTAATTTTCCGCGCGATTTGTTGGGTCGAAAATTTTTTAAAAGTTACTATACCTAAGAGAAACTTAAAAAATGGTGAAGAATGTAATAGAAATTGGTTGATTTACTCAATTACGAAAAATAACGTTTATTGCTTTTGTTGTGAACTTTTCGAACCTTCTCAGCAAAATAGATTTATTCAGGGATTTAATGACTGGCATCATATAGCAATGTACCTGAACCGCCATGAAAAACTTCCACTCACTTTACTAACTACAAAAAATGGACAGAGTTGCTTCTATCGTTCAAAAATAAAACTACTGTAGATTATTTACAGCAAACAATATTAAACATTGAAAGTAAACGATGGCATGAAGTAATAAAGCGAATAATTTATGTAATTCAATTTTTATGTAAACAAAATTTAGCACTTCGAGGCAAAAGCAATAATCTTTACAATCGCAACAATGGTAATTTTTTAAAATGTATTGAAATGCTAGAAAAGTTTGATCCTATTATATCGGAACACACACGACGTATAAATAGCGATTCTGAATTTCACAAAATGCCAACATATCTAGGAGACAAAATCCAAAATGAAATACTTTCCTTAATGGCTTTTAATACTAAAAATCATATTATAAATTTATGTCGACAAATTAAATATTTTTCAATAATATTAGATGGCACTCCGGATGTTTCTCATATTGAGCAAATAAGTGTAATAATTCGATTCTTTCATTTCAATTTAGCATTAGGATTGACTGAAATACATGAATATTTTTTAGCATTTCATCCAATTTTAGATGTTACAGGGGCTGGATTAACAACATTTCTTATTGATCTATTAAAAACATTAAATTTAGACACAAATAATATAAGAGGCCAAGGCTATGATAATGGCTCTAACATGCGCGGCAAAAATAGTGGCCTACAAAAAAGAATTTTAGATTTGAACCCGCGAGCTTTTTATGTTCCTTGTGCGAATCACAACCTGAATCTAATTGTAAATGATGCCGCTAATATCAACCATGAAACAATAAATTTTTTTAATATAATACAAGAATTATACAAATTTTTCTCAGCGTCTACTAATCGAGCATGTTACTAATTTAACTTTAAATCCCTTATCCGAAACACGCTGGTCAAGTAGAATTGATGCCATAAAGCCTCTCTATTAATATTTGAAATTTGCAATGACCACACAGACGAACAATCTAAATACCAAGCAAAATGTCGGGGAGAAAAAATGCCTACATTTACATTTATTTGCTCCGTTAAAGTGTGGTATGATATTTTAAATCAAGTAAATTTTGTGAGTAAAATGCTTCAATCTCAAATTACAAATTTGCTACTTGCTTTGGATGCATTAAACAAACTAAATACATTTTTAACTAATTATCGATCTGATGCTAGTTTTGCAGAAATTGTTGAAAGTTCCAAATTAATTGCAGAAAAGTTTGACATAGAAACTGAATTTCGTAGTGCGAGGCCATTAAGACGACGTAAAAAATCTACTCAATTTGATTATGAACATGAAGATCAACCTGAAAATTCATTCAAAGTAAATTTTTATTTCTGTATAATAGATCAAGCTTTAATTTCGTTACAAGTTCTTTATTAAAAGAACATATGGATTCATTCCAATTTTTATATTCATTAGATAATTTACAAAATAAAGAATACCTGTTATCTTGCTGCAAAAAATTTCAAGCGAAATTAAGTCATGAAAATCAGTCCGATATTGACGCAGATGATTTATGTGAAGAAATTTTACAATGTCAAGTATTTATTACGAATTCAAAAAAAGATAGTATATTTATTCAAATGATTTAGTAGGAGTTTTTCCAAATTTTACTGTAGCACTCCGTATTCTTTTATCATTACCTGTGTCAGTTGCGTCTTTTTCAAAATTAAAAATCATAAAGAGTTATTTACGCTCCACAATGGCGCAAAATACATTATCAGATCTCGCAATAATTTCAATTGAGTCTGACATACTGGATAAACTTGATATTCATGATATTATCCAAACTTTTTCTTTGCTAAAAGCTAGGAAAGTAAAATTTATTTAATGACTTATTTACATTGTTTGTATTTAATTTACCGTATATGTATTATGTTTATATTATAAATATTATATTTTTCATTTATTATTGTTGTTTATCTGTTTTCTTGTGTTTGTAATTTTGTATTTTAAATAAAAAAGTTTACACAGACTATTTCAATCTTTGTGTGTTTTTTATTTCAATGCGTTAAGAATATAACAATGCTACTAGACAATTAAAAATTAAAGTGTCCGAACCTATGGTTGTTGGGGCTCTTATCACCTTGGCATGCAAAATATTTATAATATTAGTTTTTGATACAAATGTTTTTAATTAATGGGGAGCCATCAAAAATTTTGACACAAGCGCCGCATGCTCCTGGCGCGCCCCTGGTCTTTCGCATACATTTCACCGCATTCTTGTTGTATAGGTTATGTTAAATTAATTAAAAAGGTGTTCAGAATAGGTTTGGGGTTAGACGGCCATGTTGAGCTGGGGAAATTCCGCCAGTGGCGGGATTCCCCGATGTTAATAATTATTAGTACAACTGTAGGTATATCCCACTCGTTTTAAGACTTTATTTATGTTCAGATGGTTAGAAATCGAGAAAGGACAACAGAAAA
Source organism: Vesta saturnalis (assembly GCA_036346205.1). Classification (NCBI taxonomy): domain Eukaryota; kingdom Metazoa; phylum Arthropoda; class Insecta; order Coleoptera; family Lampyridae; genus Vesta; species Vesta saturnalis. The sequence goes on from JARFJB010001284.1 coordinate 202,886, forward strand.
AGCTAAATGGACTAGTGCGGCCTTAGATTCGGCAATAAATGCCGTAGAATCTGGCATGTCTCTGAAAAGATCTGCGATATCATTTCGTATCCCAAGAAGCACTTTGAGAGATAGGATGAAAACTAGAAGCATTCAGGCAAATTCCATGGGCCGCAAATCAATTTTCAGTGCTGAACAGGGGAAAGAAATGGATGATCACGTATTACGTTTACAAAAATGTTTTATGGATTAACCCCTATAGAACTTAGACGTTTAGCATACGGATATGCGCAAAGAAATAAAATAACACAGGTTCAATAATACAAATCAACTTGCAGGATTCGCCTGCTTAGAGGGTTTTCGAAGGAGAAATCCGCAGCTTAGTCTACGAAAACCAGCTTGGGCAGAATAACTGCATTTAATGCAACAGAAATTAAAAAATTTGATGACAATTTAGAAACTGTTATGAGCAAATTCAGCTTTCCGTCGTCAAGAATTTTTAATGTCGACGAAACAGGCATCACAACGGTGCAAAAACCAGGAAAAATTCTGGGACCTAAACGCCAGAAACAATTGGTATCTACGACTAGTTGGCAGCGAGGAAAAAATATAACAGTGTGCTGTGCAATGAATGCTGCGGGGCCTTCGTTCCTCCATTATTTATATATCCTCGTAAAATAATGACAACTTTCTTGGAGAAAGGTGGACCAGAAGGTGCCGTTTACAGATGTACTGACAACGGGTGGATGAATGAAGAAATCTTCTTTTTTTTTGCTCCAGCATTTTTGCCAATTCACAAAACGTCAATCAAATGATCCAGTGCTTTTAATATTAGACAATCACTTCGTTAAGAATATTTGAATTCTGTAAGACAAACTATATCACTGTGGTTTCAATTCCACCCCACACTTCACATAGACTCCAACCTCTGGATATATCGTTTCATAGCTCATTGAAATCGGTTTTTAATAGAGAAAGCGATTTGTTCATGAAAACAAATATTCACAAAAAATTACCCCCTACGACATAACATCCATATTCAATAAGGTTTACATGATAGTGGCGGCCACCATGGACAAAAGTGTGTCCGGATTTAGGTCGCCGGGGATATATCCTTTGGACCCCCACAGGTTTAGTGAGGATGGCTTTGCACTAACCCTTAACCAGGATCAACAACCTGAGTTGATAATAAGAGAAGACCTGCTTGCATTAATTCTTCCACAGTCTACCTGTCAACAACCTTCTGAAAATTCACCAACCGACGATGTAATAACTAGGCATCCAGCTGCTCGCCCACATTCTCCCATTCCATTGACTTCGAAACAGATGACGTTCAGCGTCCAAGATCTCTCACCAGTGCCGTCTTCAACATCCAAGATGCAAGAAAAACAACAGAATACAAAGAAGCAGCATTACGAAATAATAACTGCCACTCCTAATATGGATTTATACCTTCAACTGGAGCAGCAAAAACTGGAGAAAATGAGCAGCTCCCCACAAAAAGAAAATAATGAAGAAGTCTGGACAACGAAACCTTACGTTGGAACCTTCTGAATCGGAGTCAACAGAAGATGACACCAATCTCTGCGACGATGATGAGTAGGATGATTTGGAACCTAATCCATACTATGAACCGGATGCTGATGAAAATAACTGCATCATCTGCAGTGAATTTGGAAAAGCAAGTTAGTTATGGTGTGTCTCCTGTTTCAAGTGGGCACATGCAGCTTGCAGTGGAAGGGAGACGGGAAAAATGTATATTTGTGGTTATTACCAGTAATCATATTGTTCTTCACCATGTTACCTTAAATATTGCTCAATAAACCTTATGTATAAATTATTTTCTTTACTCATCTTACTGGCGGAATTACCCCTCATGGGCGAGGTAATTCCGCCACTCGCACTTTTGTTGGAATATTTTTTTAAAGACTGATTTCCAGAATATCCGCCGATTTTCTTTAACCATACCGTAGAAAAGTTATTAAACCACACAACTCAATGAAATCAAAAAGAAAAAACAATTTTTTAACGATTAAATCAATATTTTTCCTTAAGGTGGCGCTATTCCCCCACTCTACCCTATGTATCTTACAACTAAGTATGCATTGTGCAGTAATCTGTTGTTTTTCACGTTTTATGACTGCGCTTTATTTAATTGGGAGGAAGTAAACTTATCTCAAGATTGACTATACGACTTTTCACTCTCCCCATCCTCTTTGGGTACCAATAAATTGCAATAAATCAAACATTTCTTTGTTTTGTTACTGTCAGGTACCCATTGAACTGTCTACAGTTCAATGCAATATGTAAAATTAAATATTAAAGTGTGTTTTTATTACCTAACGGAGCATTTAATTTTTTTAATCCATTTAATTTTTTTTAAGAGGACACGCGTCATACTGCTATTAAATAAATTGTTCAGGTAAGTTAGAAAGAAAACTACGGAATACCGTTATTAAAGAGCGGAAAAAAGGCAACACAAATCGTAAAAATGTAAACAATGCTAAAAAATATTAAAAACATTCAGATTAATTATTTAGTAAGGATAGTGACATATGTATAAGCTTTTGGGATTAGAAACCTTCGGTGTTTATTACTTTTCTAAGAAAATGATTTGTTACTGCAGCGGTACAGCTTCTAGCACTCATTCCCACCTATTTAGCGGATTATAAACTTGGATGTATATATTTAACCATCATAAGGTACATAATAGTAATTGTTCATTTGTCACCGTTTGACTTAAAGTATACAGATGAAAGAAGCCGTTGCGTAACAAAAAAAGTAAATGCAGTTAGGTACCGTATTTCATTCCCTCCCCAAGGGGGAGGGTAGGTTATTTAAGCTTTCCAAGCTCCTACAGCCACAATCATGGATTCCTAGCATACAAACATACATTACGTATATATGAATGGTGGGATTAAGGATGGATGTGGCCAGGATAGGATCGGATGGAACGGAGTTAGGGTTTTGAGGGGGAAATACTACCCCAGCATTCACCTAAGTAGCCGCACATGGTGTGAGTATACGCAGTGACCATGCCGCTACAAGTGTATAAGGAAAACCCCCTAAAAAAACCATACAAGGTAGACGGTAACGGGAATCGAATCTATTACCTCCCGAATACTAAGCAGGTCGTGTCAACAGTATAGACCAGAATACAATTCGAGGTGTTTTAATCCGTGCGTATGTAGATCAATTGGCAATTACCGATTTATAATTATAACAGAAAACTATCTTTTACCAGTTTGTCTACGCCCACCTCTACAGAAATATAAATATAATCAACAAACAACAATGCTAATTCGACCAAGTACAAGAGTGAGGGAGTCAGGTACTGTCTGACGCTAACCCCTTTATTTTTAACAGATATCAACTTAAGGGCCTGCGTACGTAATTGGATACTTTTTGTTAGGCAATGTTTGATTATTAATACATTACATAGGCTTGTAGAATGATTTGCTGCGAGTTTTAATTTATATTAAAATACCTACTTACACTTGAATGTATTCCCTTTTGTTGAACACTTTACCACAACACGAAGAGCTAAGGTGCGCGGTTTAAACTCGACGCAACGACTATTAATGATAGATTAATTTTTGGAAAAACTTACATTAAAACCTACACAGAAACAAAAGAACGAATTAGCGTTTTACTTTTTTTAAAAGGTACACGACAAAATATTAATAGACCGTACGGTTTACAATGGGAGTTTCTAATTAAAACAATCAAAGCAATCCCGCTCAATCAAAACTTCAACCGCAACTGCCTTCCTCTCCGATTTCAAACTAACTATATTTGCTCCCGAAAATCAACCCCCATCTTTCAAAAGTAATAATAAAAAAAACAAGAAATTATTAGGTGAGATTTTTCCATATTCCTTACTGAACGAAATCTTAATTTTAAAAATATACATTCGTCCGTAACAAACCCTACATTTAGGTCTCGAGTTTCAAAGTATTAAACAAAGATGTCTTTGATCGAGACGTGTCCCGACGTAATTAATTATTAAGCTATTGACATTTTTACAACAAGAATGCGCGCGTAAAACTACTCAACGATTCGTTATACTCTTTCAATAAAAGCGGACACCTGCTAACTAACCCCCAAACACATGTTTTTGCAACCCTTAGCCAAATATCAGTTACATACATTCCCACATTTCTTACATAAACATACATAAAATAAAATATTCAGAAAACATTAGCAGATTACGACGTATTATCAAGATATTAACAACCCACTAATTATGTTTCTATCCCGGTAACAATAGCGATTTGACAAACGTTTATTACAATAATAAAATTTTCGCAGTCCGCTACCTACACTATGCTGTACAGTTTAATAAGGTATTTTCTTGGCCCAAGCGGCCTTATGAATGGACATTCCATCAATCAATCAATTGCCCTTCTTAAATCTTCCAGGATTCATGAAGATTTATTCGTTGTTCTACGCTGATTTCTCACCATCTGAAAAAGGTGTAAGCAGTAACTACAAAATCCATGATGATATACCACAGAGGACTCTTACATCACTGGTAGCAAGTGCCCCATGACGTGTTTTATTGCATATAGGCGGCAAGAAAAGCCGCCATAGGGCAATGAGACCCATCATGGGGTAATGAGGGCCGCTGTGGCCTCCATTACCCTGTTTTTCAATAAATTTTTATTTCAAAAATAAAAAACTAAGTGCACTAAAGGAAGCCATACAACTAGATAAATCGATTTTAAACTTTCCTAGACTTCATTCAATACCTTAAACGTAACTAAACAGTAGCGCTGTCGATTTTAGGAACATTTAAGTGACGCATTTTGTCGTTTCTAACCGTCAAAGCTCGGCGCATGGCGCGAAAAAACACGCTGGCTCCCATTTACCCGCGCTCCACTGCCTCTGATTAGAAAACAATAAAACCAAGTTTCTCAAATTCCGAAGATAATATGGAAATCCACTTTGATGGCAAGGGCATAAATATTTTATTACTTTAGATTAAAGATTAGTAGCTTGAATATTTTTTGTACGCGTTAGAGAGCACGAGTACATTGATCAACACAGATTTGGGGAGCACTAACGAAGATCCACATCAAGTAATTTTAAATGATTACAAAGTAACTGGAGAAGGCGGAAATAAACGTAGTTTTGTGTCCGAATGGAATATGGTCGGAATATTCTATACTACTGGATGCGGCATTTTGTTTTCCATGTAGAAATTTTATGTGTGAAAAAGAGCAATCATTAGCAAAAGAAGTTACAGAAATTGGAAACATGCTTTACGTAAATTTCGTGAGCAAGAGAGTACAGACTCTCCTAAAGTAGCGACGGGAAAATGGTTGCTATTTAAAAAATCTCAAGACCACGGCACAGTTTTGAATCTTATCGATTCGGCATCTTTGGAAGATATCAAAAATCGAAGAAAATATCTACAAAGATTAATAGACATTATTTTGTTAATTGGAAAGCACTCACTATCATATCGGGGACATCGGAGGAATTCTACTAGTTCAAACCGGGGAAATTTTCTAGAAACGTTATGTTTATTAGAAAAATATGATCCCTTTTTTACAAAAATACAATCCTCCTCAAAACGCTCATTATTGCTCACCTTCATCGCAAATTGGAAGTGAAGTTTGTGTTCTTACGACAAAGTTAAGTAGTATGTCAATAAATCAGAATATTTTTCTATTATGGCGGATGATACTCGAGATATAAGTATGTAGTGTCCCAAGGTACACTATCCTTAAAAGTATAATTTGAAATTACTCTCAATAATTAAGACTATAAAATGTTTAAAAGCATAATATTGAACTTATTCGCAATAATACAAATTTAAGAAAAAAAATCGCTTAGGGGTGTATGTTGACTTTACTGACAATAATTCTACTGTAACTGAAATTATTTGCTTGACTTACATTGACTTTCCTGGCAATAATTAAAACATTACAATTTATTTATTACATTGAATTGCTCGCAAAACTCAAATCTGATAAAAATGGTTCAACCCGTTAATTTGCGAAACTGGGAAAGAACACCAAGAAAACCCAGTGTATTAATAAATAAGTAACTGCACAACTACATTAGTAAATCAAGGAACAAAAAAAAACAAAGAAAAATACAAAATTATAAAATTAAGTAACAGAAAAAAAATGAAAAGCAGTTTAACTACACATAAACAGAATAAAAAAACAAACAGTGAAATCACACACATAAATCAGAATAAAAATTATGACACCAAACATGTGGCCTTTATATAACCAATCATGACGGAATTTAAGTAAAAAAAGAAAATAATAGTGCAGATGAAGATACACATAAAATACGATAAACAGTAAAATTAAACAGGTAGCAATAAGGTAGCTGCAATGCAGTTTAACTACACTTAGACAAGGACAAAAAATAGGCAAAAATTATGTCGTGAATAAAAGCACAAAAATACGTTCGTACAATTACAATAAATTACTTATATAAAGAAAAAATTCAATTCGTAGACAAACAATTCTAAATCAGCTGGCTTAATCATACACAAAAGAATCATTAAAACAACGCCTTGCAAGGAAGGTGCACATTAACGTTAACAAAGTGACCGATAACCTACCCGAAAGCAACGACACGAAAGTTTGAGTAACTACGTTAAAAACTGCAGCTTCCCTTTCTCAGATTACAGGTTCATCTATACATCTCTGTACATTTAAAAACAATAAGAACGTGTTAGTTTAACAGTAAAGATGGAGGTAATTTTAATGGCATCTTGACACGTGGCTGTAAACCCCGCATCGTTAAAACAACAATTAACTGAAGTTTATCGTATTACGTTTGCCTACATATTAACTTCTCTACGCGGGTGAAAATATTAGTAAACAGTTAACATCTCCAACTCATAGCAGCAATGAGGGGGGGGGGCACTGTAATGTCTGACGCGGAGTCGTTTTCTTTTAACAGATTTTAACTTAATGAGCGTGCTTGGCTATTAAATTACTACTGAATTACTACATTGTATTATCAAGAGACAGTTCTGTGTGATTCAACAACTTGAGGTAACTAAAGAGCAACTTCTTGCAAGGCAATGACTGATTTTTAATATGTTACACAAGTTTGTTGAATTGCTTGCCGCGAGCTTTCAAATACCTACTTACGCTTGAATATAATCCTTTAGTTAATCACCAACAAAAAGGGTTAAGATACGCAGTTTAAACTCAAGACGGTAGATCATTCATAGATACATTGTTTACACGCCCACTTCGCGGATTAAAACCCAACTATTTAGCGATACGTTTATTTACACAATTATCTTAACTTTGTAAAAAAAGAAAAGTACAAAATGGCGTTTATAGTATTTACTAAAACGGAGCAATATATCTATAGCCACAACGGTTTACAACCATGGTTTTTAACAAATTAATCATTTATTTTAATGTTTAATCATGTTTAATATTTAATGTTTTAATTAATCAAGAACGGTACAGCTCAATCCAACTAACTGTTTTACTCCCAAATAAATCCACTTAAAAGTATCAATTTTTAAAATGTGCACTCGTCCGTAGCAAACCCTATAGGTCTAGAATTTCAACGTTCTCAAACAGAGCCGTGTTTTGATTTTTTTCCCTATGTGCCGATGTAATTAATTACTAACGGGCGACCCCAAATTACGCGTGTATTGTAGTTTTCAACGATTCGTTACGGTAAAGATAGTTTCGAGAAAACATCTGTTTTCTGTCCCAATGTATGTTTTTCTTTTTCTTTTCAACCCTTAATTACATACGTTCAAATAGTTACATAAAATACAGTAACAGTAAATAAGACATCCCAAAATCACTATCAAATTATGCCTTATTAACAAGATATTAAACCCATAAATTATGTTTTATTTCGCGGAACAATTGCGATTTAAAATGTTTGTATTACAATAATAAAATTTACTTGGTCCGCTACCTAAAAGTACTAAAGAACAGATGAGCATCTGCATTCGCTATTTGCATAATAAGAAACCTAGAGAGGTTTATCTCGTTTGAACACATCGAGGAGTTAAATGCGAACGGATTAGCTAATACAATCCAGGAAAAAATAAAAAGCGTGGGTATAACTTCAACTTGTGTTGTTTACACGTATGACGGGGCAAATGTTACAAGTCGCAGACTGAACGGAGTGCAAGACAAATTTAGAGAATTAGGACAGCCTAAGGCAATGTACCTTCATTGTTATGCACATAAACTTATTTTGTGGTTGTATCTACTAATATTGCTATTTCAGAAGGTAAATTACTTCCACATCCAACGGATGGGAAATACTGTATCGCTAAAAAATTTTCAAAAATTTGTATCTGCTCAATCGCTTTAAAATTTCGAAAACGTCCAAAAACAAAATTTGAGCAAAAAAATCTTGTCAACTTGAAATTGAATATATATATATATATATATATATATATATATATATATATATATATATATATATATATATATATATACCCAAAGCGACTGATTTTGTTCGGGGTCAGTAGGGTATGGGGAAAAAGGTAAAATTAGGGGTAAGTACCCCTTTTACAAATTTTTATTATTTTAGATTTTTTCCTGTTAATATGTGATTAGTAATATAACTGTGAGTATTTTTTGTCCCTATAATTTTTCTGTGCAACAAACGGTTTACAAGATATTAGCAAAAATCCGTCACTTTAAAAAACCGGTTTTTCCTAAATATCTCCGGAACTACTTAACATATTCAAAAAGTGAAAATACCATTAGATAGGAACTGAAATTGCTCACAAAAAGTATTTTTACAATTGTTTTCTAAAATTTTGTCCAAAAAACTTGATTTTGAAACCCGTCCACACGAGTTTTTTGAAATTTTGGTCTTAAATAGAAAATAAAATTTCTGATTGAAAAGCATTCTTGTAATTTTTTTGTAAAGCTAATCGTTTTCGAGTTATCGACATAAAACCGATTTTTTGATGTCGTTTTATTTTTTGATGGAGTTCAAACACAACATACTTACTTTTTAACTATGGTTATTCATAACCAAAATTTCAAAAATGTTCAAAAGCATTTGTTTAATAAGACAAAGTTAATATGTTCACTTAGTAGAACCAGACGGTTTAGTCATATTAGGGCTATTCATTCACTTGTATTACAATACTTGCTAATTGTGATGAAACTGCTCTAGAACTAGGTATAAAAAATTTATGCATAAGCTTGCTACTGTGTTATTAACATTTATTTTTAAATTTTTACTTGGCATCTCAAAAAAACTCATTCTTTGTTACAAGGAGAAAAAAATAGACATTTGTACAAGTATTAATGCAATAAAATCTCTCATACTAACATTTGATGATTTCTGCAGCAGTGAAGAAGTTTTTGACAAACTATTTAAACAAACTGTCAATTTTTCCAATGACAATTATATTCCAATAGCAGAAACAAATTCAAGGAAAAGAAAAAGAACTTGTAAAATGGCAGATTATTTGCAGTACGACGAAAACACAAACATGAACGAAAATGAATAAGCACCACAAACGTTAAGAAAAATACCGCCAACTTTATTTATCCCCATCATCGACAGGTTTCTCCCCGAGTTAAAGAGCAGATTTTCTAAATAATCATACAGACTTCTTGCAATTTATACTTTAAACCCTTCTTCCAGTAGCTTTTTAAATCTAGAATTATTAGAACATTTGTTAATTACAACTTTCTGGTAGTCTTAAAGAAGAAAGTTACATCCTTAAAAATTAGTTAAATGTAGAAGACAAACCAAAAGATTTGTGTAGTTTTTACAAGATTTTAGACAATAAATTGTTTCCAGTTGTTTCAAGAATTGCAAAAATAACTTTGACAATTCCTATAACTTCTCGTTAGTGTGAGAGGGCTTTCAGTGTCTTAAAATTAATAAAGACCTATCTATGTTTAACCATAGGATAGGAAAATCTGGGAGTTCTGGCAATTGAATACCACGAACTTAAAAAAATTTGTTATGATAAAATTATTAGTCTTTGCATCACTGACATATAGGCAAAACGCATTGTTGTTACCGTCAATGTGACATTTTTCTATTAAGAAACTGTAAAATGTTTATTGCAATGATGTAGGTATTTATTATATCAAAATCAAAAAGTAAATTTGCCATAAAAATGATATATTTATTTTAATATAGTTGTTAGTTTTTAATTTTAAACGATTTTAAACCCAAAAATATTAGATATTTAATGCCTCGATAACTCTTCAAACTGACTTCCATCACATTCCAAACAGTCTTCCAATCTTGTTCAGGTGTATAACACTGCTGTTTCGATTTCCGCTTATTAAGCCCCTTACCTTGAACTGTTTACCTTCCTTAAATTAATTTTACAGAGATATAGTGGTAGACAATATTACAGTTTACATGTTTTTTTAAAATGAAGAACACTCAATTAATCACTACTTCAATTAATAAATACCGCCATCTAGCGCTTTTCCTGGAATGTCGAATCAATGTTTAGTAGTAGAACGCCGGAAACAAAAAACCCACTTTTAAATAATATTGTATAGAAACGCCAAATTTTTATTAGACGTAGTTTAATTCTTGTAAATTTGGTTTGTGAATATTTTTTAAAACGCATTTTGCAAGTGGTGAAGCCATTGATATGATTTCGGGCTATTTCGAGTGCTTTCAAAATGCAGCAATACATGAAATCTTGTTATTATAGTTTCCTCGCAGTGGAATAACAAACTTCGTTAAAAGTTCATACCATTATTTATTCAACAATAAAAAGAAAAACGAGAGTGTGGCTACCAACCCGCATACTTGAAAAATTAGTGTACGATGGTGTAGAATAACATAAACATATTTTATTTTTAATCTCAACACTCCTCCTCGATTAATAGCTAACTGAACTAAACTAAAACTAGCATAATATTAATCGCTAAATTAAGATATATTATACAAATAAAAATGTGTTTTATTTTAGATAAGCTAACTTACAAAATTTAACAAACTTTTCTCTACTTAATGCTTTAGTAAAAAGATCAGCTATATTTTCAATAGACTTCACATATTGAATATCAATAATTTTGTTCCAGACATCTTTTAAGAAATAATTTCTGATGCCTATATGTTTATTTCATATAGAATTTTCGTAGCTTTTACTCATTATTATAGCGCTTTTATTGTCACAAAATAATATTGGACTACAATCTACTTTAAAATCCCTTTAATATTAACCACTCCTTGAGCCGTGCTTGCTGCAGCTATAAACTCAGCTTCAGCTGTAGACATTGCAACACACAGCTGCTTTTGGAAAACCAACTTGCTGGGTTGTTTTCATAGAAAATAATTGACCCACTTACACTTTTCCTATCCCCTTTATCTGTTGCCCAATCTGCATCTGTATAGGCTTTTAAGTTACGTCACACTTCTCAAATTTTAGTTTTAAATCTTTGGTTTCTTGCAAGTACCTAAGAATTCGTTTTCTTGCACTCCATATTTGTTTGGTTGGTTTATCAAGAAATCTACTGAAATAGGAAACTGAAAATGACTAATCTGGTCTGGTACTGGTTGTCAAATATAGCAGACTTCCTATTAATCTATGATAGGGTACATCGATAACTTCTGCAGGTTCATGTTGAAATACGGTTTCCATATGTGTCTTTATTCCATTACATTCACTCATTTGAATTCTGTCAAGATTCTGTTAATCATTCTGGTTTGAGACAATGTTATATTATTTTCTGTTCTCGTAATATCGATACCTAAAAATTGTTCAACTTCACCCATATCTTTTGCATTAAATTCATATGTTAGGGACTTGAAAATAACAATACCCTTCAAAAGTGGGAGGATTTATAGCACCTGATATATTAAATCTCCTATTTCCTTACTCTTTTTGACACAACTAGGAAATGGTTTTCTTGAAGACTTACCTTCAATACACTTTTCACATTGATCTTTATTTATTGGCAACCCTAACTTTTGTAGACCACTTCTATTTAAATGACCTAGTCTGCAATGCCAGATATTTTCTTTATTTAAACTAGTACTACTATTAAAATCGGTTGAATTATAGCAGACCTCTCGTTTATCAAATTTTAATAGGAATAGATTGTTAAATTTCTTACAAATTATTTCAAAATTACTACCTATTAAACCATTTGCAACCTTAATTACTACCTCTTTTTCTAACATTTGACTTTCTAATTTGTTCGAGATTAAATTTTGAGTACAACCTGAATCTAATATAAAAACATTCATATTGCACTCAATTTTCTTGTTTCTATCTGCTCTGAATGCCACATCTTCTACCTGAATTTTACACTTTGAATTCATCTTCGTCTAGCAGGCGAGATTTTACAAAGTCTATGGTAATTTCACTGTTTAGGGTTTCAATGGCTGTTATTACTGAATCATAAGATTTGTGTAATGTTAGTAATAAATGACAAACTTTGTCTGATTCATCAATTTTAGACCCTGCATTCTCAATGTCTCTTATGATTGATTTGAATACTAAAAAGTGATCTTCTAGTTTCACATTTGGTCTTTAACGTCAATAACTTTTTCTTCAATATTAATTTTGTGAAGATACTTTTATGCTCAAAAACATCCTCTAGAAATTTTAACATTTGTTTGGCATTTTTTGCATCTTTTATAAGATCGAGGTGTTATCTGTGACACACTGTACTATTACTGACTTTGCTTTTGCATCTTTTTGTTTGAGCTCTTGAAGTTTAGCCCGTTCTGTAAAATCTGATTCGTCCTACTCTAATGCATTCGTTACCTGTTTTTCTTCAAGCAAGGTTTTTACTCTGAACTTCCAGCTATTGAAATTGTTAGAACTTAGCTGTAGGAGACTTATTACTCCTGCTATTTTTCTCTTCTTAACGACAACGTTTCAACAAGTTTGCAAATTCTAACCTCAATTTCTTATTTTTCACATTTTATTTATTCCTTACTCTTAATTCGTGGTAAGCCCATAACCTCTTGTTATAGTTTCTTCACAGTGGAATAACAAACTTCGTTAAAAGTTATACCATAGTATACGTCTACGAATGCAGTAGTTGCACTACTATAATAATTTTCTGTTATAAATATCTCGCGCAAGTTACTGCGCATTTGTCAAATTCGTTTGGTTTTCCCCGCAAATTCTGTATTCTATTCTAACCTAACTTTATTTTGGTAGTTTGTTCTTATACATGTGCTTTTTTATGTAACAGAAAAATGCGAGTGAAGTGTTGCGTTACTAATTGCAACAATACTTACCCGAATTCCAATTTGAGTTTTTTTGTAATTTCTGGCAATCGGTAAGTTTTTAGTTTACCTCTGCGGTAGTTAGTTAATTGAATTCGTTATAGAACTGAATGGCTTCTAAAAATTGGAAGACCTGATTTATTGTCAAGCAAAAATGCTAGAATATGCAGTACACATTTTGAAGAGTGCTATTTTAAGAATAGAAACTTTAATCGACTTTTAAGTAATGCTATACCGACATTATTCCTTAATGGTAAAGTAGTACATTCATAATGAGAAACGTATATGTTTATAGTATATGGTTATTACAGATATGCCTCAATTTGTTGCAACAGGAATTGAAGAAAGTGTTGACGATCCTGGCCATAACTGTCGAATCGATACACCAACTTTACCAAGTACTTCAGGGCAACAGCTAGGTAGTGTTGTTTAATTTTTATATCATGCACATGTTTGGTAAGATTATAATGTAATACATGAATGTAATATAAATTAAATACCAACAGATTCTGGAGCATAAACCCCAAAAATATTATCAGTGTTGACACCGAGAAAGAAAAGATGAGGCTTGAAAACCTTAAGTTGAAAAGAAAATTAGAATTGTCCACAGCTGAAAAGGCACCTATAGGTAGTGAAGAGTTTATGGATTTTTGTGACAAACACTTTCAGAAAAATATGTCTACTTTCATTAAGACCCAATTCAAGTTGTCACAGAAACACAGCATAAAGGGATTTCGGTATACTGATGAGTATAAGCAATTTGCTCTAAAAATTTATTTTCTTGGGCCCAAGGTGTATCGGGCATTATCAAAAACGTTTTATTTACCTACAAAGTCAACTCTTTGTCGAATGACAAAAAAATGGAATGTGACCAGGATTTAATGATTTTATATTTACAATAATTTTGTCTAAAGTTAAAGTAATGCCTGAACTATCAAAAGATTGTCTACTATTAGCAGATGAAATATCTTTAAAACACATTTATTTTATGCTTTAAATCAAGACAAAATTATTGGGTTTCATGAAAATTGTACCAAGAGATCGTACATTCCAGCAAACAGTGCTCTTGTTTTAATGGCTAGGGGTATTCATGTTCATTGGAAACAGCCCATTGCTTATTTTTTTGTAAATAATTCATGTCCTGTGGCTGATTTACAGATTATTGTATTTCAAACTATAGAACGTTTATATAGCATAGGATTAAATGTGCTAGGATTTATTTCAGATCAAGGTCCTAATTTTATGAAATTTTCTAAAAGTGTAGGTGTTACTGTAGATCAAACATATTTTTGGTAAACAATAGGAAGATATTTTATTTATTTGATACTCCCCATCTTTTAAAATCTACTAGAAATAATTTTTACGATATAATATAGTTTTAGCAAAGGTTCCACAAATAGTGCATATGTAAAAGAACTCTACAACAAAGACAAGCAACAATCTTTTAGGCTAGCTCCAAGGTTAACTGACAGCCATATTAATCCAAATTCATTTGAAAAATGAAAGTAAAATATGCAGTTCAACTTTTAAGTGCATCAGTTGCTGCAGGTTTAAATACTTATATTTCGCAATTATTTACCCTCATTGGCAATGGCTACAGCAATATTTGTTTCAGATTTTGATAATTTATTTGATATGTTGAACTCCAACAATTTTAAGAGCACTAAAGTTTTAAACAGACCATTTATAGGTAAGGATTCCCAAATTAATTTTTTACATTCCATGTTGAATACATTAAAAACCATGGAAGTTTTGGATGATCAACACAAAATATCAGTAAATCTATGAAATTTATTAATGGATGGAGAATAACAATTACTTCATTTTTGAGCATATGGAATGTAACTAGTAAAAAACGAGGTTTTTTGTGTTCTCGTCGATTCAATCAAGACGTTTTAGAAAACTTCTTTGGTTGCATCAGACAAGAAGGTGGCAATTCTCTTAATCCAACTCCGATTCAGTTCACTCGAGCTTTTAAAAAATTGTTTTGTTTAAATTATTTTGAATTTGCTGAAGGATCCAACTGTATCGAAGATTTAGATACAGTTTTAGCCAGTGGAACTGCAGAAAACTGTGATAGTTTAAGCTATGCACCTTTCAATGTATCTGAGGCACCAAAGTTTTTTATTAATTCGCATGATCATCAAACCTTATCATTACCTGAACAAAATGCTATCACTTATATTAGCGGGTATTTCTTAAGAAAATGTTTTTTTAAAGCACTATTGTGCTAACTGTGGTAATGCATACAGTGCTAATGACCAAGAATTATGCAATACAAATTTATTAAGTTATTTTAGGGCATATGAAAATGAAAAAAATCAATTTGGGAATCTTACAATGCCTTCGGAATTATTTATTAATTATATAAAAAATTTAGAAATCTTATTTTGTACAAAATTTCCAGAACTATCCTATCAAAATAACGTTGCTTATCTGTTTCAACAACAATTGCAAACTGTACCATTTCCTATTGCATGTCCACATTTTAAACATGATTACTTAATAGCATTATTTGTTCGAGTCAGAATATTTTTTGTATTAAAATTTTTTAACAGAGATGTAAAAGCAAACAAAACTAATAAAAAATGTAAGAAATTTATTAACTTGCATCATTTGTAATGTTGTTTGTATATGTAAATGAATAAATTGTTTGATACAACTGTTTTTTTTTTACTACTAGGTATTAAATGCACCCAATGCTTACTAGTACTCAGTGTCACATTTAGCTTTTCGGAGGCCCAGTTAATAGGATATGATA
The DNA here is from genome assembly GCA_036346205.1 of Vesta saturnalis. Classification (NCBI taxonomy): domain Eukaryota; kingdom Metazoa; phylum Arthropoda; class Insecta; order Coleoptera; family Lampyridae; genus Vesta; species Vesta saturnalis. The sequence continues at coordinate 218,820 of JARFJB010001284.1, forward strand.
TGACACGAATGTGAAAATCATGCATATCACCATCATTCACATTCATATCTATAATCAATTTTAAATTCATGCTGACAACTTTCATGGTCGTATAGTATTTGGGATAAATGTTGAGCATGAATAAAGTTCCTAGATATACCCAAGGACTTTAAGCATGAACACCTCTAGTTTGTTATTATAAGTTTTTGTTATGAACGAATGAGTTCAAAGGTAAGTATGTAAATAAAATTATATTAATTTTATTAAATACATAAATAAAAAGTTTACCTCGAGTAGGATTCGAACCTACGACCTGTACTTTGCTAGAGTACCGCGCTACCAACTGCGCCACCAAGGTTCAAGCCCCAATCGATGCAAATTTTGTCTTTATGTATGTAGAACTGATGTAAATTCTAAATATAATGAGATTACAGTCAAATTACTTATATTAATGGAACGCGAGCCTGCAATATCGCAAGGATTCACACATACCAAAGCAACTTGACTAATATTAAATTATTATAAGTTTTTGTTATGAACGAATGAGTTCAAAGGTAAGTATGTAAATAAAATTATATTAATTTTATTAAATACATAAATAAAAAGTTTACCTCGAGTAGGATTCGAACCTACGACCTGTACTTTGCTAGAGTACCGCGCTACCAACTGCGCCACCAAGGTTCAAGCCCCAATCGATGCAAATTTTGTCTTTATGTATGTAGAACTGATGTAAATTCTAAATATAATGAGATTACAGTCAAATTACTTATATTAATGGAACGCGAGCCTGCAATATCGCAAGGATTCACACATACCAAAGCAACTTGACTAATATTAAATTATTATAAGTTTTTGTTATGAACGAATGAGTTTTATATTATATTAATAAAATTAATATAATTTTACCTCTAGTTTGTATTCACCAGTCACCATGATGCATAGTTTCAGTAGGTTGAACTTGTAATGATTTAGAACGGAAATTAGAGATACTGTTTTTTATCTATCGGTTCATTTCCACATCAACTCAGGAAGAGATTTGAATCAAAAGTGTGACTAAAGCCTATAGATTTTTAAAAATAAATATTAAAACGGATTAGAGGCCCCTTAGAAAGCGAGGTCCCGAGTTATAGCCTCAAGTGCCTAATAGTGAATGTGACACTTCAGTACTACTAAGAAACTAGATAAGCAAATTTTATTGAAGTTTGAGTTATTTTACGTAATTTATCTTTATGAATTTCCCTTTTTTGTAACGAGTGATAATTTTTTTTGGAATAACTACAGCACAACCTTTTATAGAACATCCGATAGTTACCCTAAAATAGTATTACCCATCACTTAGTTTCAAATCTTTCAGAGGTGTGACAAAAATCTGTGCAAAACGAGAAAAGCATACACATCCTCAGAAAAATTAGGTTAAAGGATTTTAAAGTTACCGCGAACTCTAGTTGGCTGCCAAACAAAATACACCGCCAATGCGCAGTAACCTATGCGCAAAAAAAACTGAATACAAATTTTTCCATATATTTTATAGGAAGTGCAACTACTGCATTCGTAGACGTATACTGTGGTTATACTACTATTTATTCAACAATAAAAAGAAAAACTAGAGAGTGGCTACCAACCCGCATACTTGAAAAATTAGTGTACGATGGTGTAGAATGGCATAAACATATTTTATTTTTAATCTCAACATGAAAGACAGTATGCGGCCCGGTATCCACATCGGCATCATTATGGAAGAAGAATTTTTCCACGCTTGGTACAGCCACTACGCGATCTGGTAGTTTTCGTAGTCTTAGATTTAGGAGGCGTGGCATTGGAAGGGCGGAAGAAAATATTGTTAATGTGTAATAGCTTATATAGAATTTAATAGACACGGAGACAACACACACATATCTCTGATAGACATATTGGAACTAGGCCGTTATCTTTAGATTTGGGAATAGCTAAAACATACTAAAAGACCACAGGTAATTAATTGCAGTAGCACATTCTTTGTAATAGACACACAGTTTACTATATGCGTTACGTTTTATTTTTAGATTATACCCTTACCATACAGTTTTGCACCAGGCCCTAAACGAAGATGATTTTGATCACAGAATAATTTTTTGTCAATGAATGTTAAGAATGATTCGTGGTCCATATCTATGGACCAACGAAGATACTTTTAATAGTGATGGTAGGGTAAACATGCATATTATCCTTATTGTCTGCTGAAAATCCATATTGGATGCGAAAAATGCAGCACCAAGGCCGCTGGGGACTAAACGTGTGGTGCGGCATTATAGGCGGCAAAATTATCGGTCCTTATTTTTTTGATCGTGTGCTAACTGGTAATCTCTTCTTAGATTTTTTAATAAGTGAGTTCCCAGTGCTGTTAGATGTGACTTTGGACATTAGGAGAATCATGTATCTACAATTGGACGGGTGTCCAACAAATTTTTCCCTTAACGTACGACACCATATTAACGAATATCTTTAAAAACGCTTAATACGAAGAGGAAGCATATTTCCTTGGCCGTTCAGGTCTCCCGATTTGACATGTCTCAACTTCTACTTTTGGGGTCGCTTTTGGGACATTATATTCTAAACTCCACCGACAACACGATTTGGAATAGAAATTATAATCCGAGATGCTATTCGTCAACTACCTGCTGCGGAAATCGAAGCAGCAGTTTTGTACAACCGAACAAGATTGGAAGACTATTTGGAATGTGACGGATGGCAGTTTGAACATTTATCGAGGCATTAAATACCTAATATTGCTGGGTTTAAAATCAGATTTTTGATTTTATTTGAACTTTACAGGTTGAGCCACGTGGAAGTTAAACTTTAATTTCGATATAAACAACATATTAGAATAAATCTTGTATCATTTTAATGGCAAATTTAATTTACTTTTTGATTTTGATGTAATAAACACCTACATCATTGCAATAAAAATATTAAAGAAAAAGCGTAAAAACCTTATTTTGTTATTCTTAACGCCCCTAGCGACGATGATAGACATTACAAATCATTAACTATCGCTTTAATATAAGGCCAACATTTATCCAGTTCGGCTCAGCAAAACCAAATTTCGTCAAAGTGTTAACCAAATCTTCATTCGACTTTAAAACGAGCAAAGATATCAGCTTGCGGTTTTATCGCTTTTCATGCAAATTTGAGGTACTTTTTGAATACGACGTCAAAAATATACCTTGTGGTATAAGTTTTTGGAGTAAAATGGAGAAAACTGATATAGCAAATTGCGCCCTATAGCACTTTTATTAGGCACTATTGTGTAACAATGAGAACGGCAATTTAATGTACCTACATTTGTCTTCCAAACAACCTTTAGTTTCCTAAAATTGGATAAGTAATTTAGAATTTACAGAATTTTAATGATTACACTTTCAATAGCTTCCCCCACTCTTGTTATGATCAGTACGCCAATGAACCAAAATTATGTACAATTGTCTAGACTCTCCCGGTGCTTAAATAGAGGCGGTGTAGATAAAAAACAAACAGGTATAACATTTTATGAATGATGAATATGCAATAGTAACTTTAAAATGTAAATATCAAATTTTCTGAGACCGATTATTTGTCGTATTTTATATCATTGCCTGCATACACTTGTTCACATTGCCCTTATGACTGTATTTAAAAAAAAAGTGATTTAAGAGATATACGTAAACTGTATCTTGAAAAAGGTATCAAACAGAAATAGACATTTTTTAAACGAACCAGTGGAAAATAGCGTACATAATAACAAACGAGAGCCATATTATACCTATACAAAACCGTCGGTGATAAATAGCTGAAATTTTATTTGCTACACCCATTGTGTCAATGTTATTGTGCAAAACAGGGATTGACGCTAATCGTCAGTCACATTATATAAAACCTTCAGTTACTAAAGGGCAAGGGAAAGCTTTCTTTGCGTTCCAACGCTTTAATTGCACTGAACATAGGAAAATCCATTTTGTCTCACTATTACTTTAATCTATGGCGGTGCATTACATGAATTACAGTATAGAAATAGCAAATTTGTGACATCAACTACAAACATATCAGAAGATAAAAATGTAGTTACAAATTACAATTAAATTAAAACTTTTTAACACTCTATTTACCAATTGATGCTAAGGCTAACTCAATCGCGCGCATTTTAAGACACTATGCGTATGGCTGATGCAAGGCCGATAAACCATTGTGAAATGGAATACATTGCAGTGTACATACGATTGCGACACAGTACAAGAAATCTAAATTTCTCGTGTAATAATGCGTCATATATATATATATATATATATATATATATATATACGTTTACTCAACAAGCCGAGATCCCCACAGTTTTGGACAACCCGAGTTCCACTAAAAGCAGTTTGGATTTTAAAAAATAACATGATGGAAAGCTATAAAAAAGGTTTTATTCTAAGAAATGATGAGAGGGTAGTAAAATCTTTATTTGAAATATACACAAAGTATATATGACAAGTTGAGATCCTTTGCTGAATTGCGGTAAGGTGAGATCTTGAACGGTATATAGCTGATATATAGTTAAATATTACCGAAAAATGAGATCCGTCAATGTTGCCAAGCGTTTTGCGTCTTAGGACAGCAATGTTACATTTAGGTATTTATCATTGCTGACTATTTAGCTTTGTTAGTGAAGCTATATTTCGTAAGGTAGTACTTTATTTACACTATAAATTCGCTAGTACTTAAACACGAATTATTTAAAGGTGCATGTTTTATAATTATCATACGCAGCATTTTTCTGTAGCTTTAATATGTTAAAATTAACGTTAAAATAAATAATTTCTGAAATTAACTGGATAGTACAGTGTAATGGTAACTTTTATAGATGACCGAATGAGTCAATACATTGATTTATGCTGGGTGCCGCTTATTTATAATAATAAGAAAAAGTAAACACAGTGCTCAGCAACTCGAGGAGAGGCTGATTTCATCATTCAATAAGTTGCTTTATAACGAAACGGAAATGTAACATTACCAATATATATGTATTGTTTTTAAAACTAATAGAATTTTCTTTTATTTGAGAGATTTATTTTACAACAGAAATATATTTATTACCAGCCATACGAATTATCCGAAAAGAAAACACTAAAATCTGGAATAATATTCTATAAATAAGGTATAAGCGAATACGAAAATTGTTGCATTTCCTTGGACTTATCATATTGTAGAAGCTCACACACCTGTAATACTAGTTGTGCCTACAATTATGACATTTTGTAGTATTTTGTAACGTTTAAGGAATCAAAATTATTTAATTGCATTAAATGTATGTGTTTACATTCGTAATAAAAACTCAAACCTTAGCGGTTCCAAGAAACTGATTACGAACTGTTTATTCATCTTATTAGTCAAAAGTTTACGATTTTAATGACCCGAGCTCGACTAGTAGTAAAAATTTCAACAGTTTTCAAACATGTCTCGAGGACAGAAGATGTTATCGTTACTCAAGAACATTGAAAGTGAAAGTGAAGGAGAAAAAAGTGAAAAACAGAGTGGTAAGTGTAATTGTTAATGTGTTAAGTTAATGCAGCACATTATTGAATCATGTGTATAAAATGAAGTAAATAATGCTTTTAGTATTAAAGTTTCTTTAATACAGTACCTACACTCACTACCACTGACGGAAGTATCGACACTTACTAGTTTATAAACACTCGTACCTAAAGCTTTAAAACATAAATAAATTAAGATTAATCTGTTAGAGATATTGGTAAGCACTAAGGTCATTAAACTCCTACCTCACACAAAATGCCCATTTTGGTTTATCAATAATTATAAATTAGTAAGTGTCTATAATTCAGTATTCAGAAAAAATAACAGAATGACTCCTAACTATTTTTGGCACAAAACATTTTACAAATTTGTAACATGTTTCCCATTCAGAAGTTTTAAAACAAAAATTAGTATCAATATTTTTATGTTGTAATATTTTTACTTTGCACATGATTACATGATTTCTTGTTCCCATTTTTACTACACAAAAAGTATACCAAAAAATAATAATTAATAATAAAACGAGTGCCACCAGAAATAAATAGCAATATTTTACTAATGATGCTATGCTATACAGGGTGTTTCATTAATAATGGGAAATAATTAAACTGTAGAATCTTGGGTTCAAAATAATAGGATTTAACAAAATTCACTTAGATAAAATGTGCCTCCTGTCTGAGTTACAGGGTGTTTTATTTAATAATTTAAAATGATTTTTCCCATTACTTTTAAATTGTTTGAGTAATCTTTATCATATTTGGCAGGAAGTGTAGACACTGACTTACTTACTAAATTATGGTAAATAAACCTTTCTGGCTACTACCAGAGGCGTACGACAGGGCAAGTCTGACTTTGACTCTTCCTAAATTCTACGCCACTATAGAAATTCTCATTTTAGCACAATTTTCTATTCTCCAATACTTTCTACGTAAATAACATACACTACTAACGATAAAGCCATTATTTTTCGAGATATTTAAAGTTAAACATAACGTTGCACAATTTTAATGTGTATTTATCATAGCGTATTTTGGGTCATATAGGTTTGCATATATTACGCAAATGACTTTTAAGTTGATTTTTAGTTTTAATAAGAAGATTAACAAACAATTTTACTAACACGTAACTATCAAAAGTCTTTTTCACATTTTGCTCAATAAATAGTTATAATTTTATAATTTGTACATTTTGTTTATAAGCAACTTTGCTTACCCCTTTTAGGGAATCGCGTGATTGGTAAATAAATAAAATAAACAAAGAAATAATATGAACAAAATTTAAAAATACTTAACAAGTGAAATTATTTTACTTTGTTCATTTACAATATCAAAATTCATAGGTGTGCGTTTATTACTCAAATGAAACTTACCTTTAAGTTGATTTTTAGGTTTAATAAGAAGATTAACAAACAATTTTGCTAACAAGTAATTATCAAACAGTCTTTTCACATTTTCGCTACAATAAATAATATGAACAAACTTTAAAAATACTTAACTCAGCAAATGTTCAATATAACCCCCATTTACCTCAATAAGTTTATCTATTCTTTCACTAAACGATCTTCTAACTTTAAAAAATATGTTTGGCTGATTAGCAATAAAATTAGCGGAATTTACTATTTGCTGCCATTGCTCTTGACGATTATTTATTTCTTGTGAGTACACCAAAGTTTTAATATACCCGCAGAAATAGAAATCTAAGGGATTACCTTCAGGGGTTCTAGGCGGCACGGAATTCACTACCTCTGCCAATCCAACGATGAGGAAATTGCTGATCTAGATAGTTCCGTAGTATTAAAGAATAATGAGGCGGTGCCCCATCCTGCATGAACCACACACCTCTCCTTTAGTTAAGTGGCAATTCTTATAGCTCGTCGAAAAGTCTAGTTTGTAGAAACTCCAAATACGAGTTACCATTCAAATTTGCTGGTAATTCATAAGGACCCAACAAACCATCTCCAAATATACCGCACCATACATTAACCTTAAATTCATGTTGTAAATCTGATTCTCGGAATAGATGCGGATTTTCAATATCCCAACTGTGGCTATTTCTCCCGGTGAACACTCCTCAACGCGTAAAAGTGTCCTCGTCAGTAAAAATAATGTTTTAATAAAAATCACGATTTTTTTCTATTTAACATCCACTGAGCAAAATTTAATCTTAAAGGATAATCTGTAGGTAATAAGTTTTATACAGGTGTAAAGTGGCAAGGTCGTAGATTGTCTTTTTTCAGTAAGCGGAAAACTGAAGAATGGCTTACTCCAGCCATTGCTGCTAAACGCCGAGTACTTAGTTGAGAATTATCACCAATCTAAAATGTCATCCTCCTGATCAACAGTTAAATTTTAGGTCGTCCCACATCACTTTTGGGCTGATATTGTCCAGTACCTCCTAATCTATTAAAAATATTACAGAAGGTTTTGCGACCAGGTTGAACTCTGTTTGGATACATTTCCCGATATCTTCAAGCAGCAGCAGGACAGAAATAATTTTCTTGTACATAAACACAAATCATATCTCGCATTTCACGATTAGTAAAATTGTTATGGCGGGGCATTTTTACTTGATGAGCTTTTTAAGTTTTATAACAATCAAAATCTTTTGTGACAGTAAAAATAAACAACTAACGGCAATGGCAGTCGTCAACTACACCGAAACAATTAACTCAGATCAGAGGTAACTACACAAAACCTGAACTTATCTTGATTACGTCTTACGCACTTTTAAATGATGTGCAGAAATGATCAAGTGGCATTTATCTGATTGTGATATTGTAAATAAAAAAAAATCAGTTTATTTATTGTTAGTATTTTTAAAGTTTGTGTAGCAAAAATGTGAAAAAGACTTTTGATAATTACGTGTTAGCAAAATTGTTTGTTAATCTTTTTTGCGTAATAAATGTAAACCTATGGATTTTGATGTTATAAATACACAAAGTAAAAATAATTTTATTTGTTAAGTATTTTTAAATTTTGTTCATATTAATTATTGTAGTAAAAATGTGAAAAAGACTTTTTGATAATTACGTGCTAGTAAAATTGTTTGTTAATCTTATTAAATCTAAAAAATCAACACAAAAGTTTCAGGAGCAAACTTATGACCCAAAAACTTCGCCATGATAAATACACATTAAAATTGTACAGCGTTATGTTTAACTTTAAATATCTCGAATAATAATGACTTTATCGTTACGAAGGTAGAGTATGTTATTTACGTAGAAAGTATTGCAGAATAATAGAATTGTGCTAAAATGAGAATTTCGTCAGTGGCGTAGAATTTAGGAAGGGTCAAGTTCGGACTTGCTCCTGTCGTACGCCTCTGGCAGTAGCCAGAAACGTTTATTTACCATAATTTAGTAAGTAAGTAAGTGTCTGCACTTCCTGCCAAATATGATAAAGATTAGTCAAACAGTTTAAAAGTAATGGGGAAAAATCATTTGTAAATTATTAAATAGAACACCCTGTAACTCAGACATGAGGCACATTTTATCTAAGTGAATTGGGTTAAATCTTATTATTTTGAACCCAAGATTCTACAGTTTAATTATTTCCCATTATTAATTAAACACCCTGTATATGCTGATGTGTGTAGCATACAATAAATAAATCAAGAATTTAAAAAAATTGTATATTTAATTAATTAATAGGGGAATATGACTTTACAAAAGAGGAAGAGGATCCCTGGTTTTATTTTAAGCAATGGAAAATCCGCGGGAAAAGAAAACTAACACGAGAGGAAAATTTTGATAGAAATGAAAAAGTACTAAAGTTTCAAAAACTACATAATGTAACGGAACCTTTTAAAAGTTTTGAAAAAAATGAAGAAGCACTAGTGCTTCAAGAGCTAAATTGTGTAAAACTGTTTCCAGAGAAGAATGCTGAAAGAAATGAAGATGCACTAGTATTTCAAGAACTAAATAATGTAAAACTGTTGGCAAAGAAGAATGCAGAAGAAAATGAAGAGTCATTAGTTCTTCAAGAACTAAATAATGTAAAACTGTTGAGAGAGAGAAGAATACTGACAGAAATAAGGAGGCACTAGTGATTCAAGAACTAAATAATGTAAAGCTGTTGTCGGAGAAGAATACTGAAAGAAATGAAGACGTACTAGTGCTTCAAGAACTAAATAGTGTAGGACTGTTGACAGAGAAGAATACTGAAATGAATGAAGAGCCACTAATCATTCAAGAACTAAATAATGTAAGAAGCCATTGAAAGTTAAAGTTGTTATTTTTAATAATTCGAAATTGTGTTTTAGATACACAATAATTTAGAAGAAGAATTTTCTAAATGTTCGGATTCATATGTTGACTCATCGGTAATTTATTATGAAATTAATGAAAAAAAAAATAGGAGCAGAATTTATAGGTTATTGTATTTTAGGAATCCTGGGAACCAATTGCTGAAGTAGAAAGTGATGACGACAGTACTTCCGAAGAGAGCGGAATTATTGGTAAAATAAGACCTAGTATAATAAAACAGCTAATCGTTTAAAAGTAGTTACCTATTTAATTGTTTTGTCAGATACATATAAAAGTCGTAGGTATATAACTAAATACATAAAGTTTTTGGTTTATACACCTCAAAATTTACAATAAATTAACGAATGCAAAAAAATTAGGTTTAATACATATAGGCTATTAGATTTGCTTTGACCTTTAACACATGTATCATGATGCACTGGGTTTTATGTAAATACTAAAAAATAACAAAAGTTTAGTTATTAGTCTTGTTATCCTGGCACTCTGATGGCACTTTGATGTTATAGGATTAGAAAAGTCTTTTTGCTTTTAAACGAGTGTTAAAGAAAATAATGTTTAAGTTTTTTTAATTTCTGTATTCTTTCTAATTAGAAAATTGGAAACGACCTCGTTACTATAGAATTTGGGAAACCAGAACTAGTTGCTTTTAGCAATTATATGCAAGTTCCCCAAGAAAGAAATTCTCCAACTGCAAATTTATCAGATAAAGAAGTCCGTTTGGAGATACCAAATATAAGTAGCAATTTCGACAAACCTCATTCAAGTACACATACTGTTGAAGTAAATATCTTTCTAACTTTTAAGAGTTTTTTTTTAAGTTTTTAGAATATGTGTAGAATTTATAATAAAAAAAAAAACAACTGCCCGGTTCTACATCAGCTTTTTGGGAGTAAATTTTGTGGAAATTTTGATTTTATTCGTCATAAAGCTATTTATTACTAATCTTCTGCTACTTGATAGTTACAATGATTCGGGGTATTTGGGATAAATATGTACATTACAGTTTTTTTTTGTAAAGAACACTAAGCTGATACATCCTTCAGTGGAAATAAGTCGTCGGAAAGGACGTGTATGGGATAAAAAAGATCGATGTCCGTATTGTAATCAAGATATAACAAATTTTTCTCGGCACTTATTCAGGAGGCACGCAAATGAAGAAAGTGTAATTAAAATACTGCAATGTATAAAAGGGAGTAAGGAAAGGAAAAGATTAATTGAGTTATTAAGAAAAGAAGCTAATTTCTCTATTTACTATGAAAAAATTATCCGACCAGTGCAAAGGCCTTCATCAAACCCTAACAAAAGTCTTATGTTTGAGGACTATTTGCCTTGTAAATATTGCAGAGGCTTATATAAAAAGCAGTCCCTGAACAGACATGCGAAAAACTGTTTTTTTAATAAAGAGGAAGGTGCTTCTAAAATACGCTATAGAAGTGAAGGACAAACCATTTTAGCATTTACAGAGTCTAGAAAACAGTTTTTAAATCGTTTGCGGTTAAAAACAGAAGTATTTAATACAATGCATGCAGACAGAATTTCCTTAAACGGAAAAACTGATCCTATTATTTGTCAGTATGCAGAAGATTACCTACGCAAACACAAAAGGCCGCATATCAAAAATGTCGTTAGTAACAAAATAAGAGAGTTGGGAAGACTTCTAATTCCTTTGAAAGATGTTTATAACATTAATTCAATGTTAGAAGCCTTAAAACCGGAAAACTTTGATAAAGTTGTTTCGGCAGCTAGAATTATATCAGGGTATGATGATTCCACAAAAAGTTTTCAATCGGCTTCCTTGGCGCTACATTTAAGAACAACATTATTAGCTGTGTGTTCTGCAGCAAAGGCTTTGCTGTTCAAAAAGGACCCGATTTTGCCTGTTACCGATTATGACAAGGTCTTAAGAGAGCTGAAAAGGTTTTCCGAATTGGTGGCCTCAAATTGGAAATTTGAAATGGGAAGCTTGGCTCTAAAGGATTTGAAGGAAAAACATTCTGCTAATCCTCAAACATTGCCAATAACACCAGATATACTTTTGTTCAAAATTATTGTCATAAGACAGCAGGCAACGCTATGGAAAATTTAACTGTGAATATACAAGACATAGATTCCTTCAAGAAACTTTCAGAAGCAACTCTTGCCTTAACAATTTTGTTAAACAGAAAAGAGTGGGAGATGTTCAATATTTAAAATTAGAATCATACAATAACTCTCCACATTCAACACTCAAGTAGAATGCCTTAATGTTCTCACAGATGCTGAAAAAGAACTTACCAAATATTTCAAACGAGTTCTAACAGTGGGAAAAGGAAGCAAAACTATTGCAATACTTTTTCCAAAATCAATACAAAAATACATACAAGTAATGTTGACTGCTAGAAATAGCACCAGCTTTGTCCCAAAGAAAATCCTTTTTATTTGGATTGATTGGAAGTTCATGCAAGTGGATAGATGGATCAAGTGTTTTAAGGAAATATGCTGTATCATGTGGAGCAGAAAATCCGCAAACATTAACATCTTCACGTTTACGAAAACAAATCGCAACGGTGTTGCAAATTTTAAATCTCAATGAATTAGAAATGGAGCAAGTGGCTACGTTTATGGGACATACCAAAAACACATCAAGAGTTTTATAGGTGGGTATTTGCAAGAACTCATTCAGTTAACTTTATAATTTTAAAGTAGCTCTTATTGCTAATATGCCTAAAATAAACTAATGAAAATGTTCTTCATTTTACCTCCAACATACCGTAAATTTTTTATAGGTATGTTCAACATACATGAGCATATCCTTTTCTAATACTTTCCAGTTTTCTGTAGGTTTCACTTTAAATACTCATGCCATCCTTAGTATGAGTAGCTAGGAAATTGGAAAAACTGTTTGATACACAATTGTATACTCTGTAAACCTTAATCAGTAGCCAAAATTGAATAAACTGATAATCTTTAATTAATTTCCGAGAAATCTAAGCCAAGATTCTCGATTGTGTTTAGTTTAAAATGATTTTTCTGAAACTGCCTTAGAAAATAGTATTTTCTTTTGTAAGATGAGTGAGAAAGTTGCATTTTCCTCACTTGTGATGAAAGTAAACAGCGATTTATCTATTGCAGGAAAACAAGTGAATTTAATAAACTGTCAACGTTGACAACAATGTTATAAATGCGAAATTAATGAATATTTTTGTAATTATAGGCAGTTTTAGAAAAATTTTGTGTACAACACGAGAAGAAATGCTTTTCAACTCTCGCTCAATTGACACACTCATGATTGTCCAGAGCAATCTAAATAAAGAGCATTTTCAATTATTCAAAAACTGAAAACCTAGATTTTTTCAGTTAGATTTTCGCGCAAAGTTTGTAGAACTTTACTTATGTGTATGTCTGTTTATGAAGATATTAATAAGTACCTGTCATCTTATCTGTCATTTTTAGATGTCATTGTCAAAGCCTTTCGCTAGTGTAGAATGTGACATATTAATCAGGAAAGAATTTTCTTGAGTGATTAGTGCACATTCCACGCGAATGTAATGTAATATTTTATCCAACACTTCTTTAGATCTATTTCAAACATTTAAGTTTGTTGGATAAAAGCTTTTAATGAATTTGTTCCAACTTACCCCATGATTCTGAAAGATTTGCCTGGAATATTTGAAGATCTCAAAATTAAAAGGGTTTTTGTAATATTCATTCATTAGTAATTTCATCAATACGTAACTTTTGATGTTTGAAAACATTTAATCCTAATTCATTCCGATAGGTAGGGTATTGTCTTGTTTTTAAAGTATAAATGGTATTTGTAATAGTGGCACTAGCTATCAATACTAACTTAGAACATTTGTTTTTTGTTTAGATTACCACAGGAAATTTATCAAACGTCCAAAATAGCGAAATTACTGTTAATGATGGAAAAAGGGCTAAGTAAAGAAGATAAGGCAAAACTCTTGATGAATTAGATATTGAGTTACAAACATGGGAAGTCAAGCCACGCAGAGAACCTAAAGAGAGAATAGAAAATGGTGGGTACCTGATATTTGGTTTGATGCATTCTGTAATTTATTAATTTTCGTAGATGAAAATACAACTGAACCAGACAAAGTCGAACCTTTTAATAAACCTGTTAAGTATTCATCGACAGGGACCATACATACATCTGAAGAGAAAAGTAAATCACGAGCTAAAAGAGAGTCGAAAATGGTAGGTATCTGATATTTGGTTTGACTCTATTCATAATTTGTTATTTCATTTATTAAAGATTCATCGACATCAACCATACATCAATCTGAAAATAAAAGTGAATCACGAGGATCATGGAGCACACGCCAAAAAATGTTATGTTGCAGTTTTTAAAAGCCATATTAAAACAACATTTCTCCCAAGAAAGCTGAATGTCTACAGTTTCAACAAAAGAATATGGAATTATTTAAAGAAAAACTTGGCTACAAATAAAAGTTTTTGTATATAATACTTATAGAAACAATCAATAAACTATTTTTTACGATAATTTATTACTTTCTTTATTTAAATTAAACCCTTTAGTTAAATCTTTTGAGTACAGGCTTTTACGTATGATTTCATTGTGTATCTCAATTAATTAAAAAAGCTTAACACCATTCTTGTTATATTTATTTTCACCACTTGAAGTATATTGTCATTACTATACTAAATGCAATACAACATATTGTTTATTAATTATATATTAATTGATATTACTATCAAGAAAGACAGAAATTAATTGTATCAACAGCAACTCTTACTATGTAGAACTAACTCATATTTAGTAATTGTATTAAATTAAAAATCATTTTATAAAATTCTACTATAACATTTATGAAATATTTTATGTGTGAGTTTTAAAATTTAAAAGTAGAGATAATCAATAAAACTTTATAAAAACACTGATATTTTAGTTATCGTAATTCGTCATCTGAACTTCAATGCGTAAGCGTAGTAGTAAAACCGTATAATAGTCCGCCTCCGCATTTAAAATGACAACATTTAATTATTTTCTTACAATAATAATAATCTATACTGAAAGAATAAATAAATCTGTGACACGAAACTCCTACAGTCCTGTTTCTCCGATTTCATAAACGCAGAGTATACAATGTTGCCATACTGAAAGGATCTCATCTTCCTCGGAAATATATACAACTTAAAATTTTCACGACGCCCTCTCTCATGGTCTAGATGAACTACAAATATATATCATGGGATAATACCTGCAAAGACGAGATCCACTACAAAATTTGTATTTCTTCACTGCCAACCTTCCTAATCAAAATGGCGAAGATATACACAAAACAACCTGAGATCCAAAATTGGATCTCACCTTTCAAACGGACCTCACCTTATACAGGAAACAAATGAAAAGGATCTCTACTTGTACTAATATAGTATATATATATATATATATATATATATATATATATATATATATATATATATATATATATAAGTGCGTTCAATATAATCGGACGCACTCAATAACTCTTTTGTATTGCGTTTCACAAGAAAGTGTTTAAATAGTTTTTTATTCATTTACAAATACTCTATTAAATGCTTGGTTTAGATAATTTTTTTAAGCTTCCGGTTTGACCGGAAGCGCACATAATTTTATTTTTTTAAATCACACTGTATATATATATATATATATATATATATATATATATATGTATTTTTACATTTTTGCATTGCTTATTTTTTTCTCAATACATACGTATAAAATTCTTATAGGGTTGTATCAAAAAAAATTAGAGAGAAATGCCATCGAAAGTTTTTCAATTTTATTATACGATTAGAAGAATCAAACAAAACCGTAGGCAGCGTACGTCAACAAAATCGCATCGCAATTGTTTTTTCGTTTATTGCAATTGACAATCAGATAAAAGTTTAATTTGATTTCAATCGAAATAGTTGCTTAAAATGAATAACAGTGAAAAATTTGACCTGTTGTTAATTTTCGGTGAATGTAAACGTAATTCTCGACGAGCGGTAGAATTATACGCACAAAAGATATCCCAATAGATACCATCCTTCCGAAAGTTACATACGAAAAATTGAGCAATCGCTTAGAATGCGTGGAACATTACCAGGAGTAAATTATCAGAATTTAGAACAACAAAGAAATGTTTTGGCCGAAGATATTGAAGTACAAATATTGGGTTATTTTAGAGTAAATCCACGGTCATCTATTAGACATGTAGCGCAAGAAGTAGGTGTATCAGTTGGCTCAATTCACAGGACATTAAAACAATTCAAATGCTGCCGTATAAAGTCGATTTGGTTCAACACTTGCGGCCTCAAGACTCTGATCGGAGATTAACTTTGATTGCATGGATAGTTGAGCAATGTGATCACAATCCATTATTTTTAGATCATATTTTATGGACAGATGAATCCAAGTTTACAAATAATGGAGTTATTAATAAACAAAACAATCGTTATTGGTCTGACGAAAATCCTCATTGGTCAATGGAAACTAACCATCATACCGTATGGGGTACTAATGTTTGGTGCGGTTTAATTGGAAACCAATTACTAGGACCTTATTTCTATGATGGTAATCTAAACGCCAATAGGTATCTTGAATTTTTTGATAACGTGCTACCAACAATGTTCGATGAGTTTCCTCTACTTCTGCGACAACAATTGTATTTCCAGCAAGATGGAGCTCCAGCTCACAACGCGTTGATAGTAAAAGAATATCTTAACCAAACGTTCAATGAACGATGGTTAGGAACCAACGTCCAGGTAGAATGGCCTGCGAGATCAACGGATCTTACACCGTTAGACTTTTTCTTGTGGGGTCATTTAAAAACAGTGGTGTATGCCGATCCACCTTTAAATGTTATAGACTTAAAGAATAAAATTACAGCTGCATGTGTTAATTTAACTACGCAGCAAATCAAAAAAGAAACTAACCATGAACTTAGGCGACGATTAGAAGCATGTCTAGAACAGAATGGTGGCAACTTTGAACAATTTATTGGCTAATTATAACTGATTTTGTTTAATTTTTCTAACCATATAATAAAATTGAAAAACTTTCGACGGCATTTTTCTCTAATTTGTTTTATAAAACCCTATAAGAATTTTATACGTATGTATTGAGAAAAAAATAGGCAATGCAAAAATGCAAAAATATATATACAGTGCGGTTTAAAAAAATAAAATTATGTGCGCTTCCGGTCAAATCGGAAGCTTAAAAAATTATCTAAACCAAGCACTTAATAGAATAATTGTAAATGAATAAAAAACTATTTTAAAACTTTCTTGTGAAACACAATACAAAAGAGTTATTGAGTGCGTCCGATTATATTTAACGCACTGTATATATATATATATATATATATATATACATACATACCGAGTGATCAATCTCAAGTGTATACCACGTGATCAAAATATTTAAGTTGGTACCACTGATAGGTTGGTAAGAAGCTGTATTGCTCTAGCTACTCTAGAGCATGGTTCGAATAAAAACTACGATCAGTTTCAAATCTGTATGATGGTCATTAACTTATACATATTATAAAATATTATCTTAATTTAAATAATGACTGTTTTGTATTTGATTAGACTGCATCCTATAAAATACAACAAAATAAATAAAATATTATTTAATTATTGGATTACATCATTACAAAATAATGAATCTTAAGTATTTAAATGTTTTAATTTCATTATAATTAAATAAAATTTACAGTACATGTTTATGGAATGACAATGTCTTTTACAATTTTTTTTTAATTCCTTAGGTACACATTAGTTATCACACTTTGCTTTACAGCATATGTTCAAAATGACCGCCATTAAATTGTAAACATAAGTTCACCCTACGTTGCATATTCGCAAATACATTTTGTAACATTTCGGCACCAAGAAAATACAAAAGTGAAAAACGAAGGTAAACTTTAACATTATAATTCTTATTGAAGAACCAACTATTTTTAGAAATGAACAGAATACACTTTTTCAAAACTGTACTTTATAAGATTTTCGAAAAGACCTCCACCTTGCGCAAGGCAGTAACCCAATCTGTGATAAAAAGTTCGTCCAAATTGTTAGCACGCTCTTGCCTGTGCCCATAAATTTGCTGGGATACGTATCCCCAAACCAAAAAAGTCGTTCGGCGCGATATTAGGTGAGCGAGGAGGATATTTAATAGTACCTTTTCCACTAATAACTCGGTTAGGGAACGTAGTTCCTCAACAGTTCTAAATATTTGTCCGCATTCAAGTTTCCGTTGATAAAAAATGGACTAAAAATTCATGCCCACATATTAACTTTTTGGGGGTATTGTGCCCGGTAAGGAATACTAATGTTTGTTTTCCCGAGAGTAACCAACAGCGATAGACGGATTGTGATGGCCATGTAAGTTAAAAAAATACTCGTCGGTAAACAAAATATTTTCAATAAATCTTTCGTTTTCATTAGCCCGATTCATCATATCTTCACAAAATTCCATACGCTTTTGATGATCTTCTGGAAAAATTTCTTGTATAGTTTGCAACTTATAGCAACGGTATTTATTCCTTTTCAAGATATTGCGATATTGGTTCAATATTCATTTCTTCAGATTTGTTGTACTATTGCACGGGAAATAAGTTTCTGCTAAACAACACACTGCAATTTCTTGGAGTTTGCACTCTTCGTTTAAGTTACGACCAGGATGCTCACCATCATTACCATCAATGCTACTGGATTTTCTACAATTATTTAAACATCTACATCTCTCAAATTTACAAACAGTACGCATAATCATACTTTCTGATGGAATTGACCTGTTTTCAAAGGAAAAAGAAAACCTTCCCATTATTTCTTGTGCAGTGCTTCCTGAATAATACCACTTAATAATCTGTATTTTTTCTTCAGTGGAATACAGGAGTATCGTGTCGGACTTGCAAAAACACTGATTCTTAATTCTCGCTGACAATAGTAATTGAATGTATCATTGATACTAGCCTACTCAAAAGACATATGTATGGCATCAGCGCTTTTAGTTTGTTGTGTATTCTATATCACTTAGCACGTGAACTGATTGTACTGTCTTTGTTTTACTTATATAAGTCAGACCCGCGATAATAATTTTCCATACCTGTACAATCAAGATAAGGATGACAAATATATATATATATATATATATATATATATATATATATATTTGAGATGGTTAAAATAGGCAGATAAGCTAGAGTTTATCGAGCTTAAATTCTATATAGTATACAAGTTTAAATAAAATTGAAAAGTATACACTTCGTTATTAGAAAAAATAGTATACGATAAATATGGTTTTGATGTAACGAAACAGGTTTCGTGGGATATCCAAGTGTTATATTCATAAAGCAATGAGCTATACCAGTAGATATGAAAAGGTCGACACGATATTGTACGATTAGTTTCGTTTAACATATTTAGAGTAATTTCACATGTTAATCAATTTATTTGAGCACTGTAAATCATGACAGATATTAATCACATTGAAGTACGATAATTCTAATGTGAAAAAGTTAGGTTAAGTAATATGTTAAATTTTAACAAATTTATAGTTTTTTAGGATAGGATAAGTTTAGAATAAATTATAAAAGCAATATAATACGTAGGTTAAGTCCCTCATTTTCACATAGAAATTAACAGTAAATATTTAACTAATTACATAAAATTAGAAATTAGTTGGGTTAACCACCTAAAATTAAGATATGAAATAGTGGAAATTTCGGTTAAAACTAGATTAAAATGGGGTGAAATTAGTGTATTTTAGATGGATATTTAGAATAAATTTAAATATAATATAGTTTTATTGTAAAAATATAAATAATATGTTAGATATAACAGTAAATTTAGAAGTTTTAACCTAAATTAGTCAAAATGGAAATTTTTAAAACAGAAATAGGATTGAATAGGTGTTTTTAATGCAGTTTGAAAATTGATAATTGCTGATTCAAATTTGTATTTAAAAGCAAATCCAGGTGATTTGGAAAAGTTATGGCATCATTTATGTTTTAGTTAATTTAACAATTTTGTTTAGACCAATCAGATGCTAGGATCTTTTGTGTGTAATGTAGAAAAAAATTGAAAATTTGGTATCCATGAGAAAAGTATGAAAGGAATTGCTCCTAATTTCTCACTCTCTTGCTTTTGTAAATTTTTGTGACTAACAAGTCAAAGTGCTATTAGTGTTTTTGTTAACATGTAAGTTAAAATTTTCGTTAACATTATAGGATTTGAAACGCGATCAACGTAGAGTTGAGATTTCAGAAACAATTGTTTTCACCTATAACAAAATTTAAAACTAAGTTTCCCGATTATAATTGTCGATAATATTGTAATTGTTGCATTTCGAAATCGTGTTAAACATCGGGTGATGTGCATTTTTTTTATGTCAATAAAATCCTTCAGTTGTTTTGGATTTGATGTTTATTTTTTTTTTTAAAGTGGTGGAGATTATAAAATAAATTTAACTTCATATTCGGCATCTAAAATAAAAGTGCAAATAAATACAAAATTGTATATAAGAATAAAATACAAGTTTAATCCGAAAAATTATTAAATATTTAAACCAATATTTAAATATACATCTAAAATAAAAGTGCTTGACTGAAAGTAAATGAGCATATTATATAAGTACATCGTATTTACCACGAGGAATGGTTATCAACAGTTAATGGATTTGGATGAAGTTATGGAATACAAGCAGCATCAATTTCAACAGCAAGGCAGTATACATGGAAAGAAGTCTAGGTCCAATGTTTTAATATGGAACAAGCCTAACGTGACCATTCTTTGGAAGTTGCAAAAACACATGTGAGTTAAGTTTTTCTTTCGTAACCCAACTATTGCATTGTTTATTTTTTTGATGTCCTATATTTATGATTTTTGTTTGATTATGTATAAATGTTTGTGCGACAACATGTATCAATATCCTAAAAGGCAATGAACAGGTGTAATTATACAAATAATAATTTTATTTTGAACAAAATCAAATTGTACTCACTAATTTTAGATTCTTTGGTGAAATTTTTGACAGGATGCATTTAATTAAGTTGGTAAGGACGCAACGCATACGTAATTTGTGCAAATTCCAACGAAGTCTGTTTTACTTTGGAACTATTAATTACCTATTACAATTTAATAATTGACAAGAATATTTCCATGTGTGAAATAAAAAAATTTTATGAGTTCACGAAAAAGATTTGAAAAGATTTTAATTTAATAATAATAATTAAAAAGGTTACAAGTTATTTATTATTTTTTGCCATAATTAATTATAAATATTGATCTCTATCCCCAAGTACATAGATTTATAATAAACATTAATAATTATTTATTATCGAAAATATTACTCACGATATTGCCATGACAAAATATATATATATATATCTGTGTGTGTGTGTGTGTGTGTGTGTGTGT